>CM053627.1:23998835-24018033 GCA_028646595.1 Phalanger gymnotis
TCAAAAAAAAAGCCTAGATATCATCTTTCGAGAAATTATCAAAGAGAACTGCCCTGATATTCTAGAGTCACAGGGCATAATAGAAATTGAAAGTATCCACAGATCACCTCCTCAAATAGATCCCAAAAAGAAATCTCCTAGGAATACAGATAAATCTATGTAGCTATAGAGGAAACTTTATAGATAACTTTATGGAGATATGGATCTTATATGTTATTTGCATGTTGTCTCCTTTGTTAGAATGTATATTCCTTGAGGGAAGATATTGTTTTTTCCCTTTCTTTGAATCCTCAGCATTTAACACAGTACCTGGAACATAGTAGGTGCTTAATTAATGCTTGTTTACTGACTAACTCCTTATAAATTCACTTAATGAATATTAAGGGGCAAAGGAGGTTTTCTTGCACTCACATAGTTCTTCTGGATGGGTTTTGAGTTTGAGTTTTTCTCTCTTACCCACGAGAATAGATATTCCTTGAAGACAGCGGCCATTTTGTTTTTCTCTTTGTATGCCCAGTACCTGGCATAGTGCCTTGAATATAGTAGATGTCTAATTAATGTTTGCTGAAACTGAACATTTCTGATTAATATGGTCTACCTGGGATAAAATCGATTCCCCCTAGCTGGTGGTCTTCAAACCAAAGCTGACTAAGTATGCGTTGGAATATATGGCTACTAAAGTCACTTCCAACTCTGAAATTCTGAAAAAATTCTGAGATTCATTTTTTTTTCATTTTCTTTGTAATCCCAGCACTTATTCCAGTGCCTGGCCCATAGTAAATGCTTGTTGACTGGCTTTTAATAAATCCACAGCAGGAGAGATTTTGTTTCATTGCAAGGCAACAGTAAGATAATAGTGCTGGGCCAAATGACCTCCAAGGTTCCTCCCAGCCTAACAGGGAAGAGTGAAATAGAGAAGTAGGGGCTTGGTGAGAGTACTTTATTTGTGCATTCCTTGGTTTTTACAAATCTTCTCTGAGAGCTCATGGTATATGAATAATTTATGTCCGAGAGGGAAGAGAAAGATAGTTAGGGTAACAGCAAAACCACTGCCTACTAACCGTGTGGCCCTAGGCAAATCACTTAACATTCTATGGTTTTTCTGCATCCCTGGACAGGGCTTTGTATTTTTCTGCAAGTTAGGAGATAAACAACATCTGGCTGATGCAGAATGACCCTCAGCCGAAGTCACCTCGGCTTCCTGTTCTGTGTTAGGTAGCTCTTTATTTGCCCGTTTAGTGATATTAGTGATTCAAATCATAAAGAGCTGTTGATTACAATTTGTAATCCTTAATTCACTGTACCACTTAATGGTAAATCCCAAGGCTAGGGACCCCATGCCCTTCTCTGGAAGAGAAAGCAGAGCAATCAGCGCTCTTCGGGAGGGCATCAGTCCAATGCCTCTACGTTCCCCTTCCTGAATTTGTTTCTTCAATATGGATTTACCATCTCAGATGGTAAAGTCATGGCCCAAAAACAAAAATCACAAAGGGAGATGCTTTTAATTTTTTTCCTAGAGGGATGTGACTGGCATATAGCACCAGTAAAGGCTGGACTAGAGAAGTATTTTTGAGGTTTTAGCATCAGGATGTCATTTGTCAAGTCTTGGCCAAAGTCTTAAATGTCTGCTGTTTATCCAGAGCTTGGCTTTTCCTGATGAGAGATCTAGGATGGTGAGGTGGACACAGCTTTTGCCCTGGAGGAGTTTTCTGACTTGTAAGGAGCCAGAGCAGGGGTGGGGAACCCGCGGCCTTGAGGACACATGTCCCTCTAGGTACTCAAGTGCAGCCCTTGATTATTAAAGGGATTTGTTCTGTGAAGTTTGGATTTAGTCAAAGGGCTGCACTTGAGGACCTAGAGGGCCACATGTGGCCTCGAGGCTGGAGGTTCCCTACCCCTGAGCCAGGGCTTCTACATATATTGTGCATTTGAAACAGGAAGGACCTTAAAAGTCATCTACACCAGCCCCCTCATTTTACAGATGAAGAAACTAAGGCCCAGAGACAGAAAGTGACTTGCCTAGGGTCACCCGGATGGTAAATGTCTGAGGAAGATTTCAAACCTAGGTTCTCTGATGCTCCAAATTTAGGCTTCTTCTCACGACCCTAACCTACCTGGAAACAGAATAATGGAAACAGCTGCAAGCAAGCCTTAGTGGATAATGATGTGAATGGGGATCATCCAAGTGATGGAGCAGCCAAAAACGCTAATTAGGCTATGTTAATAAACACAGGATCCAATCAATCCATCCAGCAACAGGCATTTATTAAGCACTCATTATATGCCAGGTACTGGGCTAAGTACATTACAAATATTATCTCTTTGATCCTTACAACAATCTTGGGAGATAGGCGCTATTATTATTCCAATCTTTTATAATGGGGGAAACTGAGGCAGATAGAGGTTAAGGGAGTTGCTTACGGTTACTCAGCTAGTAAGTGTCTGAGGCTGGATGTGAACTCAAGTCTTCCCAATTCCAGACCCAGTATGGTGTCCACGCAGCATAAGTCACAACTACCTAATTGTTGGAACTCCAATGGGATGGTCTGCCCTGGGAGGGAGTGGATCGTCCTTTATTAGAAGTCTTCAAACAGGCACACTTTAGAGTCTGGACCAGATACCTTTGGGGTTTCCTCCCAGCTCTAAGATTCTAAAGTTCTGAGAAATGCTAGATTGGGTGATGCAGTTGTGAAGATTCAGAGATGGGAGGAGCTATGGTCTGGACGGGGCAGAATTTGCCTTGAAGGACACATGGGGTTTGGATTGGCAAAGAGAATCATGGTCGGTCAAGGGGGGATGTCTGAGGACGGAAGCCCAGGCTATCAGCCACGTCCTCCGTAGTCAGGAGAGTCCTCACCTGGCCCCAGGGTATTACAGAAATTGGTATTAGGCAGTCAGGGCACAGGATGAAGAGACTGGGCCCCTGGTGAGTTGTGAGTGGGGTGGAGAGAGAGACAAAAGCATCACAGAGGTGGAACTTTAAGAGAGTTTGGAGGTTATTGCATTAAACCCTCTTACTTAAGCTGCTAGCCCAAGGTCACAAAATTAGGGTTATAGGATCTCAGATCTAGAGCAGGAGGGAACCCTTGAAACCACGTAGTCCAACCCTCTGGTTTTACAAATGAGGAAACTGAGTCCCAGAGAGGCTAAGAGGTCAGTCCAAGTTTACACAAATAGGGTCATGGACTAGAGAGGGAAGTAATCTCAGAAGCCATCTAGTCCAACTCTCTAATTTTAGGAGGGGTGGGGAGGAAGCTGAGGCCCAGGAAATTTAAGCAACTGGCCCAAATAATATATAGTAATAGAGTAAATGGCAGAGTCTGGTTTTGAACGCAGATCCCATGACTCCAAGTTCTACACTATTCCGTTGTACCATTGGGAGGGGAACCATCACGGCATCCTTCAAAGATTTGCCATGAGCTGGCCCAGTGAATGTCCTCCGAATACTGATCTACAGAACACGTACAGGATCTTTCTAGCCCTCTGCCTGTGACCCTTTAAGCTTGGTAAACTGCCAGCGGTGGTGTTGGCCTTACAGAACAGAAACCACAAAGATGGAAATTCTCTCTCCCCTTCTGCAAAAGGCGGGTAGGAGAGGTCAGAGGAAAACCCCATTCCAGCCCTGATTGATTGTCTGGCCTGTACAGAGGAGAGGAGTAGGTCAGAGCTGGAATTTGTCTTCTGATGGAGTCCTAGTAGTGATTAATTACAGAATCAGCAGGATAATATTGCAGACTTTTTCAGGTGTTTGCGGCACCGTGTAAAGAGTGTTGAACCGGCTGCGTGATCCCGGGCAAATAACTTCATCTGTCTGTGCCTCTGTTTCTCCATCTGTAAAATGAGGGGGTTGGACTGGATGGCCGCTCAGGTCTAGCTCTAGAGATATGGTCTTACGATCTGAAAAGGAGGCAGTTGAGTGGGTCGCTGTGCAAAGTGTTGGATCGGGAGTCTGAGGGCATGGGGTCAAAGCCTGGCTCAGCCACTTGCTATTCAGGTAACCCTAGGCAAATCACTTAGCTCTTCTGAGCTTCAGTCTTTTTACAAAATGCAGGGATCAGACTAGATGATATCTGTCTTAAGGTGACTTGCCCAAGGCCATTCACATGGTGAGCATTAGGGACAGGATTTGAACACAGGTCATCCGACTTCAGAGCTGGCATTCCCCAAAGGACCCTAGGGGATCTCCAAGACTGTATGGCCCTTTCACGAAAGGAGCCTTCCAATGGATTTATGACCACATTCTTCTTAAATGCATTCAAGATTCCTTGATACCTTCTATGAACCACCTATACCAGACCAGAAATATCTGGTCTTTTCTTGTTATTATTGTTGCTTTTTTGCTTTTTTAGGTTAGTTTTGTTTTTAAAGGGTCTTACAGAGACCCTTACCCTGCTGCCAAGCGCTTTCACTTTGGGAGCAAAATGTCCAGTTAGGGTCCTTGGACTAAAGCAGACCTTGCCAGGGGGATTGTTCTCCAAGATGACAGACCTTGTCTGTATCAGCCCAGCATTCATTGGGACAGCTCCTGGCAGTGATTAGACAAATCTGAATTTTGTCTGAAGGATCCCCTCTCCCCCACTCCCACCTCTAGTCACAAGTTGTCAAATAGCCAAGAAATTGCATTTAAAATTTGTTTTGTTTTATTTTATGGAAGATGCCTACTTTTGACTTACAACTCTGAGTTACAAGTCTGTAACCCAAAATACTGCTGGACATAAATTAAGAAAGCTGCCACAGGGTGAATTAGCTAAATTGTCCTGACTGCCTTGGGGGCACAGCAGGTGGGTCTTAGTCTCTCTTCTCCTTCATCTAGTCTGAGCTGGTGAACGTGGTAGAGAGCCTGCTGGCTTGGGAGCCACGAGGGCCTTGGGTTTGAGGCTCCTCTCTGATATTTGCTAGTTAGGTGACTCTGGATAACTTTTCTCATCCTTGCTTTGTGCATCTGTAAAGTGGGGATAATAAGAACTCACAGGGTTAGAGGGAGGATGGAATGAGATGATGCTGGTAAAACACTCTATACAATTTGTACCAGCTGCCATTATTATTACAAGAAAGCTTTTTTTTTATCATTTTGGTTCCAAAGTCCTAGAATAAAGACTTAGGGCTGGAAGGGGTCCCAGAGGCCAATCTAGTCCTACCCCCTCATTTTACAGATGAGGAAACTGATCCCAGGGATGTTCAATCACTTTTCCCAGTGATCTCACCAGTCGGTCTCTCTGGAGGAGGAGGTTGTGTTCCATTGGGAGCCATTTCCCTATAAGGCAAGTTTGGTAAATTTATGCTAGTTTTCCTTCTCTCCCAGGAAAATTAATAACTTAGGAATATTCAGACTTGCCTAACCTGTAGAGAAAGCAAATGGATTTTTTTTTAAGCTTGGGACGCTAATAACGAATAATTTCAGAGCCCGTCTATATTTTTGCCATATAATGAGCTGTCATTATTATAATGAGCCGCTCCTCGACAAATGACCTTCTTCCTTTCACTTTTTGGGCTCTCAGTAATTAGCACCCTTCTAACCCAAGGAGTTATGGGGACAGTGATGACTGCTCAGGCTTGCCCAGAGGAGGGGAGGTGGGAGCCTTCTCCTGCCTCACTTCCAGGGCAAGTCTGAGAATGGTTTCTGTAAACGGAGTCCCAAGCTCCAGAGAATCTGTTCCCTCCCCAGGGTATAGGCTTTCCCTGACTAACAGCTAACCTGCTTTGACAGTTCATGAGAGTGGACAGGGAGAGCTTCATTCAGACCACGCACCTTAACTTATCAGAACGTTTGAGCCTCCAACGTCAGATTCAATGTGGCACTCGTTTCAAAAGCATTTTGATATCACAGGCCTCATGTAGGCTGCTAATATGGACTGACTTGAAGGGCTGGGGATGGTAGTTAAATGACCATACAGGGCTCTATTGGGGCACACATTAAGTTCAACTGAGGCTCCAGGCTCCGTGGAAGTGTAACTAAAAAAAAAAAAAGAAAAGAAAAGAAAGAAAAAAAAGAGAGAGAGAGAAGTTACTCCTCTTCGAAGCAGTGAACTTCTGTCTGGCTGACCCTTCTGAGGGAGCTGCAGGTTCTACACAGACAAATTGTTCAGGCAATAAATGTGTGTGGCCACAGAAGACCGAAGCTGGAGTCAGCTGGCCACCAGCAGGTGTTTTTAGTTGGGTTGAGGATGGAGAGCTGGGAACCCTGCCCCTCTTCCCATTAGAGTCCTGACTTAGTCTGCATACTAATTACCCAATAGGCTTTAAAACTCAAGCCAGCATCATAGGAAGGGCAGTCGGGAAAGGAAACAGGGGCATCTTACTTCTCCCTAAACCAGACCCCAGATAGCTTTGATCTTTTTTCTACTACCATCTGGCTGCAGGGATGGAGATGGGGAGAGTAGTGAGTGGTTGGAAAGACTCATTTTTTCATAATTATATTCTCAGAATATATACTCCACCTATCCCCAACTGTAGGTAAAACATGTATAAGTGCAGATGGCTGAATACCCTTAAAGAAATGCCTTTATTAGTTGAGAAGCATGATGAGAGAGGAAGGGGGAGAGAGAGAGAGAGAGAGAGAGAGAGAGAGAGAGAGAGAGAGAGAGAGAGCTCAATTTGTATTAATAAGACCTGAGTTCAAATCCTATCCCTATTGTTTACTAGCTATGTGACTTTGGGTAAAGCACTTGACCTTTCTGGGTCTCAGTTTCCCCAACTGTAAAATGAGGGGGTTGGGCTAGATGACCTCTATGTTCCTTCTTGTTCAACTTCTATGATCCCAAGATCTTCTACCCTTAGTCCCTGAAGTTTACAGCTTTTACTGGCTCGCAGGCATTTTAGAGGCCATATAATCCAGAGGTTCTTGACCTTCTTGCGGTCATGATCCCCTTTGGCAGGCTGGTGAAGTACACAGTCCACTTCTCAGAATGATGTTTTTGATAAAATAAAATGCATAAAAATAAATAAGATAAATAAAATAAAGCACACGGAGTTGCAAAGGAAGCCTATTATGACAAAGTAAAGATAGAATTTTGTTTTTCTCATCCAAGTCCATGGATCCCTGGATGTTTTTCCATGGAGCAAAGTCCATAGATCTGAGGTTAAGGTTCCCTTGTCTAATCTAATGTAGTGACTTTACAGATGAGGGAATTGAGGCCCACACAAGACCGCACGAAAGAGAATGATGGTGAGGTAACCCCAGATCACTATAGCTTTGGGGGTTCAGCAAGGCTGACTTCCTTGGCCTTGCCCAAGCCCACCACTTGTTAATTTCAGCATATTGATGTCATAACAATTTCATGGTCTTCCCAGACCACCTGGCTCATTTCTCTCCCCCCCCACCCCCACCATAGCACCAGTGTTAGGGTGCCTCTGACAAGAATATGCATTGAATGCTATTGATGTTTGGCTGGGTATACTATATCTTGGCATCAGGCTCCCTAAGATAGTCTGAACCTCATTATGTTTCCAGATTGAGTCTGCTTGGTCCTCGCATTTCCTCATTCCCTCTGCCATTCTGATTGGATCCTCTGGAGGGCAGGGCCACGGGCTCTGGGACTACATTTAAGGAGGGGGCTTCGAGCAATCTTTCTCCCCATTTCCTACCAACAACACAATTTTTGGAGTTCTCTCCAACATGCCCGTGCATGGGGCACTCCCCAAACCCACTCTCCCTTCCAGCTTACTTTTGTGTATTGTCTCCCCATAGCAGAGTGTAAGCTCCTTGAGGACAGAAGTTTTATTGTGCTAGTATCCCCAGCGCTTACTTAGCACAGTGCCTCCCCATCCTTCACCCTCACTTCTCCTTTCTCTCTCTCCATTTGTTGTTCACTCTCTTCCCTCCACATCTCCCCCTCAGGCTTATTTCTCTTTCTCCCTCTCTTTTCCCTCTTCCTTCCCCCTCTTCCTCTGTCCTCTTCTCCTTGTCTCTCTCTCCTTCCTTACCTCCGTTCTTCTCTCCTTCTTTCCCTATTCCCTTCTCCCTCCCTCCCCTGGAAAAGCCACAGTAGCATCTTGAAAGTAACTATGGATGGGGGAAATGGCAACCAGAAGGCCTGCTCCAAGAAACTTCTAATTGCATAGTCTCCCAATCGGACAGAATGTGCGGAGGGAGGAGCAGAGGCTGACAGCCACGAAATTAAGGCTCTTTAATTGGATTATTCTGAGTGGCATCTGGGAGGGGGCTTGGAAGGAGCAGAATTGGAGCTGCATCCTCCACTCCTGGGAAGATAAGAACAAGGGTGAAGAACACCTTGGAGATCAGGTGATTTCTATTTTGGTTCTGTTTTGCCTAGCAGAGCCAGCTACCTGTTAAATCTGAATAAAGGGCTTACAGACTGACACCCTAATGTCACAGTTTTGGGTTAGTCACTTTCTTGGGTGTGGGCAGGGTGAAACAGCACCAGCTTGGGAGGCAGGAGAGCTGGGTCCTGGTCCTTTCCCTGCCTCTTCTTAGCTCTGCGACCCCAGGGATGCCGTTTAACCTCCAGGCCTCATTTCCCCAGCTACTATAAAATTAGGAGATTGGATCACTGACCTCTCAGGTCCCTTCCAACCATGATCCTTCTATTTATACAGGATCTTTCACCTCTTGACTTGGTTTGTCATCTGTAAAATCAACATGGCACCCTGGAAAGAGTAGTAGGTTGGGAATCAAGGGATCCGGGCCCTGTTCTAAATGGTGAGCATGTGACTCGTGAAGCAGTGACCACCATAACAATAATAACCACAATAACTGCCATTTCTAGAATGCTTTGCTGTCAAGTTTATGAAATTTTTTACACACAACATCTCTTTGAGCCTCACTGTGAGATAGATACTGCAAGGGTTTGGTTTGGTTTTGGGAGGGAGGGACTGGATCTGTCATTTCAATTGACCAATCAATCAACAGACATTGATTTGACGCTTACTATATGCCATAAACTGTGATAGATAATGGAAATATGGATGCAAAAAAAAATGAAACCATTTCTACTTTCAAGCTTTCTCCATTTTCCATATAAAAAACTCTTTCTTTCAAGAACTGATTCCATGTAAATCAGCTCCCGCTTTTTCATTTATAATCCCAAAATGTGCCCAGGGAGCACTGAGCTGTTAAGTGTCTTGTCCCAGACACACAGAAAATATGTGTTGGAGACAGCACTTGAATCTGGGTCTTCTTCTCTCCAATGCCACATTATCTCTTGTCTTGCACATTGTAGGCACTTAATAAATGCTTTTCAAACTGAATTTATTTGAATTACATCACAAGTATAGACTATGAGTATGATTATCCCTATTTTACAGGTGAGGAAACTGAGGCTGGTGAGGTTAAGTGTCTGGTCTATGGTCTCATAGTTTCCCATAGATAGTTTCCAGAGCATAATTTGATTCCAAGTTTTCCTTACTCCAGGTCCTGTACTATTACCACCTATGGCAGACTGCTTCTCCTGGAGAGAGGCTCTGGTAATAACAGCTTGGGGATGTGGAAGACTCAGCCCCTTACAAAACATAATCCATTTCCTACTATTTAATCAAACCAATCCTGATGGTCAGAACTACTCCCTTAGCTTAGGGTCCAGGTTTTTTATCCCTTTTGGTTTATGGATCCCTTTAGTCATCTGGTGAAGCCCATGGACCCCTTCTCCATATAATGTATTTAAGTGCACAAAATACAAAGGGAACCAGCTATATAGATATATGGACTATAAAGATAACTTTTACAAATCAAAGACTTCAGGTTTAGCACCCCTGGTTTAGAAGCAGCATCCCTTGAATCCTGGGCTAGTTTTAGCCAGCTCCTGCTGTGAGTCTCAGTACCAATCTCAGGAGTTTGTCAGCATCCACCACCCAAATGTTTGGGGGCACTCCTCTGCTCATCAGAAGGATCCTATCTGATTGATTGCTTGTTTGCCAGGCAGAACAAAGACCCCAGATCCTGTCCCCACTGAAGGGAAAGCTGTTCACGGAAATGGAGCTCCTTCTAATTATCTGGGAAGGATGACAACAATTGACCACAGAGTGGAAGAAAAGAAAGGCAAACAACCCGGGGACCAATTTGCTTTAAAATAGACTTTTCCCACAAGCAACAACAAGAAAATAAAAAGGGGGGAGGGGGAAACAAAAACAGGGATGAGGATTGTGGCCACAGCTGTCCTGTGTCCAAGCAGGTACTCTAGTGGGTACTTATTAAACACATACCTGCACCAGGCACCATGCTAGGCAATGAGGATCCAAAGACTAAAATTAAACGACCCCTGCCCTTGGAAGCTTCCAGTCTACTGGGGTGATACTGCATTTGTGAAGAGAGGAACACACATGATCATTTGAAGAGGGGGGAAAGAATACTAGCAAACAAAAGGGGTGTCTTCAGGAAGGCTTTCTTTGAGGTAGAATTGTAGCTGTAAGATGAATGCAGAGCAAATGGTGGAAGGTCCTCAGAGTAGCTGTGTTTCTCACCTTAAGTAGAAGCATGAGTCTTCTTTATTGGCCAACAAGGAGTCTGTGGACAGAAATTGAGAGGGAAAGTGGAATTAGGAGGGGAAGGAGAAACTTTGGAAATGAGTTTTCTGAACTTGTAATATCATTCACCAAATATGTATTGAATAGGCTGACTCGTAATCCAGGAGCATTGGAGTGGAAAGAGCTGGGTTTGAACCCAGACTCTGTTCTCGAGTGACCTTACTACTCTTTAGGATTCAGTTTCCTCTGCTCAGAAGGGCTAGGTCACAGATGGAGAGCTGCAAGGGTCCCCAGAGGCCCTCAGTCCAACCCCATTATGGATGGGGAAACCAAGACCATTGGTGGTTAAATGACTTGTCACAGGTCTCACGGGTAACAAGTGTCAAAGGTGAGATTTGAACCCAGGTCCTCTGACTCCAGAGCCCTCAGTCTTTTCACTGTTATCATAGAATTCCCTTTAACCTTTAAGTTTTCTTTCAGCTCTGAATGCATAGTGAATTATAAAATACCAATGATAGATTTTCCCAATGGTCATTTCTCTGTAAGATTTGAAAACCAGAACCTCAGACTCCTTCATCCTGATGTTTTAAGGGGAAAATATTAATAATTGCACTCTGAGTTTTAGACACGTCTGCCACAATTTTTGTTAATTTAACATCAGTCTAAACCTAAGCACTTCTAGCGTAGAATTGTTATGGTTATAGTCAATAAACATTTATTAAGCAATTACTGTGAACCAGGTTCTATGCTAAGTGCTGGGGATACAAATAATAATAATAAAAAAGACAGTCTGTGGCCTCAACAAGCTTACAATCTAATGGAGGAAGGCTGTGCACAGAAGGAAGCTGAAAAGGGGGTTGGTGCCAGAAGCTACCCTGCATGGAGGACTCGAGGTTGATGGAGTCAAAACTGAGCAAAGCTGCTGGTAGAAAATGAAGAGTTATCTGGAAAGTTCTTTGCCATTTCTAAAGAAAGGCTTTGGGAGAATAGAGAAATGTGCCAACTGACACTGCCTCCCTTCCCCCACTCATACTCAATTTCCTTAGACATTTTCCTAGAACCAAGATGATTTAAGGTAACATTTATAGGAATCTTAGCGAGGGCTGTCACAAAATGATAAAACACAGTTTGGGGTTTTATCTAATAAATAGAATAATAGCCTTTTAACCATTCCAAACTCCCCAGGAGAACTATCCTCTTAAAACTTCTCCTCCCTCTTTGACCACACTCTTCAAGAGCTCTCCTTCTGCCTTCCCCACCACCCCACCCAAGCTGATAACAGGTGACCTGCGGTCTCAATACCATCATCCTTTCTGAGTGGAGAAAAGAGTACTGCCCCTCAATGCGCTTTAAAGCCATTGGCCTTAGGGGATGGGGAAAGCAAGAAACTTAACTGGACAAGAGGTCATTTTTATTCCAAGTTTGCTTTCTACCCTCAGTCCCTATTTTTAGCTTTTATTCAAGACACATGTTCCTAAAGGGAAACACCCGGAAAGGATCTTGGATTGGAAAAAATATTATTTCTCATTATTTTTTTTTGTTAAACAACGACAGCTACTACTACTTCTACAGTTACTATAACTACTGCTACTTCTACTACTGCTACTACTACTACTACTACTACTACTACTACTACCACTACTATCACAGCTACTACTCCTACAATAACAACAGCGACAACTGCTACTACTACTTCAACTACTACTACCACAACTATAGCAACAATTACTACTACTTCTACTATCACTACTGCTACTACTACTACTACTACCACTACTATTACTATATAGCAACAGCTGCTACTACTACTACCACAACAACAACAACTACTACTACTACTACTGTCACTATTACAACTAATTACAAAATGGGGTTGTTGTGAAGGTCAAATGAGATAATAATCGTAACATGCTCAGCACAATGCCTGGCTTGTAGTAGGTGCCGTTGAATGTAAGCTTTCATCATCATCATCATCATCATCATCATCATCATCATTATTACTACTGCTAGTCAGCATTTATATAGTAGTTCAAAGTTCACAGCGTTTTATAAATGTTTCACTTTTCCCTCCTAATAACTCTGACGGGTAGGTGCTATCACTATTCCCATTTTTCAGATGAGGAAACTGATGCCAACCCAGGCGAAGTGACTTGCCCAGAGTCACGTAGCTCGTCCAGGCCAGATTTGAACTCAGGTCTTTCTGACTCCAGACCCAACAATCGATCTCCTTCTCTAAAAAAGATTCGTTTCTTCGTCTCTTTCTAAGGCTTTGCCGCGGTCTCTTCATGTGTTCTGTATGAAAGCAGCTTGTCCTTGCTAAAAGTGGGGGCCTGGAGAAGATGCAAGAAAGAGAGGTCTCACTGGGGCCTTTGAAAGGCCTTGTCTTGTAGCAGGTGGCATTGAAATAATTCACTTGCAGAATCCGGTCTGTTCTCATTAAGAAGTCAAGTATTTAATGCCTTGTGTTCAGAGTCCTCAAAACAAAGAGGTGATAATGGAAGCCAGGCTTCTGGAGCGGGTGGAATAGTCCTTCATCCCAGACAGATAAAAGGATGCTCCAAGCGTGAGTGCTGAGAGGGCCACGTGCCCCATTCATGGATGTTTTAATTCCATGTCCCTTTTACTCAGTGATGCATAAATATACTTTAAACGAAAACAAACAAATTCAGGATGAATAACTTCTGTTATCACAGGCATCAGCCTCCCCGACTGCCCTTTGCTGCCTGTGTCTGCCCAGTTTTGATTGTGCTGGGGAGGCTGCCCCCAAGGTAACTGTATCGTGGATGTTTCTGGATTCTTTCCTCTACCTTCCTTGGCTCTGGCTGGAAATGTTGTCTCTGTGGGGCCTAGGGGGTTGTAGAGCATGCGCTGCTCTTGTATAGATGGCCCTCAGCTTATCCATTTCTGGGTATAAGAAATTGATTCTGAAGATGCTTGAGCTAGAGGTGAGGAAGAGTCACTTCTACCCTCATGTCCATGTGGTCTCTTCTAGCTGAAAATACTGCAACTCTGGGGTCCTATTTTCTTTCCTCTTGTGTTACTTAGGCCCTGGAGATGTGATCACAGGCTATAGAGATGTAATGTTGTCACATGCCTGGACCATCCAAGATGGCGGCACCCATATGGAAGATACCATGTTGTATAGAGAGAAGCACCAAGAGAAATGGAATTAGAGGCACAAGATGGATAGCCCTGGGGGCAATGGTACTGCTCTTAACCCCTTAATTCACTTTGGGTTGGGACAGCTGGCAAGTTGTGTCCTCTTTCCCTAGGCACATGTTAAGTTTATTTTATTTTTGTAAAGAAGCAGTAAATACAGTAGCACCTTTCATTGTCTATGTCTCTTAGCTATGTCTGTGATGATGTGATCTGCTTTAGAAAATTATCTCTAAAGAGAATTATCCTTCTTTCTTCCTCCAACCTTTGATATTTCTACCAAGGTTATCTTCAATGGGAAAAATGTCAGACTTACAGTGAGGAGGGTCTGTTGTTGAAATCTCATTTGTCAAATACCCACTAACCGGGTGAGCATAAACAGAAACATACATACATACACACATACCTCTGTAAAGTCTATCACACATGCATACACAATATCTATACTGTGTGTCTATGTGTATATATACATATGTATGTGAATGTGTGTGTGTTTTCACATGCACATAATGTTTGGATTGTAAAAAAAATAAACAGAATGTTAAGTCCCTCTTGTCAAGATTTTGGACACTCGTGTATGTATGTAACCTGTGTAGTTTGTGATGTAAACATTTGGTGCAGCATTATTGCCAAACCAATAAACATTTATTAAGCACCAATTATGTAAAAGGCAATGTGCTGAGGCTACAAAGACAAAAATAGCCTTCAAGGTCGCATTCTACTTGGAGGTGGCACAAAGATGACATTTTAACAAATAAATATGTTCAGGATCTGGTGGTCAAGAGGATTAACAACTAGGAAAAGTCCTCATAGCAGGTAGCACATGAATTGAGTCTGGAAGACAGCTAAGGATTCAAAGAGGCAAAGGGGAACAGGGAAGGAATTCTAGGCATGAGGAATTGCCCGGGGAAAAAAGCACGGAGGTGGGAAATGACTTATTGGGGGAACACTAAATTAGGACAGTTTGACTGTAACAGATGAGGAGCAGTGTGAAATAAACTTGGAAATAGAGGTTGGAGCCAGCTGGTAAAGAGCCTTAAATGCTAAGCTGAGGATTCTGTGTTTTATCCTAGAAGAAAGAGAAAGTCATTGAAAATTCTTGAGGAAGAGAGTAACAGGTTTGGACTTTTGCTCTAGGAAGGTATTTTTCATTGGACAATCCAAGGCCAACTCATCTGTCTGGATGCTTGCAGGAACCTACGTTAATGTTAAATACCACATAGAGAGTGAACCCAGGTAGCCTCCCTTACTTATCTCCTGCCGTGTTGTTTCCTCTGGGCTAGACCATCTTCCTCAGTTTGCATCCAGCTAGTTCTGGGTCTCTTTATAACCCTAGCTTCAAGCTGTTATTCAAGACTGTCAGTATGGACTTCTTATCTCTAAGATGTACTTCCAGTCTTCCTTAGGTGCCCCTAAGATAAAGCTTCCTTCCACTTTAGATAGTTCCCATTGAAAGCCCCCCTCCCCTGTTTATCCAGCCTCTTCTGGTTTCTCTCTCATCCCCAAAACATCTAGTTTCTTATCATCTTTTCTCACAAAATTAGATGTGTGTTCCCAGGGGAAAAAATATTAGTTTTGAGATGTAGTAAGATTATACTTAAGATTGCATCAAAGCTTTAAAAGCAAAGAATATAATTTTATGATAAAATTTCAATAATATTAATGCTTATTACATGTGTAAAATGTTATTGCCAGATTGTCAGAATTATTTCTATGTTTGGTCTAGTAGCTTAAAAGTCTACAGGAAGACAAAAGGGATGATTTAATGAAAAAAGAAATAGGTGGAGAAGAAAAGACCTTCAGCCTCTAGCAATCTCCCTTCCTGGTGTGGTCCTTTATTGCCCCATAGTGATGTCCTGGAGACAGAACCTACCGGCCCATGAGAGTTGATTGTTAAATTTTCAATGTGATCATTTATATCTGCTGTAGCATTGCATATAGGAAATACAACACTGGGCAATGTATCATTTGACAGGCTGCTTCACTGACTACATGTCCAAATTATACACAGGTCATCATGTGCATATTTAGTGATAGTTCACATGTATCCTTAATACATAAGCGGGTCAGCATGAAACTGCAAAAATAATACAGAATGAATAGGAATGTATGGTAACAACACATTTTTAACAAGTAAACAGAAAAATAGAAACAAAAACATGCAACAGTAATTGACATATACACTAATAAGTATCAACACATGTTCTCATATACAGAGCCTACATTTCATGCAGCAGCAGCAGCATCGTAATCTGGTCACATATCCGACCTCTCCTGTAACATCCTAAGTTAGCATCTTGAGGGCAGGGATTACTTTTGTCCTTTTATCTTTAGCACTTAGCACTGTATCTAGACTGGAGTCAACATTTAATAAATGCTTCTTGAGTGAATGAATGAGTGAATGAATAAATGAATGGATTTAGGGCAATGATTCTTAATCTAGGATCTACAAACCACTTGGGAGGTGTGTCTGTGGATAGATTTGGGGGGGCGGTTCTGTGAACTTGCAATGTTTAATATTTTAATAACTGTATTCCAGCATCTTTTGTTTCCTTTATAATCCTTTCTATGTTATTTTATGCTCTTAAAACAGGAGGGGCTTCATCAGGCTGCCGAAGGGGTCTATGACACGAGAAAGGCTAAACATCCCTGGTTTAGGAGTGACTATGTGAAAGACTTTCTGGTTATAAGATGAAGGGAAGTTTATTGGAAACATACCCAGGAGTAGGTATCATTTAACAGCCTCCTGTCCTAATCAATATAGCCCTGAATTGGCAACCCAATTAGCTCTGTGTCATCCTGGACACTAGATTTCTTATCTGGGGTTATGGTGAGCCCCACTCAGCAGTAAAGCCACTGGAAATCCCACAGATGACTGGCAGGATCAATCCCCACTCCTATGCTGAATGACCATGACCCTTGGGGAAGGAGATTTTATGCTGCAAAGGACCTGGATAGAAGAAAAAAATGAAATCACTGACAATGTCCTTATGACATCTCCAGGGAGAGCTGAACAAAACACTTTGAGGGAGGCAGCAGTCTAAAAGGCATTTTCAACAGGAGAGAGGTGAGTGGACTGGTGTTATCCCTAGGAGGTAACCTGAAGAAGCCAAGAAAAGCTAATCATAGGATTACAGGCTGGCATGTCTAGAGCTGGAAGGATCCTTGGAGACCCCAGTAAAGAGTACCTGAAGTAGAAAAGCTGTTACTGCGATTCTGGGTACGTGATGGTCGCACACTTGCTTAATGGTATGCCCCAGGAGTACAACAGCTCTTTCCCCCAGATGTTCCCCCCGAGCTTGGAACTCTGCACCCACCAGCCGTCCTTCCTCGGTGCCTTCCTCCCAACTTCCTGCTTTCACGTGAGTGCATTAAAGTTGGAGATGCAATAACCTAATGAAATTCAGCTAATATGATCCCGCAAATCATGCTGTCATTTGGTCATGCATTTTGAAAAGCACACAATTAAGTAGCTTTCTAACGTAATTATCTGTTTTGGCTCAATTCCCAAATTGGCATTTTGAGATTATAGAGTGAAGCCAGAAAAAGCCACCTCCTGTTCCTTGTATTTGCTGAACCTGGGTTAGCTGGTCTGCCCCTGGGGAGGACTGATCTGTGTCACTCCTATTTATTTGTTTGGTGTAGAGGTCAGGCATCTCAATGCCCAAAGGGAAGGATTTGAGTATCTATATTGGGCAACATTCTCCACAGGTGTTTCCTCATCTTTCGCTGCGGAGGCTTCTGGTGTTTGTTTTCTGTGTGGCATGTGGATGGGTTGGAAATGATACCTTAGGTCACTGATTGGGAATCAGTCCATCAAAATGGGGCAGTGGTGTTCTGAGCCATTAAGGGAAAAATTTGAGATGCATTCCCTACAGGTCTGTTGGAGAAAGGGCACAAACTCAGAGCACAGTGGCAGTGAAGAATATATGCGTGTGTGTATGTATATATACACAACACAGAACATGTGTGTGCCAAGGCTATTCATAATTCTAGTATAGAAGGAAGGAAGTAGGGACGGAGAGAGGGAAGGAAGGAAGGAAGGAAGGAAAGAAAAAAGGAAGGAAGGAAGGAAAGAAAAAGGAAGGAAAGAAGGAAGGAATACCGAGTGGGGTGGTTAATTTTCTTATTTAGTCAATGAGTTGCTCCTTTTAATCTCATCCAAAAAAAAAAGTGATCTCACATCATAAAGGTATCAAGGCTTAGATGTGCCCATACTTAAGTTTAGTGACTTGGAATTGGGTCCAACTGAATTGAGAGCTGGGCAATCCTATCTTCCTCATATATATACATATACATATACATATACATATACATATACATATACATATACATATACACATATATGTATATATACACACATATATATGTATATATACACATATATGTGCATATATATATGAGAATGATATACATGTGTCACATACACACACACATATAGCAGGTTGTTAAAATTCCTTTTTTAAATTTCTTCTCTGTTGTGATTTCACCTTTTTTAAAAATTTCATTATTTTGATTTTCCTCTTTTTCCCCATTAAGTTAGCAAAAGGTTTATCAATTTTGCTTGTCTTTCGAAAGAACGAAGTTCTAAAGATAATTTCGTTGGTATCTTTGTTTGCCATTTTATTTCATTTCTCTAATTTTTGGTATTGTTCTCTTGTGCTTATTTTGGGGTGTTAATTTGTTGACTCTCTTGTTTTTATAATTGCATACTCAGTTCATTAATTCTCTTTTTCTATTTTGTTAATGTATTTCCCAAAGATTATTTTTTTCTCCAAGCACTGTGTTAGCAACATGCCCAAATTTTGATGTGTTGGCTCCTCGTTATTGTTCTCTTTGACATGGTTATTAAATATTTCTATGATTCATTCTTTTACCCATTCATTATTCAAGATGACATTTTAAAGTTTCCACTTAGGTCTGTATCTGCTTGCTTTTGTTTTCCTTGTGTTAATGATTCTATTAGTGATTGTAATAATCTCTGTATATTTAATTAAATAGACAATGTAGCATGGTGGATAGTGGAAAATTCAGGAAGATATGGGTTCAAATCATGCCTCAGATACTTACTAGCTGTGTGACCCTGGGCAAGTCACTTAACCTCTCTGTGCCTCAGTTTCCTTATTTCTAAAATGAGGGAGCTGCACCTGATGGCCTCCAAAGACCTCTTAGTTCTTTAAGCTTTGATTCTATGATGAATTTTATTGAATTATAGCATATAAAGACTATGTTCAATATGTCTGTCCTGTTACATTTCTTTATAATTTCTCCAGGTCTTAGCATATGACCTATTTTTGTAAAGTTACCCTGTGATGCTAATAAATAGGTTAGTTCTATAATGTTCTGAAGATATAGTAAATCCTTTAGATTTAAATTTTCCTTCCTTCCTTCTTCCCTCCCTCCCTTCTTTCCTCCCTGCCTTTTTCCCTCCCTCTCTCCCTTTTTCCCTTCTTCCTTCCTTCCCTCTCTCCCTCCCTTCTTTCCTTCCTTCCTTCCTTCCTTCCTTCCTTCCTTCCTTCCTTCCTTCCTTCCTTCCTTCCTTTCTTCCTTCTTTCCTTCCTCCTTCCCTTCCTTCCTTCTTTCCTTCCTTCCTCCCTTCTTTCCTTCCTTCCTCCTTCCTTCC
>CM053627.1:24018533-24044523 GCA_028646595.1 Phalanger gymnotis
CCTTCCTTCCTTCCTTCCTTCCTTCCTTCCTTCCTTCCTTCCTTCCTTCCTTCCTTCCTTCCTTCCTTCCTTCCTTCCTCCCCTTCCCTAATCTTTTATTTTTGTATTATTTGGGCCCTTCACATAGGACCTGGTGCAGAACCACCTAACGAACGTGCATCTACCCGGTATGCTGCATTCAAATGGCTGCATTTTCTAGTAGTGGAATTCCTGCCCATTCCCTCCACCTAGGGCTGTGCTCTCTCCTCCTTTAGCTTAGGAGCCCCTCAGAACAGGGTTTCTGCCTTCCCTCTTTCCTTGATTCACCTCCTCTGCTAACACTAGTCTGCCCAAGCCAAGTGGCTTGTGGACAGTTGTGAAGGGGAACTTTTTTTCCACCCCAAAGAACAGTTAGAGTTGAGGATTATTAGAAAGGACAGACTATGACAAAGCTAAACCTGAGGATGAAATTCATAGGGCTGGATGCATTAGAAAACAAAACACTCAAACTGGGCCCCACATGAAACATTGTGGTGATGAGAGGGTGTCAGTAGGTGGGATACGGATGGTCCTTTAAACATCTCCTGTTTGTTTATTCAGACCAAATGAAATCCATGGGGGCCTCACAGAGCAGAAATTCTGGAGAATGCTAATTGCTTTGTTTTCTTAGATGTGGCCTAACAGATGCTCCAGTGGCCTCCCTCCTCTTCTGTTCTTCCTTCCTTTCCTTTTTCTGGGGATGCTGGGAGAATCCCTAGCCCTAAGTCCTCCCGGGAAGGGACAGCTCCACACCTTGGCTCAGTGGATCTTCCTCCTTCTAATTGTTCTGTTCACGGTGAAGCAACCCCACCATTTGTAATTTTTTTTAGTGTGTTTTTTAAGTGATTTCTCAGATCGTCAGGAGCCCCATAAGTGGATTCCAGCCCATTGCCTCTGGAAATGACAGAAGCCTCTTTAGGCAACCCAGGCTTCCATTAAGCTGTGGAGGGGTCTCCTTCTTCAGCACTTTTTGCCGTGTCCTGTTGTGGTATGGCGATGTGTCAGCAGCTTGCAGCCATTCTTGAGGGAGCAGAAGTATCTCTTGGGAGTGGTCCCCTACTGTGACCTTTCCGGGGGGGGGGGCAGAATGGCAATGACAGAAGGAAGGTGGGTAGTACATGACAGCCTAGAGTGGTGAATGACATCTGAGTAATAACCTTGGAAAAACGTCCTCAGAATCCACTTGGGTTTGGACTGGAGTCAGGAGATCAGAATTCAGCAATTTTGGAACTCGTTAGTGGGGATCCTGGCCCACCCTAAGCCATGTGTGAAGTCCTGAAAATGGGAAAGAAACAGTGAGATGTCAAAGGGAACACATACTAGAAAGAGGCCTGTGAGTCAGAGGATTTGATTTGATTTGATCAACATGCTTTGGGCAATTCACTCTGCCTTGGTTTTTCCATTTGTAAAATGAGGGAGTTGGACTTGTTGACCTCTGAACTCCTTAGAGCTGGGACCCTGGAAGATCTCAGGTTCATGAATTCATGAAGGAAAAGTTAGGATGAGCTATGTCAACTCCCTGAGATGGGGGTCCATGGACGCTTGTGAGAGGGCATGGCTTTTCAGTTGGGCAAACACAGGGAGGGCAGACATCCCACACAGACAGGACAATGTGTGAGCAAAGGCAGAAGCATTTATGTAGCCCCTGGTCAGAGGGCGGAGGATCATCTCATTTGGCTTCAGCCTCAAGTGTTGAGGAAAAGGATAGGCCTGCACCTTCATTGGTATAAAGAACTCCCAAAGGAGGAAATTCACTTTCTCCTCCCCCATACAGATTGGCATTCTCTCTGCTACTTGTAGCCATAGTGTGTGTAAGGGCAGCTGGGTGGCACAATGGAGAGAGCTCTGGACCGGGAGTCAGGAAGACCTGAGTTCAAATGTGGCCTCAGACACTTGCTAGCTGTGTGACCCTGGGCAAGTCACTTCACCCTGTTTGCCTCAGTTTCCATATCTGTAAAACGAACTAGAGAAGGAAATGACAAAACACTCCAGTATCTGCAAGAAAACCCTAAATGGGGTCAGGAAGAGTTGGACATGACTGAACAACAACAATACGCAGGAGGGAGATGTGTCTGGCTGAAGGGTGAGTACATCAGAGAGGAGCAGTGAGATCTGATGGGTCAGGGGCTCACGACTAACTTGGTGTAGTGGACCATGCATTGGACCTGGAGTCCAAAAGACCTGAATTCAAATCCTGCCTCAGTCATTTAGGAGCCATGTTCCCTTGGGCAGGTCCCTTACTCTGTTTTTGATGTTTTGGACTTTGCCACCATTAAGGAAGCTTCCATCTCACTCTACACTTTCCCCTACTTGGGGCCTCCTGAAACATCCATTTGTCCCTGTGACCTCCTTACCCTGGAACATCTTTCTGCCATGCTATCCCCCTTCTCCCACCACTGAGGGCCTTCACTCCCCTCCTGGCTCCACTTCTGACTATCTGGACTTTTAACCACTCCACCCCACCCCTGTTCCTTTTCAGGTGCCTTCAGTTTGTTCCCTTCCCCCCTTAGAGTGTAAGCTCCTTAAAGGTGAGGCTTGTCTTGCTTTTTATTTGTATTGTATTTGTATTGTATCCCAGGTAGTTATATAGGATTCAGTAATTTAATTGATTTTGAGAGGCAAGAGTGAGGGAAGAGCTGAAGGTAACAAACATTTCAAACATGGGGACAGGGTGAGTGGGTTTCCAGACTTTTAGCCATTCCTCTCTCCACTGTCTCTCCATCTACCTCTTGGTGTCTCTGCAGAGATCTGTGGCGCCATATTCCCTGCAATCCATTTGGACTGAAGGGCCAGGGTGCATGGAGTTCACACAAGAAACGTTCCCAAAAGAACTTGACATAGAGGGGGAAGCCACAAAATGGAAACTTCCATTTATAAACAAAACGAAAGACCGTACCCAGAATCACGTAGCTTACTCTGCAGCCTAGATATGGCTGCATCCTAGATACTGAGTTAGAAGGAACCTCAAAGATTGTCTAATCCAGTTTCCCCATTTTACAGATGGGGAAACCGACCTATTAAAAGTAAGCTATTTCCTCTGCTCTAAGTGTTTCCACTCCGGATAAGGAGGAAAACTTCCTGAAGCTTAACTTTAATTTAAAGCAACATCTGAGCATATCGAAGGAGTAAGAAAGTCTGGAAGAGCACCTGGGGCCAGAACCCCGAAAGGAGAGGGACCAGATTCAGCTACAAGCTGGTTGGCCTTGGGGGATCTCAAAGCATTTTTGTGTTGGTGAGCAAAATGGGCTCTTAGCACTTAGTTCAACCAAGTGCCCTTGAAGAGTTTGACTTTTGCTAATTCAGTGTATTTCATTGAGTCTTACCAGGTGCTAAGCCCCAGGCCCAATCCCCTATTAGGTGTAAAACCTATATGGGTGTGGATTGGTAACTAAAGCGGGGCCCAAAGTGGGGCTAACTAAGGGGAGGGGCTAACTCAAGAGCCAATCATAGGAGCCTAAGTTCTGGTCATTCAGATGACTTTAGATGACGTCTGAAATGCTTTAAGAAGAGAAGACAGAGCCATTTTTGCAGGGCTCTCACTATTGGTGGCATTTGGAGACTCCCAGGCAGCTGTAGCTAAGAAGCCCTCCAGCTGGTAAACCCGGATGTTGGGACTTTGTTAAACTCTGATAACTACATATCGGGATTTGAATCAGACAAGGTCTGCCTGTCGATGTTTGTAATTTGTTTGTATTTGCTCTGAAGTTCAGGGTGCTGGCTTGCCCCCCTGAACTAAGTGAATGATGTTTGTGTACTGAATTAAAGTAAGCTTGTCAACCCTTTAATGTTGCTTTCCTTACTAAAGCAGATCAAAAGAATCTGTGCTTTCTGGGTGCTGGCAGCTTTCTGGGTGCTGGCTGTTGGTGGATCTTACACCCCCACAGAAGCTGCTAGCCAGATTGTTGAAACGATTTTTTGTAGCTGATCCCAAAAGGGACATCATTCTCTAATCCAGGACAACACACCCTGGTATTTTATAAGTACAAGATTCTAGGAAACCATGCACTGTAGTAGGAGGCATTGGGAAGCAGGCAAAGCCACAGGTCAGATACTGTGGTGGTGATTGCATATGTGATTGATTGAAACTATGCTTCTCTCCCCACAAAAAGAGGCTTGTCTGGTGGGGAGGCAGTGGAAAAAAGCACTGGCTTTGAAGTGAGAAGACCTGGATTCAAATCCAGCTTCTCACACCCTTTGTCAGGTAAGCCAGTCCCTCAACTTTCCCCAGCCTTCTGTTCTTCATCAGTATGATGAGAGGTGTTGGAATGGTGGCTTCTGGAGTCCCTTCCAGCTTTGAATCTTTGGATGGGAGCCTTTGTCATGACCACTCTGATCAGGGCTACTAGGAGACTCCTGATCAATTAAGAAGAGAACTGGTAGCCTCTCTTTGATTTTAAAATGAGAACAGTAACAATACCACTTGTCTTTGATTTTTATGATTTGTGATGAGACAGTATAGTGTAGTGGGTAGAGTGCTGGGTTCGGTGTCATGAAGACCTGGGTTCAGATTTCAACTGTGACATAGACATTACTTGTATGATGCTAGGGAGGTTACACTACTGCATTGGATAAGTTACTTAGCATCTATGAATCTCACTTTCCTCACCTTGCTTCCTTTCCTATACAATTAGGAGCTTCAGAGGTCCTAGTCTGCCAACCCCTGCCTTATATCAAGAGTGACCTGAATGGTGGAAATTTCAGACACAGTGATGGATCATTGGGGAAAGGATTTTTGTACTCATGAGTGGGACCCCTTCAATAATACCCCATGGCTGTCTTTTGGGACCTTTATTAAAAGATGGTGTTGATTATGACTGATTTGTATAAATCTGCTTCTACCAGAGTCATCAAATTTCCCAAGAGTTTGGGTCTGCACCGCGGCTGATGCTTAACTTTCTCCAGGGCAGGTAGGGAGAGAGTCTGTCTGGGGAGTGCAGTCAGCCTCATTGTCCTCATGTGTCTATTTTGGGGCTCACGCAGCTTTGCGCCAACCTTGTCTGTACTTGGCAAGGCCGCTATACCCTGTCTGAGCACTAAAGAGTTATATTTGTTCTAAAATCCACTTTGGCTGCTGTCCTCTCCTCCTCTACCTGCCCATCTCCCTCCCCCCACTAAGCAGACTCTGTTTGACATCTCACTTCCTGATGGCTCCAGGTTCTGCCTGTTAACAAGTCATACCTCCACCATCTTGCTTTTCTGAGTCTGCTCTTACAGGATGTTCATTCTGCATTGTGAGAAGGACAAAGCCTCTCAGCTCCTTGACAAAAGTAGGGCCTCCAGAGAGACAGTGGAACACACTGGATAGATCTTTGGGCTTGGATTCAGGTGACTAGAGGTCAAGTCACTGTGTCACTCTCTGGGTCTCAGCTTGCTCATCTTTAAAATGGAAACATGGCATGTACCTCACAGGGCTGTGATGGTTATAGGGGCATGGATGTAGGCCTGGAAGGGGCCATCTAGTCCAATCTCCCCATATTACAGATAAGGAAACAGAGACCCAGGGGGGTTAACCAGATTCATACTGATAGTAACTGTTATGGGTTTGAACCCACTTCCTCCAATTCCAAAGCCAGTGTGCTCGTTCTACTGTACCTGGGATCAAATGAGCTAATAAGCTAATACATACATATATACATACATACATAAATACATACATACATACATATATACATATATATATACATATATAAATTGCTTTGTATTTCTTAAAGCAGAGTATTGGGGCAACTAGGTGGTACAATGGATAGAACACCAGCCCTGGAGTCAGGAGGACCTGAATTCAAACATTTACTAGTTGTGTGACCCTGGGCAAGTCACTTAATCCTGATTGCCTAATAATAAAAAAAAATAAATTAAAGCAGGATATCAATGTGAGCTATGATTAGCAGAGGTGGGACTCTTCCATGGGAGGACTATTGGAGCATAAGGAGGCTAGTGAACATCATGCCTTCATTTAAGAATATGAGAGAATCGCCGATGGGTATTTAGTATGAGTAGGACCCTAAAAATACCATGACAATGTTGATAAATTATGCTGGTGGTCAGAGGAGAGGGCAGTGGAGGCAGTACTTCTAGCCAGAGCTTAAGCAATTCTCCAATCCCCAGAAGTATCTATGTTGGGTTATATGACAGTGGCTCATCACACCGTGTCATGAAACAGTTCATAGCCTTTCCTGGGCGCCATGGTGGAATCTTGGAGAATGGTGGGGAGATAATGAACCATTTACCCTCTTCATATCAGGCACACTGAATCATAATGTACAATCAAGGTTGTCTTCATTGTGATGAACATGGTAAAAGAGGGAGGATGCTGGAATTGAAATATCAACAAGCAAATCTGTGAGCATTTATTATATACCTTCTGTGTACAAAACTGCATGGAAGTCACTGGGAATATAAATTTTAAAAATCCAAAAAGTGTTCATGTTCTCAAAGAGTTTCTATTCTTCTAGAAACATGCAAAGCACACTTTCAGAGATTAAACTGGATCTGTGATCCCTTCCATGTGGATATCCCCAGCTATGGTGCCAATCACAGCCCATCCATACCTGTCCATCCTGTGGGACTCTTGTCCATATCATCCCACAAGTTCACTCCAGTGAGTCCATAGCAAGAGCTTAGGTCCTTCCTGTCTTGTGGCTGACATTATGGCCACATTGAGGAAGAATATGCATCATCTGTCAGTTAACCCTCACTCTTTGTATATGACCGGGCCATACATTCCTTGTATGATATCCTTTGCTCATCTTCTTAGTCAACAAGCATTTATTAAGCAACTACTGTGTGCCAAGAACTATGGTGAGCATGAGGGGGATACAGAGAAGTTAAAAAGGATGAAAAATAAACAAATAAAAACCCCCACTCATTTTCTCTCCCTTTAGATAATAAGCTCCCTGAGGTCAGAGACTCTCTTTTTATTAATTATATCCCCAGTACTTAGCACAGTGCCTGCTATTTAATAAGTGTTTATTGGATTGGACTTTACAGATGAAGAAACTAAGGCCTAGAGGAGTATAAAATGACTTGGCCCAAGTTCACATAGCCAATAAGGGTCTGAGATGGAATTTGAACCCAGGTCTTCTTAAAAGGAGCTTCATAAGTGCCCATTAATTGATTGGGTGTTTCTTGCTTTCCGTGGTCAAAGGGCCCATCTTCAAGTAGCCAGCCTGCTAGCCTTTCTGCTGAGCTTGCCTGGTCTTCAGAAAACTAATCTGTCACAGTACCCGTGCTTGTGTTCCATAGCATCATGTTTGAGAGGCCTGAATCATGTCTGATTCATAGGCACAGTTCTGTTAGGCTACTTCCTCAGTTCCCATTCATGGGAGAATCAGATGCCCCACACCAGTGATGTCAAAGACAAATAGAAACAAATCCCTGTGGCTGTATGGTGACTTAAAAACCACAAATTAATATTATCTATATTTTATTGTATTTTTATTTATTTTATTAAGCATTTCTCAATGACTTTCAATCTGGTTTGACTGTACTCATCTAACCTCTTTTTTACACATTTGAAATTAGATCATTGCAGTTCATTGATTTAGTCACTGTTTATTTGGGGTGGTGGAGAAATTCTACCCTTGTGAATTTAGGTAGATATCTAGTCCAATGCCCATATTCTGCATATATGGAAACTTAGGCCCAGAGAAGTGACTTGGCCAAGTCCAAGACCCTTCCCTACACATCTGTAGGAATAGGGATCACTTATGGGCTACCTCTTACCCTCCCATTGAATAGAATGACTCACCAGTGGACTCTGAGTGACTCATGCCCCTCAGGAAGTTTGAAGGAGGGCAGGCTGGATAGCCTCTGCCCTTGGAGAGAGCTAACTCATTAATGCCACTGTCCAATACTAATCAACTTCCTCAATTCTGTGTCTTGCCTTTCATTCGGGATCTGATTTATGATGTGGCTGCCAGAGTTAGGGGTGGGAGGGAAGAGATTCATTGCTGATAGATGCTATGTTCCAATGGTGTCCACTTGGGCCTTATTTATAGCTTTCTGGGCCTCCAGATGGGACCCCAAGGCCCACAAATCATTCCGGGAGATGGGGGAGAGTGTGGTACATGGAGCAAGTGCCCAAACTTCCCAGGGATCAGGCAGCCAAGACTTGCAGAAATCACCCAACCTTAATCTATAAATCTGAGCTTCCTTCTACTTAGACTAAGCCTGGTTCAGACCAATTAGAATAAGGCAGCTTAATTTCTTTGGGGTGGACTAGGGCAGATTAAAATAGTTAATATTTTGTTTTATCTTTATTGGCTTGGCTAATAATGTAGAAAATACCCTCCTTAGGCATTTCACAAAGGCGATTATCCTTACACGCAGGCAAAAAAGAGAAAGATAAACAAGATTGTGAGCTGCATGTTGATGGGGGACGGGTGGCACCTTAAATCACCCTGCTTAAAACAATTACGTTTATCTTTCTGGGTATCAGGTACTTTTATCCCTGTCCCTCTGCTATCCCTCATTCAAATACTTTTCCTAAAATTGAGGCCTGTGTTTCGGCCACCTCTCTTCCAGATGGGTTAGTGGGCTGTGCTGCAGGTCATTATTTTGTCTGGCAGGTTATAAATCGGTAATCAGGAAATGCAAATTGCTGCTGTATTTAAGGGAGGCTGCATGAATCAGGGACTCAATCAAGCTGGCATCCAGCCCAAGTTTGTCTCTGTCTCTCTGCATCAACCGATTTGCTTACTTTAACTGGTCTAGTTGGTCCAAAATCAAAGGTCAGGTTTAAAATTTCACAGTATGCTGTACACAGTAGGTGCTTAATAAATGTTTTTAAGAGTCAAGAGAGTAAAGGAGCCATTTAGTCTTATTTACAAATAAACAGTGGGAAATGAAGATTGTTGGTGATCACTTGTTTCAGATTCTTGGTGACCCTATTTGGGGTTTTCTTGGCAGAGATCCTGGAGTGGTTTGCCATTTCCTTCTCCAGCTCATTTTACAGATGAGGAAACTGAGGTAAACAGAGTGAAGTGACTTCCTAAGGTCACACAGCTAGTAAGTGTCTGAGGCTAGATTTGAATTCAGGTCTTCTGGACTCCAGGCTGGTGCTCTATCCAATGTGCCACCCAGCTGTCTAATAGAGATTGTGGCATGGCAAGATGGTGCTATTCTTAGAGTCCTTTATCTCTGACTGTCATGGCTCTGGCATATCTGGTGTAAGTGTGCTAGAGAGAACAGTGAGAGGGCCAAATATTGTCAAGGATATTGCTATAGCCACATTGGTGACTTGGCAGCTCCATCACTTCCCTCTGGGAGTCTCCATCTTCAGGACCTTGGATAGCTCACAGCCCTGCCCAGCCATAAGAATTCCCCAAGGGGAATCTGCCATAGAACAGCAAATCTCTGAAACTACCAGAACACCACTACACAGACAGAAGACTCACTTGGCTCTCCCTTCAGAACATAAACTCCTTGAAGGCAGCTTCTATTTTTGTCCTTTTATTCTATCCCCAGAGCTTAGCCCAGTGTTTGGTACAAAAGTGCTGCTTAATACGTGCTTGCTGATTGATTGATCTGCTCCCTCCTCCCCCAAAAGTCCCACCTGCAATTTCAATACATAGACCAGGCTATGTCAAACACCAGCCTATACAGAGATTATGGATCACCTTGCTTTTATCTAAAAAGTTCTTAACTTTTGTATCATGTACCCCTTGGGCTGTATCTGGGGAAGCTGTTTGCAGTATCATGTTTGTAAATGTATTAAATAAAATATATAGAAATACTAAGGAAGCCCATTGTGTTGAAATACAGTTACCAAATATTGAAAAAAAATGTTCAGATACTGTCAGGTTAAAAACTCTTGGTAAAGGTATACTTAGAGGGGAAAAGATACAGGTACCTGATTGGGAGTACTGCCAACAGCTCTTGCCTTCCTGCCCCCTAGATTAAATTTCCAGCCTCCCTGATTGTATCAATAGCCCCCTGGTTGTAAGATAGTGTTTATCAAAATTTCTTGCAACAAACATACACCTTATTTTTAAAGAGATGCAAAGAAATAAAAATTCCCAAGTCTGTCTTATATACTTTACTATAAATAACAACACTTTTGATTCCTTTGATTCCATCATATTTTTATTTAGTGGTAAGAGACAAAGTAGTATTAGAAATCTGAGATTGGAGTTTGGAAGACCTGGATTCAAATTCCACCTCCAGTATTTCATAGTTGTGTGATCATGAGCAGTTCTCTGAACCTCAGGTATTTTCTAAGACTTACCCCCTAAATCCCAGAGGGATGGTGACTAGCAGTGAGCGGAAGACCCCACACTAGTGAAATCACATTTTTTCCAAATTCATGTACATTGTGATATGTACATGCATGCATATATATAAATATACACACATATATATGTGTATGTATATATATATATTTTAATTTTTAAAAACTGGCCCCCTGACTTTTTGGTAGAAATCCTTTTCAATACCATGCATGCAGAATAGCTAGGTGGCAAAGTGGATGAAGCGCTGGCCCTCAAGTCAGGGGGACCTAAGTTCAGATCTGGCCTCAGATACTTACTAGCTGTGTGACCCAGGGCGAGTCACTTAACCCCAATTGCCTCAAAAAAAAACAACCCAAAACAAACGAGTGTGTGTCTTGTATACAAATAGCCTCGGTATCTCCACAAGAGTTTAACATTTTTTAAAACCTTAATTAATGTGTATTTTTACTCTGTCTTAGTCATGCATACTTTAAAATCCCCTATGCTCTGCCTGCAGATTGGACCCTCCATAATAACCAAGGAAAATAGTTAGGTGAAAACATCCAATGATGATGTCTGCTAGTCTATACAGCATTCTGTCCTACCCTTCTAAGGGAAAAATGGAGGTGTGATTCTTTGTGCATACCAGGAGCTTAGTATTTAGGGGGTGATTCTTCCTTATGTTTTCTCCCAGGCCTTCCTCCTGTGTAGAAGACTGTTCCTTCTTAGTTTGGCCTGATTCTCTGTTTCATTCATTCCTCCATTTAGTAAACATTTATTAAGGACCTACTATATAAAAGATACTGCTGGGCCTAGAGTCAGTTCAAATCTTTGTGAGTTCAAATCTGGCTATAGGTACTTCCTAACTATGTGACCCTGGGCAAGTCACTTAACCCTTTTACCTCAGTTTCCTCATCTGTAAAATGAGCTGGAGAAGGAAAGGGCAAACCACTTCAGTATTTCTGCCAAGAAGACACCAAATGGGGCCATGAAGGGTCAGACAGGACTGAAACAACTGAAAATAACAACGTGCCAGGCTTAGCACTGGGGGTACAAAAAGAGGCAAAAGATAGTCCCAGCCCTCAAGGAGTTTGCAATCTAATAGGACAACCTGCAAACAGGGATAAATAAGAAGTAATTAACAGAAGGAAGGCACTAGTCAAGAAATGAGATGAATAAACCTGGAGCATCTGTGGCCTTTTTTTTGGGGGGGGGGAGATTGGTGGGGTTGGATTTTATTGGACATCTAGGTCAAAATATCTAATAGACTTTTGTTTGGGGAGTGTTCCCAGGGTGGGTACTCCCTCTACCAATGCAGATCAGAAACTCCTGAGCCATTTGCAGTCTTTGATAGCTGCCCAGTGCACCAAGAGGGACTTGCCCAAGATCCCACAGCCACTGTGTGTTCAAAGCAGGGCTTAACACCAAATCTTCCTAATTCCCAAGACAGCTCTCTGTTCATGGCTTCTCCTCCATGACTACAGCATTTTATCGGGATGACTTTAGAGTCCTGGGTGTGGGTACATCAGATGTCCTTAACACAAAGATGCCAAGACAGAGATTCCTTGTGGTTATCCAACATGGACCAAATGGAGTCCTTCACAGAGAAAATGATCAAACGGTCAGTGAATATGCCTTCGTTATCAGCCTACGATATGATGGGCATCATGCTGGTAGCTCAACAACCTATACAGAGACAAAATGAAACAGTCATAGAATCTTCAATTTCATGCTGTAAGGGACCATCAAAGGCCATCAAGTCTACTCTTCCCATTCTTCACACAAGAAAATTAATGCTCAGAAAGATTTGGTCACTCACCCAGCATGGCAGAGCTAGTAAGCTTGAATCCAGATATTCTTGACCCCAAGTCCACTTCCCTTATCCAACAATGCCCTGATGCCCTGCCCTCATATTCTACTGAAAACAGGTGTATAGGTAAGAATATGCCAGTCATGAGTGATAGTGATGGAGGTGGGAAAGAGAAGGGAATAAGAACTGGCATTCTGAGATTTTGCTACAATTTCACATTGTAAGAATTAGATTTTCCATTTAAAGGGATGGGTCTTGGTTCTAGCTAGCTTTGTGACTTTGAGCAAGACTCCTCACCTCACAATTTTGTATCTCATTCTACCTAATATATGAAATATATATATAAAATATATAAATATATATTTATATACACAAAATATGCAAATGCATTAAAATGTATATAAAACAATACAAATAACAGTGTTATGCTGCCCAGACCCATGATCTCATTGCTATAAGAAGTATCTGATGTAGCATTTCCTCTACAAAGGTAGATGGGCAGTTTCTTCAGCACTTTGGAGTTGCCTAAGGGGGGAGGGACTTGCTCAGGGTCATACAATCAGTTGTGTCTGAGGCATGACTTGAATTTGGAGCTCCCTAACTCTGGAGACCAGCTTTCTATCCATTATACCAACTTTTGGATCTTTACACTCTTAAATATTACTGAAGTCCCCTTCCAAACTTTTGGTTATGTAGATTATATTTACTAATACAGCATTATAAATTAAGACATCCTAATATTATTATGAAAATAGTTTTGATCTTGGGAATCCCCTGAAAGGATCTTAAAATCTCCAGGTGCCCCAGAGTTACAATTCATTTTAAGAATACACTTTAAAGAACAAAAAGTATATGTATATACATATATATATTATATATATATATACACATATATACATACATACACAATATCTATGTATGTGTCTAACATATATGTATATATTATATATACGTATTTACATTATATATAACATATACACATATGTAAACATACATATATATTATGTGTGTGTTTATGTGTTTATATATATACATATATATTTTTTCCCCATTCTACACACACATACACACATACACATACATATACACACCTATTTCCTTCTCCCACAATTCAATTTCACAAATCTGGGTCCCACTGACCCAGGTTAAGAATTTCTACTATCTCTGCTGCCTCTCAGATATATGGAGGAGGGAGCAGGGAATCCAACCATTTTGGTAGGAAATGGAGGGGAGAAGGGCAGAGCTAAGATGGTGGAAGAAGCCAGGAAGTTGCCTGAACTCTCCCCAGTTTCTCTCAGAAGCAATGTTAAATCCTCTAAATAGATCCTGGAGAGATAGAACCCATAAAGAGTTGAAGTGAAACAATTTTTCAGCTTAAGATAACTTAGAAAGACTTCAGGAAAGGTCTGTCTCACTTGGTTAAAAGGGGAATGCAACCCAATACCAACAGGAGGCTCTTAACTGAAGCACAGATCAGCAACCAAGGTCCCTTCTGGCTCAGTAGGCCAGTTGTAAGGCCTCTAGCCTCAAACCAGAAGGCAAATTACAAGCCCTGGAACCCCAGCACAACAAGAGCTACTAGGCTGGGCCACCCCCTGTGCTTTGGGCAAGCTGCCAGTCTCTGAGGCCCCAGTGCAGAAATCCAGTGACCAGGTCCCTGGCCCTCAGGGCAAGAAGCTTAGGACAGTGCCCCTGTACCCCAGGAGCAGAGTTAACTTTAAAAGTCACAAAATAGGCTGAAAATGAGTAAAAAAGAGAAGAGCCCTGATCATAGAAAGCTACTGTGGCAACAGAGAAGACCAAACTCAGAAGAGGACAATGATGTCATAATGCCTACATGTGAAGCCACAAAAAAATTATTTGAAATAATAAACAAATTTAGCAAAGTTTCAGGATATAAAATAAACTCACATAAATCATTAGCATTTCTATATATTACTAACAAAGCCTAAGAGCAAGAGGTAGAAAGAGAAATTCCATTTAAAGTTACCGTAGGCATTATAAAATATTTGGGAGTCTACCTGCCAAGACAAACCCAGGGCCTATATGAAGACAATTACAAACAACTTTACATGCAAATAAAGTTGGATCTAAACAATTGGGAAAATATCAATTGGTCCTCAGTAGGCTAAGTTTATACAATAAAAATGACAATTCTACCTAAATTAATTTATGTATTCAATGCCATACCAATTAAACTACCAAAACATTATTTTATGGAGCTAGAAAAAAATAACAGAATTCATGTAGAAGAATAAAAGGTCAAGATTATCAAGGGAATTAGTGAAAAAATGCAAAGGAAGATGGCCTACCTGTACCAGATCTAAAACTATATTATAAAGTGGCAATCATCTAAACATAATTGGTCCTGGCTAAGAAATAGAGTGATGGATCAGTAGAACAGATTAGGTAGAGAAGACACAGTAGTCAATGACTATAGTGATCTGCTGTTTGACAAACCCAAAGATTCCAGCTTCTGGGATAAGAACTCACTTTTAACAAAAACTGCTGGGTAAACTAGAAAATAGTATGGCAGAAACTAGGTATGGAGCAACATCTCACATGATACCAAGTTATGGGTACATAAGGGTACATGATTTAGACATAAAAGGTTATACCATAAGCAAATCAGGAGAGCAAGGAATAGTTTACTTGTCAGATCTATGGAGAAGGGAAAAATTTATGACCACACAAGCTAGAGAACATTATGAAATGCAAAATTGATCATTTTGATTGCATTAAATTAAAAAGTTTTTGTACAAACAAAACCAGTGCACCTGAGATTAGAAAGAGAAAGCTGGGGAACAATTTTTAAAGCCTGTGCTTCTGATAAAAGCCTCAGTCCTTATATATGTGTGTGTATATATATGTATGTATCTATATACATGTATACATATTATATATAATATATATGAGTGTGTGTATATGTACATATATATGGAGAGAGACCCAAATCGAATTTACAAGAATATAAGTCATTCCCCAATTGATAAATGTTCAAAGGATATGGCCAGGCAGTTTTTCAGATGAAGAAATTAAAGCTATCTATTGTCATATTAAAAAATGTTCTAAATCACTATTTATTAGAAACATGCAAATTAAAACAATTCTGAGGTACCACCTCACACCTATCAGAGTGGCTAATATGACAGAAAGGAAAATGATAAATATTGGAGAAAATGTGGGAAAATTAGAATGCTAATGCACTGATGGTGGAGTTGTGAACTGATCCTACCATTCTGGAGAGCGAGCTATGCTCAAAGGGCTATACATACCTTTCGATCCAGCAATACCATTACCAGGTCTGTATTGCAAAGAGATCATAAAAAAGGAAAAGGACTCACATATACAAAAATATTTATAGCAGCTCTTTTTGGTGGTTGTAAAGAATTAGAAATTGAGAGGATACCTACCAGTTGGAGAATGGCTGAACAAGTTGTGGTATATGAATGTAATGGAATACTGTTGTGCTATAAGAAATGACGAGCAGGAGGATTTCAGAAAAACCTGGAAAGACATATATGAACTGATGCTGGGTGAAATGAGCAGAACCAGGAGAACATTGTACGTAGTACCAGCAACATTGTGTGATGACTGACTTTGATAGACTTAGCTCTTCTCAGCAATATAATGATCTGAGGCAATTCCAAAGGACTCATGATGGAAAATGCTATCTACATCCAGAGAGAGAACTGATGGCGTCTGAATGCAGATTGAAGCATGCTATTTTCACTTTTTTTGTTTTTTCCTTCTTGTGGTTTTTCCCTTTTGTTATGATTCTTCTTTTACAACATGATTAATGTAGAAATATGCTTAATATGATTGTACATGTATAACCTACATCAGATTTCTTGCTGTCTTGGGGAGGGAGAAAAATTTGGAACTCAAAATCTTAAAAAAAATGTGAAAAACTATCTTTACATGTAATTAGAAAAAATAAAATATTATCAAGTTAAAAAAAAAGAAATTGGAGTTAGAGATAAGCAAGGCTTTTCACATGCTGTGCATTGGGATGAAGGTTTGTTTTCCTTGTATGCTTTAGCAGACAAAAAATGAGAATATCAAAGCTACATCATGAAAATTATAAGTTCACTGACCTTGCTGTTATAATTAGTATGGTCTTTGAACCTGTTCTGTGCAGGGATTGTTGTATCACTTCAGGGAAACTGAGCAGAAAATTGCTTTCTCCCATTTGGGGTGTTTTCTATAACTCAGCATTATCTGCATGAGTGCTGGGGAATTATGACTCCCCCATCTCCCGTACACTCCCCAGCCCTTGTCTCTGTAAGGAGGATGCCAGGATTCAGGAAGAAGCCGAGGCAGGAGACTTGAATTCCTCAGCCAAATGCCATTTCATTCACTGGGAGTTAACTCCGGTACCAAGCCTAGAAATTGACCAGCATTCTGTCCTGCTGATGTTTGATGAGGTTCTCCCAGGAGCCTGCAGCCGGGGTTGGGGGGGGGGTGCTGCTGGGGACAATTTTATGGCGGCTCATTGAGGATCTCCTTGATCATCCTTATGGGTGGCTTTGGCACCATGGAGATTTCAGAAAGAAATGTCAACCACTCAGAGTGGAAAATGTCAGCGTGTCCTTGAAGGCGGTGAGACAGGCAGTTGTGATTTTTCGAGTTCTTTGCGAGCTGGTTTAATGAGCAGGCAGAGCCAGCCCGGTGGTCATAAAGAACCTTGCAACTTAGATAATCATAACAATCTCTTATGTTGATAGAGTACTTTAAGGTTTGCAAAGAACTTTTTGCTAGTTATGTCATTTGAGTCTTAGTAATAGAGGCATTACGAGAATTATTAACTTCTGTCTTTAAAGGAGGAAACAGAGGCCCTCAGAGATTGGTTAAGTGATTGGCCCTGTCACACATGTCTAGAATGGACTGGGACTCCCTGACTTCTGAGGTCTGCTTTAAGTTTTTACCATCAGCTAGTCACAGTCAACCAACAAGCATTTATTAGATGTTTTCTATGATTCTAAGCTCGCAGTTTCAATGTGAGTTTCAGGCAGTTTCCATGCCTTAACTTCTGTGCATCTCCAGTTTTGGGGTTCTGAATGCCAATGCTTGGGATGCTTAGTTAGAAGTGATGAATTCCAGCGTGCTTCACCAGACTGTTTACTAAGGCAAGAAAGTAGACGCCAGCACTTTATAACAATTTTCAACAACAGAAACAGAATCGGAACCCAGCTCTTCCTGATCCCAGCCAAACCCAGCACTTCTTCAATTAGACCATTTTGTTTTGTTGCTGGATCATTTTCAGTCATGTCTAACTCTTCATTTGGGGTCTTCTTGGCAAAGATACTGGAGTGGTTTTCCATTTGCTTCTCCAGCTCATTTGACAGATGAGGAAACTGAGGCAAACAGGGTGAAGCGACTTGCCCAGAGTCACACTGATAGCAAGTGTCTGAGGCCAGATTTGAACTTAGGAAGATGAGTCTTCCTTACTCTATGCCTGGTGCTCTATCTGCTGCGCCACCTAGTGGCCAGGCTCTCAATTTCTGCACTTGTCTAATTCCCACGTGTCTACAGGGTGTATACATAGCATATGAAACACTCTGTCGCTCTCTCCTTCCCATACTGCACTAGGCCTATAAAATGGAAATGGATAATTTCATAAAAACTTAATTGAATGGCTTTTTTGTGGAGGAATGGAATTGGAGTTGGCACATTTTATAGGATTATAAGTTTAGATCTGGGAAAATCTTTAGAGTTCACTAAATTATGGGAATTCTAGGTCTAGAGCTAGAAGGTACCTAAGAGGTCATCTAGTCTATCCTCCTCATTTTACAGAGAAGGACACTGAGGAACAGAGAGAGTATCAAAGGTTACCCAGGTAATCAGTCAGCAGCCATTTATCAAGCACCTACTGTGTGCCTGCCACCATGCTAGATGTGAGGTAATTCAAAGACAAGGCCTGAAACAGTCCCTACTCTCCAGGATCTTAATTAGCAGAAAAGCTAGAATTCAAACTCAGATCTTTTTATTCCAAACTTAGCGATCTTTCTGTTACATCCTATGGTTCCCATTCAAGAGAAATAGTAAAATTCTGTATGTCAAAAGGTCTTCAGGATTTGTCTGAAAAATAAAAGTTTGAGAGATTAGCGCTGATTGAGTGGGTAGGAAGCATGATGTATCATGGAAAGGACAATTGGATTTGGAGTCAATTGACCTGCACACTAATCTAGACTCCACCACTTAAAACTTGTCACTAATATTCTCTGGGAATCAGCTTCCTCTTCCAAAACTAAGCAAGTTGGGCCAATGAGACTTGGCCATTTGTCAGGCTGACCCTGCCAGATGCATAGTGAATCAAAGATTCCATCCTCTTCATGAGATCTGCTTGGAAAGTAGTCTCAGGCATTTGGGGAAAAGAGAGTTTTCCCAGCATCAGAAATTGAGAGCACACTGGGGCTCTGGTTAATGCCCAGTTAAGCAGGTCTTTGGCAAACCCCAACTCTTCATTTCCATATCATACCCTTATGGGAAGTTTAAGGGCATATTTCCTCCTTAGCAACAGGAAAGGGGATTTTGGCTGACTTTTGTTATTGGTGTTGCTGCTACTGCTGCTGTTGCTTTTAAAGAGACAATAATTTAAATTCATGACTATGCCATAGTGGGTTTTTGTTATATTTTTAAAAAAATATTTTATAGTGGTGGTCCCAATCTGAAGTTGTTTTTTTTTAACACAGTCTTGGAGAATCTTAGAAATCTCTCTCCTTTTTGCTTATGATCCCATGTAGGATTTCTCCTAGGAAAACCAGAATGTAGTTCATGTCTAGCTCTTTAAAGAAAAGGCACTCAGATCCCATACAAGCATTCACACTAATAATATATCAAATGTAAGGTGGATTTTACTTAGCTAGGCAAAAAGGAAAAAAGAGAAAGAACTCAAACCAAAGTGACTCTCCTTTCCTCTCTGGTAGACTCCACCTCCCTCAGGGACATGTAGAGCCTTCCAAATTTATGGCACTCTCCTAGGTTTGGAGTCACCCTTAGAGGAGAAAACACTTATTTCACTTTATGGCCCCCATATCTCCTCTTTGCTTTGTATCTCCATTTGTCTTTGTTCAGGTGGTGGCAACAGCTACATCTGTGGCTGATAATATAGAAATGAGGTATAGGAGGAACTGAGGAGGTCATGGGAAGCCAGACATCAGTGGAGTGGGAAAGTAGGACAGAGCATGGTGCCTGCCACCCCTTTGCAGGTTCCAGGACACTCTCACAGCCCCCATCGCCTATACTTTGTCTCTTTTAGTTACTCAGAAAGCCCACATTCCAGCTGCTCCCTATAAAGTCTTAGATCACCTTAGTGAGCCCTCCCTCAACATCTCCCTGGCTCCCACTTTCAAGCCCCTGAATAGTCTGTCACTTGCTTCTGTCCCTCAAGCTGTGTCTCTTCCCAGTGCTCTAAATAATATGAAATTTTTCTCCTTTTGCCTTCCCTGACTAATCTCGTCTGGCCCAGTTCATGTTGATGTTGTCATTAGGATAGCACAGGGGTAGGAGAGTATCTCCCTCTGTTGCACTTGTATGTGCCTGATAATGATTGACTGCCAAGTTGGATAAGAAAACAAGAATGTTATCCTAAAGAGGAAGAAAGACACCTTTGGTAAAATACACATACACACCAATGCATGTATACATCTCTATCTATGAATATGTAGAATATATATATTCTATATGTGTTTGTATGTATGTGTTTGTCTCTATGTGTTGTTGTTCAGTTATTTCAGTCATGTCTCTTTGTGACTTCATTAGGGTTTTCTTGGCAAACATACTGAAGTGGTTTACCGTTTCTTTCTCTAGCTCATTTTACAGATGAGGAAACTGGGGCAGACAGGGTGAAGTGGCTTGACCAGAGTCACACAGCTAGTAAGTGTCTGAGGCTGGTTTTGAAGTCATGAAAAAGGATCTTCCTGAGTCCAGGGCTGGCACTCTGTGCACTAGGGCTCCACTTAGCTGCCATGACTATATATGTATACACACATATGTGTGTATGTATGGTTGTGTCTACATCTCTATTATCTATCTGGCAATGTATCTCTATCCATCTATTTATCATCTATTTGTGTGCCAATGAAAATGACACAGTCCCTATCCTCAAGAAGCTTCCATTCTAGTGGGAAAAATCTACTGGAAATGGCCTTTGTCTCCTTAGTTGAAGGTTTCTGCCAGTCTCCCAGAGAAAAGCAACAGTCCCTGGGCAGACCCAATACAGAGAATATCAAGATAAAATTTCTTTTTCTGATCTTCTGATTTCTATGTAGACATATGTGCAGGTAGACCCTACTTGGGGTCAATCTCTACTCGAAATCACAGGTGTAGTTACCTTGGCAATTAGGAATCTTTCCATCTCTCTCCTCACAGAGGTACCTAAAAGCTGTAAATATTATCCAGGCAATCCCAGCACTTCAAAGGGAACCCATAAAAGAGGGGGGCTGCATTGGGGATCCTTGAAGAGTTTGGCCTTTGTTTCCTTTGATTAATTCTGTGTCTTTGATTGAGTCTTACTAGGTGCTAATCTCCAGGCCCAAACCCCTATCTATTAGATGCTAAGCCTATGTGGGTGTGAATTGGTAACTAAGGTGGGGCTCCAGGTGGGGCCAATGAAGGGAGTTGCTAACCCCAGGGCCAATCATAGGAGCCTAAGTTCTGGTCACTCAGATGATGTTTTATGATGTCTGAAACTGTATAAAAAGAGAAGACAGCTATTTGCTTAAGGCTCTCACTCCTGGAGGCTCGGGACTCTGGGCAGCTGCTCTAAGGGCCTTCCAGCTGAACTCAGATATGGATGGTTTTCTTGGTAACAATGAATTGCATTTGGTCTGTCTGTTGATGTTCATAATTTGTATTTGCTCTGAAGTTCAGGGAGCTGGCTTTTTCCCATGAACTAAGTGAATGATATTTGTATGCTGGATTAAATTGAGATTGTTAACTCTTTAACGTTGCTTTCCTTAGTAAAGCAGATCAGAAGAACCTGGGCTTGCAGCGTTCTGTGGGCTGGTTGTTGTTGGTTTTACACCCTCACACCAACTGCTAGCCCGATTGTTGAAACAGGAGCCCTTCTCCTTGGGAAGCTATTTTCTTTGCAATGAGAGAAGGGTACAAGGAGTGAGGATATTCTGACTTGGGCACATTAGAATTTACTTAGCACTGTTGCCCATAGATTGACAAAGGAGAAATTGAGCCAGGCCTGAGATAGGTGAACATTAGTCAGTCAATAAGCATTTATTAACTCCCTTCTGTGTGCTGGGCACTGTGCTAAGCTCTGGGGATACAAACAAGCATAAGACATTACCTACAGTTATACCAGCAAGGGCCCTGTCTGACAGATGGAGGGGGGCCTTCTCTACATAAAGAAGACCGCCGTAAGTGTTATATCCATCCATTAGGATGAAAGTTCCTTGATGGCAAGGATTGTCTCACTTTGGTGTTCATTTTTCCAGTGCTCAGAATGATACTTGGCACATAGTAGGTGCTTAGTAACTGAAAAAATTAATCCATTCATTTGTAATATAAGTTCCTTGATGGCAAGGATTGTCTCACTTTGGTGTTCATTTTTCCAGTGCTCAGAATGATACTTGGCACATAGTAGGTGCTTAGTAACTTTAAACATTCATTCATTCATTTGCTCATCTCACAAAGACCCCTTCTACAGGATCGCAGACCTCAATAAAATTATAAAGTTGTTATAGTTTATCTTTTCCTAGCCTTCTTTTCAGTGCCCCTTTCTTATACCGTCCCCTTTTCTACCCTCACCTTCCCACCAATACTTACTGGAAATCCAAGTAGGAATCCCAAGGACTTCCCCTCTCAAATGGTGGTCATGACTGGAAAACATCTGATAAATTTATCCTGCATCAGTGTTAGCAAATCTCAACTTAAGATGTAGTAATACATATTCCCTCAACCCCAAACGACTATGCATATTTTAATAATTCAATTTAATTTGCATTTGTCAGGGGCCAGGCCCGGTGCTAGCACAGTTAGTCCCCCTGCCTCAATTTGGCTGCCAGAGTGGTCTTCCTAAATCATAACAATGACCATATCCCACACGCAACCTTCCACCTTCCCTGCTCAACAAATGCCTATGACTCCCTATGGCCTCCAGAATCCAAGAAAAAATCCTCACAGCCTGGCCCCTTCCTCTCTTCTCAATATTTCTCACTCCTTCCCCTCTTCTGTGTACTCTCCTATCCAGTGACTCTGAACTGTGCTGTTCTTCACACCAAACGATCCCTGTCTGGACCCCATCTCTCGTCACTGGCCATCTCCCATGTCTGACTGCTCTCCCTCCTCACCTCTGCTACCTCTCAGGTTCTCTGATGAATCCCATCTTCTGAAGGAGACCATTCTGGGGAGTCCCGCCCAGCACCCTGCCATCCTCATTGTATCTGTATTGTGTGGACCTCATTATAGACCCATCATCTTCCCCATTACAACAGGAGCTTCTCCAGGGCAGGGACTGTTTTTGAGTTTGTTTTTTATCCCCCAGTGCTTGGCCCAGAGTCTGGCACCCAGCAGTTGCTTAATAAATGCTTCTTGACTGACTAGAGCTGACTGGAGAGAACAGAAGAGATGTAATAATTATATTAGAATCAACAAAACTTGGTGACTGATTGGATAATGGGTGGACAGGGTGCTGTGTTGAGGATGACTCTTAGGTTATACTCGTAGGTGATGAGAAAGATGGTGGTACCCTCAACAGAAATAGGGAAGTTAGGGAGAGGAAAGCATCCCCACCTGCACCCCCGCCCCAAGGAGGAAAAGATTCTGAGCTCTGTTCTGGATTCTGGACACTTTTGTCTAGAGCTGGAAGGAACCTGAGAGGCCACTTGGTCCAACTCCTGCGTTTTACAAATGAAAAAACTGAGCCCGATCAGGTCAAGTGACTTTACCAATGTCACACAGATAGCAAGTGATGGAAGCAGGATTTGAACCCAGATTCTTTGAATTCAAAGCTGGGGCTAAGAGTTTGTGGTTCAATGGGACCTCCCCCCTTGCAGCTGAGCTCTCTTAAATATATATTTCTCCTGCAATTAAAGTGTGAGTTCCTTGAGAGCAGGGACTGGGTTTTCCCCCCTTTCTTTATGTTCCTAGTTCTTAATATGGGCTTGGCATGTTGTAAGCACAAATGCTTTTTCATTCATTCATCCATCCATCCATCCATCCATTCATTCATTCATTCATTCATTCATTCATTCATTTATTCACACAAAGAAATATCTAGAATTTAGAATCTAGAACCTCAAACCCTGTGACAGGACATGTTGGGAAGATACTTGGACACAGAGAGAAAGACTTTCCACACACCCTTCATATCATTTTATACACACATCTGCCTGATCCCCCTGAGTGTTACAAGTCCTGGCTAAGGACCCCCTAGAAAAGACCCATGGATTATAGAAAAAAGTATCCTTATAAAGAGCACATACCAGCACTCTAGCACTTCACCCTCTCAATTTTGACAGCCAGGGCACTGGCAAGTGAAGGAGCTGGGCACCCATGCCCGCCTCTGTGTGGCATGCAGGGCTGATGGAGGAACATATCCCTGGCCAGGAACCAGGGAAAAGCGGCCCCAGAGGCCCCTGACTGGAGAGTTGCAGCATGATGATCTCATCCTCCCCCTGGCCAAGATTCCTTCCATGTCCCCCTCCTTCCAAGACACCCAGGCCTCCTCTCAGCTTTTCAAATACTGCAGCTTCTGGAGCAGCAAATGAAAATGGATACACCACATTAAATAGCATTTCTACACAATTAAAGCACATTAAAATGCCTATTAAATTTCACAAACAGCCACCTCGGCATTCTTGGTCTGATTGAACCGTTTTCCCATGGTATTAAAGGGTGACTGTTAGCACGGAGGCCTCCTTCCTATATTATCCCCCCTCCCTATTAACCCTTCCAGGCTCCCCCGTGCTCAATTCTTCAGCTCCCATTTGATGTGTTGCTCTCTGGAAGACAGAGATGGATTCTCCCCACAAAGAAACAGAAACAGGGAAAGCTTCCAATGAATGGAACCAATGTTTACCAAAGTGTTCTCCTGGACCAAGCACTGTGCAAAGCCTGTCCTACAAAGAGAAAAGTAACCAAGCCTTGCCCTCAAGGAGCTGCCATTCTACTGCAGACTGAGATGGGGATTTGTGTTGATACTATGCTATATATACATATATATGTATGTATATGTGTATATATATATATATATATATATATATATATACACACACACACACTGAATGTATATATATACACATATATACATATACATACATATATTTGTATGTATATGTGTATATATATATATATGTATACACACACGTATTTGTTGCTGGGAGTTTGCTTTTCATTTAAACTGGGGTAGGAGAGAGAGAAGTGAATGTTTGCTAATTAAAAATAAAAGGAGAAAGAGCTGGAGACTGACAACAGGACAAGATATTAGAATATATTACTGGGAATGTTTCTTTGGTGAGCCAGCCATGTCTGTCTCGCAGAAATATTCTTCAATTCGGAAAGCATTTATTAAGCACTTAGGGTATGCCAGACACATAGGATTCAAAGACAAAACAAGACAGCCTGTTGCCCTCTCCCTCCCCCCACCCCCAGTTTACATTCCACTGCAGGATAACCACGTACACAATAGAACATAGAAACATTAAATAGAGAGTGATTTCTATGATGAAGAACAGGCCAATCGACAAGCATGTTTCAAGAATCTACAGTGTTGGTGGAGCCAAGATGGCGGCTGGAAAGCAGGGACTTGTGTGAGCTCCCTGCCAGGTTCCTCCAAAAACCTGTAAAAAATGGCTCTGAACAAATTCTAGAACTGCAGAACCCACAAAATAGCAGAGGGGAGCCGGGATCCAGCCCCAGGACAGCCTGGATGGTCACTGGAAGAGGTCTATCACACATGGAGAGGAGGGGAGTGGAGCCCAGCACCAGTGGCAGCAGGACCAACCAGACCAGGAGCCAAGTGGAACAAGCCCTAGCGCCCTGAATCAGTGAGCTGTGGCAATTACCAGACTTTTCAACTCACAAACACCAAAGACAACAGAGAAGGTTAGTGGGAAAAGCTGCTGAGGACAGAGTGAAAAGAGTTTGCAGTGTGGCCACCGCCCTGGGGGTGGGGGGGGGGGGAGGTGTAGCTACAGAACTACAGCTGCAGTTACTTCTGGCCCCAGGCCCACCTGGTGGGAGGAATTAAGTGGCAGATCAGAGCAGGAGTGCAGAGCCTGCTTAAGATTTCCATCAGGTCCGGGTTGGTGGCTCTTGAGGAAGGAGGAGTGCTGGTGCGTCAGAGCTGGCTATATAGAAATTGCTCTGAAATCAATGGCACATTCCCTCAAACTTAGTACAAAGTACTCTTTACACTACAAGCAGTTATACCCTGCTGAAAAACTCAAGTAAGTTTGCTGGGAATATGGCCAGGCAGCGAAAACACACTCAGATTCAGTCTCAGACCTTGGAATCTTTCTTTGGTGACAAAGAAGACCAAAACATACAGCCAGAAGTCAATAAAGTCAAAGAGCCTACAACAAAAGCCTCCAAGCAAAACATGAACTGGTCTCGGGCCATGGAAGAGCTCAAAAAGGATTTGGAAAAGCAAGTTAGAGAAGTAGAGGAAAAACTGGGAAGAAAAATGAGAACGATGTGAGAAAACCATGAAAAAAATATTGAAGAAAACAACACCTTAAAAAATAGACTAACTCAAATGGCAAAAGAGCTCCAAAAAGCCAATGAGGAGAAGAATGTCTTGAAAGGCAGAATTAGCCAAATGGAAGAGGAGGTCCAAAAGACCACTGAAGAAAATACTACCTTAAAAATGAGATTGGAGCAAGTGGAAGCTAGTGACTTAATGAGAAATCAAGATATTATCAAACATAACCAAAGGAATGAAAAAGTGGAAGACAATGTGAAATATCTCATTGGAAAAATCACTGACCTGGAAAAT
>CM053627.1:24045023-24081600 GCA_028646595.1 Phalanger gymnotis
TGAGTATTGTGGAAAAACAATCAGGATAACACAGGATCTAGCAGCTTCCACATTAAGGAACTGAAGGGCTTGGAATATGATATTCCGGAGGTCAATGGAGCTAGGATTAAAACCAAGAATCACCTACCCAGCAAAACTGAGTATCATGCTCCAAGGCAAAATATGGATTTTCAACAAAATAGAGGACTTTCAGGCTTTCTCAGTGAAAAGACCAGAGCTGAATAGAAAATTTGACTTTCAAACACAAGAATCAAGAGAAACATGAAAAGGTAAACAAGAAAGAGAAATCATAAGGGACTTACTAAAGTTGAACTGTTTTATTTACATTCCTATATGGAAAGATGATGTGTATGATTCATGAGACCTCAGTATCATAGTAGCTGAAAGAAATATGCATATATATATGTGTGTGTGTGTGTATGTATATATATATATATACAAATGTATGTGTCAATGTATGTATATATGTAGGTGTATATATATACATATATATATACATACAGAGGGCACAGGGTAAGTTGAATATAAAGGGATGATATCTAAAAAAATAAAATCAAATTAAGGGATAAGAGAGGAACACATTGAGAGAGGGAGAAAGGGAGAGATAGAATGGGGTAAATTATCTTGCATAAAAGTGGCAAGAAAAAGTGGTTCTCTAGGAAGGGAAGAGGGTGCAGGTGAGGAGGAATGGGTAAATCTTGCTCTCATTGGATCTGACCTGAGGAAGGAATACCATACACACTCAATTGAGTATCTTACCCCACAGGAAATAAGGAGGGAGAAGATAAAAAAGGAGGGATGATAGAAGGGAGGGTAGACAGGGGGAGGAGGTAATCAAAAACAAACACTTTCAAAAAGGGACAGGGTCAAGGGAGAAAATTAAATAAAGGGATAAGGTTAGGAAGGAGCAAAACATAGTTAAGCTTTCACAACATGAGTATTGTGGAAGGGTTTTACATAATGATACGCATGTGGCCTATGTTGAATTGCTTTCCTTCTTAGTGAGGGTGGGCTGGGAGGGAAGAGGGGAGAGAATTTGGAACTTAAAGTTTTAAAAACAGATGTTCAAAAACAAACAAGAAAAAGTTTTTGCATGCAACTAGGAAATAAGATACACAGGTAGTGGGGCGTAGAAATTTATCTTGCCTTACAAGAGAAGAAGGGAAAGGGGGATGAGAGGAGAAGTGGAGTGACAAAAGGGAAGGCTGACAGGGGAACGGGGCAACCAGAATATACGCCATCTTGGAGTGGGTGGGAGGGTAGAAATGGGGAGACAATTTGTAATTCAAATTCTTGTGAAAATCAATACTGAAAACTAAATATATTAAATAAATTAAACTTTTAAAAAAAGAATCTACAGTGTTCTAGGCAACCTATTAGCAATAATGGAGGTATCCTGGTTGTGCGGGGTAGGGGTTGGGGGGGTGGATAGAGTACTGAGCCTGGTGTCAGGAAGACCTGAGCTCTAATATAGCCTCAGACACTCATTGGCTGTGTGATCCTGGGCAAGCCCCTTAACCTCTGGCTGCCTCAGTTTGCTCAACTATGAAATGGGGATAATAATAGCACCTCTCTTGCAGGGTCGTTGTAGGGATCAAGTGGGATAATATTTGTAAAGTGCTCAGCCTAGTGCCTGGCATATAGTAGGTGCTTAATGAATGCTTGTTCCTTCCCTTTCCCTCCCCCTTCCTTATCATCCTGTTTACAACCTCCCTCCTCTCCTTTGCAGAGGTAGAGGGTCCCCATTAGTATGGATTCTTGCATATACTGTCAGATTTTTTTCAGTGAATTGATTGATTTTGCTGATTTTTTTTCTTTGTTAGAAGGCCTGGCTCTTTAGAAGGGTGAAGGGAATCTGGGATACAGGGGGAAATTTAGGTGAGGTAAAAACAAAAGAGAACAATAAAATTTTATTTTTAAAAGGAAAGGGAATCGTACCAGCACAAAGGAAGGGCAGAGTAGGGTGAGATGGGGCCGAATGGAGGGGTGGCCAGGGAAGGGGGCTCCACCTAAGCCTCTGGAACTCAGAATTAGAGAGAGTCTGAAAGGAGCGATAGGGAGTAGGCTGTCCTGCCCTTCACAGAAAGAGTGTTGATCTCAATTGTCAATCTGTGAGTAAGAGACGGAGAGCCTCCTAAAGCAAACTGGATCCCTTGGGCCCAGATTGTTTCTTCAACATTCCAAATTAAGGATGTGGGGAAGGAAGCCCACCCTGAAATTGGAGAGCAGCAGAGGGGCCTGGGCCAGGAGGGTATTTGTGTTTAAGAGATTGGATGGCAGCATGGAAAGGGGCTCAGGTGTGGAGTTGGAAGTCCTGGGTTCAAATCCTACTTTGGCTCTATGCTAAGAGATAGAGAGGCAAAATGAAATGATCCCTGCCCTCCAGGAGCATACATTCAGGTGTGTGGTTTCAATGGAAAAGGCCTTGGGTGCCAATCTCAGGACTGCTATTTAGACCCTGTGTGACATTGGGTGAATGATCTCACTGCTTCAGGCCTCAGTTTCCTCATGTATAAAATGAGAGGTTTGGACTAGGTGATCTTTGGTGTCCAGATGTATGATCCTAGGGTCTCTAAGGTTCCTATGAGCCCCCATCATATCGAAGGTGGAAAGAAAGATCCAGAGACAAGACTCTACAGTGGTCAAGGGTAGAAGGGGCCTTCTGTAGGCAGAGTCATAACTGGGAATTCTGGCATCTGGGGCAAATTCACTTGGGTAAATAATTGTGTCAAGTCAGGGAGGGGGGAGGGAGGCATAGGGGAAGACCCCATACCTGTGCAAGATGAAGGTGGACTGGAGACAGAGGTCATGGGGATGGCAGAACTGGAGACAGGATATATGAACATAGCAGGAGATGAGATGGAGAAGAGGTCTCTAAGGAGATGACAAGGGGACCTGGAGGTCCCCTTCTTAGGTTGTAAACTCCTTGAGGGCAGAGCCTTGGAGTAGTTTTGTTTTGGGTTTTTCCCCTTTCTTGGCATCCCCAGCACTTAGCAAGTACTTAATAAATGTTTGGTTTTATTTCTTTATCTGTCTGTTTATTCATTTATTTATTTGTTTATGGGGAGGGGGGGCAATTAGAGTTAAGTGACTTGCCCAGAGTCACACAGTTAGTGTCAAAGGCTGGATTTGAAGTCAGGCCCTCTTGTCTGTCTATCCACTGTAATACCTACTTGCCCCAATGAATGTTTGTTGTAATTTCTAATAGGCGCTTGAGAACCACTTGGCGTCTTGGCATGCATGGTTCAGAGACACGACATTCCCCTATCAGGGCATGCCGGCCCCAGAGATACACTCGGTCTTTAGAGGGGAACAACATTAGCCCCTCTGAACCACTAATTCCAGGAGACCAATTCATTTTCAGTCCCCCATCATGAGTTTGTAGACCTCTGTTGCTGAAACAGCAAAGGCAGTGCCTAGATGGGTAGATGCCCAGCCCTGGGGGAATCATTTAGATCTGGCCTGCACTTATTTTGTCTGCAAGGATGAGATATGGGGCAATTTCACAGCCTTCCAGGGCAGGCCATTAGTTTTCTTGACAGTCCACAAGTATAGTGGCCTCTGTGGGGTTTCTTGGGCAGCTGGAGGTGGATGTTTCCTTGACCTGCATGCAAATACTCTGTGACCATGAGTCGGAGGGGAGCCAGAAGGGCTTCTCCTGTCTGAGTCAGGGAGAGGCCCAAGAGCTGGGAAGCACAGATCCATTCCCCAAGCTTTTCAGCCCATTGGACCTTGACTTGGTATTTCACATATTTTAACTCTGTTGACTAATTGCTGTCTGGTAGAAGGAGAACTGTCTTGGAAGTCAGAAGTTCCCTTGGTCTTCGTGGTCTCCATTTCCTTATTGATGAATAGTTGATAAAATTGATAAGATCATTGAGGGGGGTTGGCTTCTGATGTCCCTTCTGCCACTAGATCTGTGAGGAGAAAGGGATTGTGTTTTGGACCATGGAGATGGAAAATAAAAGAAAATTTCCAAGCGGCTGCTAAGGGCCCCCCCTGAGTACCTGCATCACCTGAATTTTTTTCTCTTTCTTTTTCCTAAAATTGGGGATCCTGGTTCTAGTCTTTTTAGAGAAATTTTGGTAAGGCCTTAAAAAATGACATGTGCAAAAAAAAAAAAAAAGAATAGTCCCATGAATATCCCCACATCATCTCTAGGGTATGGGTTGTGGCTCCAGGGCTCCTTCCAAGGAGTCAGGATGGGGATTTGAGTTCAGCCAGTGGGCCTGGGGAATGGATGGCAAAGGGAAATAATCCCCCTTAATTCTTTCTGCAAGCTCAGATACTTTTTACCCGGTAGGTGGGATTCTCCTGCAGTGAATAGTTTTAAATGAGAAGTTTCTGGGTTTTTTTTTCCCCTCTTTTTTTTGTGTTTGTATTTTTGCTTTTCTGTAGCTTTGGGCCTATGGCCAGCCCATTCTTCATCAGCTTTTTGCCTTTGCTCTTCAAGTACAAAGAAATTCCCTGTGCACGCTCAGTGATCCAATTGTTCCCCCCTGATCCACTCGGTGGCATTTTGGAGTATCCTGGGTCTTAACGGCAAGAAAACTCAGGAGATGAACAGCCCATAACGTGAGTTCTGTTTGTGGTAAATCGGAAATGGTAACAGATGGTTGCTATTGAGGATGTAGGTTTCATGAGCATTCCCGTGATTCTACGGAGGTTTGGGATTTTTTAATGTTATTTGCACTAAGAATCATAGACGGCTGTTGTAGGAAGTGATCTCAGAGGGTGGCAAGTCTTCTCTCCTCTTACAGGGGAGGAAACTGAGGCCAAGAAGTGACTAGGCCATGGTCAAGTATCAGAACTCAAACTCACCTTCCTTGACTCAAAACCCAGCATTCTTTCCACTGACCCATGCCCACATAGCATCCAGAGATAACTCTGAGGACAGCTAAGGTGGCTCAGTGGATAGAGCACCGAGCATAGCATCAGGAAGCCCTGAATTCAAATCTTTCCTCATACCCTTACTAGCAGTGTGATCCTGGGCAAGTCACTTAACTGCTGCCTGCCTCAGTTTACCCATCTGTAAAATGGGGGTAATAATAGCATTTCCCTCCCAGGCTTGTTGTGAGGCTCAAATGAGACATTTGTAAGGTGTTTAGCACAGTGTGTGGCTCACAGTAGGCCATTTAGTAAATGCTTTTCTTACTCCTTCCTTCCCACAGTGGAGGGCAGCTCAGATCCCAGATTGCCAGACTCCTACGACAATTTTCCACATTTCTTGTCCATCCTGATGATCCCTTTGGGTTGCTAGATTCTGGAGAAGAGATTTGTCACACATATGTGACAAGTCCCCAGGACAAAAGGGTATCTTGGCACCTGTCTGCTCTGGATTGAAGTCAGCCCCTGAAAACAGCCAAGACCTTGTAAAGATGTCTGAGGAGATGAAGGATCAAAATTAAAGTCTTATATGACATATACAATAGCTAGGAGGCATCCAGGGCAGGATTTGAACCCGCTGCCCCTTTGGATAGCACTGCATGGCCTTGAGCCAATGCAATTAAGACACCAGAGGAACACACACCTGTGTCTGTGACTAGCGCATGAGAACCTTGTTTCATGACCAGCCAAAGCCCGAAGATGTATTTCTGTGCTGTCTCAGGGTGGACAGAGCAGTCAGAGAAACTCAGCTTTGGGCGACTGTATGCCATTCACATTAGAAGGGACTCAGAGGAGGAGCGGCATGTGCGATGCCTTTGTGGAACCATCTGAAGCCTCGGAAGGTAACTGCCCTTTGTCTCACCTTGGAAATAAACCTTAGCAAATCCATCAGCCTGGGGATTCAGAGGACAGTTCCTCTTTCTAGGAAAATAATGCCTTAATAATCCTAGCTAGTCTGACTGTCACATTGTAGGGTTCACCAAGCACCCTGCGTCTGCTGTCTCATCCGAGCTGAGAGGTAGCTATTTTAATATTCCAGTGCTATGAGAGTGTAGAGAGACAGCTGGCCTCAGGATCAGTATGAGAGGCAGTGTGTCTCAGTGCAAAGTAAGCATCCTTGGAGGCAGGAAGACCTAGGTGTGAGTCCTGGAGGGGAAGGAAGAGAGGGGAGAGAAGTTCCTCCTTCCTCGCGTCCTTTGCTGCATTCAGGGATAAAAGTCCAAGGGACAGAAATGACTTCATTCATGCTGGGATAGACCATGGGGTAGGGGCAGCTCACAATAAGAACCTGAGAGTCCATTCTCCCTGACTCTCAATGGTTAGTCATCTTGGACGCTGCTCCAGTCACTGAGAACCAAGCAGAGAAGTTCCCTATGCCCTCTTAGCTGGGTCTCTGGGGGGCATTGACACCCACCTTCATAGGACGTGCCAATCTCAAGAAGATTGGAAGACTTATTATTGGAGTGATGAAGGACTCCCTCGATCTGTCCCTCTTAACACCTTCATGACAACCCCTTAGAGACATACCTCTCACTCTTTACATTTTGCAAACTGTATTCACCTACCAGCAGACCCCTAGAAAGGAATTCACACCTCCTAGAGACATGTAGGCCCATATTCACATACCTCCCTCCTTCCAGTTTTAAAATAGAGGATGCTTAACTAAACAGAGAGCTAGGTTTGTTTTTTTTTTTCTCCCCAGGACAAAAATAATTCTACAAAGGAGGTCAGAGATAATTCATTCTCTCTTCCACCACTCCCACACTAAAAAGCACAGGAGGCCAATTAGTGGCTCAAGCTGAAGCTCTTTTACACTTGCATGAAAGAGATATCCGAGGTACCAGGTTCCAGAGCTCTGCGCAGGAGCTCATTCTGAGTGGTACATACTCTTCCCTCTCACTTCTTGGAATCTCAAACTCCCTCCAAGGCTCAGCTAAGTCTTGCACAAAGCTCTTACAGTTCTCCTTCCCATCCTTGATTATCAGGATTCTCCTCTCCCTTGTATCTCCAGCATGTAGCCTTGAAGATAACTTTGAACTTAATAAATGAGTACTAAATTAAATCAACAAACATTTCTTTAAAAATAAATTTTGCTATTTTTCATTTTAACATTACCCAAAATTTCCCTCTGTATCTCACTCCACCCCCTCTGCCAGAAAGCTATCCCTTTTATCATGGAATTATTTTAAATTTTTTTATTACATTCTGGGCACTGAGCTAAGTGTTGGAAACATCCAGGATTGAATTGAGAAGAATTATGGGATTGTGGATCTAGAGTGGAACCTTAAAGGTGATTTAACCTTCTCATTTTACAGATGAAGAAACTGAGGCCCACTGACATTAAGTGACTTGCCCAAGGGCTTACTTATTTAATGACAGGAGTGGAATTTGAAAAGAGGTCATCTGACTCCAGGCCTGGCATTCTTTCCAAAATAGCCCATTGTCTCTCACATTGGTCACAGAAGGGAAAAACACACAACCTCATCCCTCCATGGTATCTAAGTAAAGGCTCCCATTCCACCCACCATTTGTTGATTAAAGGACCCAGGAGTTGCTGGTATCTGGTCTAAAGTTGACTTGAGCTGGCAGGAGTTAAAAATCCTGACCTGAGGAAGCTTGTCTTCCCTTCCAGTGTCCTGGGGAGGGGGGAAGGGAGAGGTGGGGAGGGGCACACTCTCACCCAGCTTTACTTAGGCATTAGATAATTTTTCCCTGGAGCCATGACTTTCCCCTTGTCCTACATTCTTGGAGGATGGTCTTCATTTCTTTTCTCAACCTACACTCCCTTTGCTTTATTCATGAATATTTGCCATCTGTACTGCTCCCTAAAATATCTCTATTCTAGACCCACTTGGTGAACTGGGCAAATCAAAGCAGATCAGGCATTCTGGAGAGGAAGACTTCCATGCTATCTACATCTTCTAAGAAACAAACAAAATCCCCACCCACCACACCTCCAAACAAGATATAATCCTCAACTTTTCATGCCCAGCACCGCCATATGCAATTGTTGCCCAGTCCTGTTGATTCTACCTCTCATTTCTCAGTACACTTCCCTTCCTCTCATCTCTTCTCTTGAACTGCTGCCACTCCCATCTCCTGCCTGGACTATGGCAGGAGCCTGAGGGTTCATCTCCCTGTCTCGTCCAGCCAGCTCTCCAGAGAGCTTCCTAAAACATAGCTCTGACCACCACACACCTCACTTCAGTCAATTCTAATGGTGATCACCTGCAGGGTCAAATACAAAACCTCTGTTTGGCTTAGAAGGCCTTCATAACTTGGACCCCTTCTACCTTTCCAGTTTTCTTACCCCTTGCACCCCACAAGGTACCCTGCAATCCAGTGACCCTGGCATTCTTGCTATTCTCACAAGATATTCTATCTTTTCCTGGCATTTTCACTGGCTGGCCCCATGCTTGAAATTCTCTCCCTCCTCATCTCCTCCTCTTACCTTCCCTGGCTTCCATCAAGCCTCACTTAAAAATCCAACCTTCTGCAAGAAACCTTAATGCTACTACCTCCTCTCCCTCCATTGATTATCTCCAATTCATATATATATACATATATATATATATATAGACACACATGTCTATAAGACATACACACACTATATATACATACATATATAAATATATACACATAAAGATAGATAGATAGACAGACAGACAGACAGACAGACAGACAGACAGATAGATAGATAGATAGACAGATAGATAGATAGATAGATACACAGATACACAAAGCAGCTAGGTGGCTCAGTGGATAGAGCCCTGGGCCTGGAGTTAGGAAGACCTGACTTCAAATTGAGCCTCAGAGACTTGCTATTTGTGTGACTGTGGGCAAGTCACTTAACTTCTATTTGCCTTAATCCATGGGAGAAGGAATTGGCAAACCACTTCCGTTATCTTTGCCAAGAAAACATGGGACAGTATGGTCCATGGGGTCAAGAAGACTGACATAGCTGAATAGCAGCCACATATGTATACGTGTGTGTATCGGGATATCTTGCTTGAACTTAGTTGTTTGCAACTAGAATGTGAACTCCTTGATGGCAGGGGCTATTTTTGCCTCTTTTTTTATATCCTCAGCCTTAGCACAGAGCTGGGTATATAGTAAGTGCTTAATAAATGTTGGACTGACTGACTGACTGTACCAGGACCTGTGCTACTTTCTCCCTGCTCTGTGTTTATCTTATATGTTCTAATCTATGTTTTCTCTCTCGTTAGAATATAAGCCCCTTGAGGGCAGGGATCCTTGCTACTTTGGCTTTTGGTCTAGATAACCAGGCTTACTTAGGGCAATGTCAGTGAACAATGAATAAATGCTTCTAATTGGTTGCTAGGCAGTGAGGATACTAGGGTGAAGCAAGACTTAGTCCCTGCTCTCAGGGAATTTCCTATCTAGTGGTAGAAGCCTTAAAGGGCAGAATGTAAACTCCTTGGGAACAGAGTCTGTTTCACTTTTGTCTGTATGCCCAGGGCCTGGCACATAGAATAAGCTCAATGATTGCTTGATTGGTGGGTGGGAGTGAGTGTGGTTGAAAAATGCACAGATTCCCCTGAGAGGGTTGGGAGATTTGGGGAGCAGGGAGTCATTTCTCCATGGCTGTGTCTGGAGGAAGGTCTGGAATCAGGGCAGACGATGGAAGGGGTGACACCTGACAGGATCCTCTAGCCTTGAAGGAGTCAGGGCTTCACAGGTGGATGTTATGGAAGCCCTGAACAGGAGCCAGCAGAAAGATTTTAAGGCTTGCCTACAAATGGCAAGGAATACCCATTAGTGAGTCATCTTAATTCATGGTTTCAGAGAAAATAACAAAAAACAAAGAAATTAACAGAAAATAACAAAAAAAAATAACAAAAGGTTTCGAGCTAGAAAGAGCCTCAGAAGCTGCATAGGCCGATTCTCATTTTGCAGATGAGGGAACCAAGGCCCGGAGGGGATGCAACTCATCCAGGATCACAAAAGTTGTAAACAGGTGGCAGCAAGAAGATACAGTGGGTAGAGCCCTGGGCCTGGAGTCAGGGAGACCTGAGTTTGAATCCATTCTCAAACACTTATTAGCTGTATGACTATGGGTAAGTCTCTTTGCTTGCCTCAGTTTCTGCAACTATAAAATGGGGAGAATATCAGCACCTACCTTGCTGGGTTGTTGTGATGATTAAATGGGTTAATATTGAGCCTTGTGCCTGGGTAGTTAGATGTCACAGCAAATAGAGTGCTGGGCCCGGAGTTAGGAAGACTCTTCTTCCTAAGTTCCGATCTGGCCTCAGATATCTACTAGATGTGTGACCCTGGGAAAGTCACCTCACCCTGTTTGCCTCAGTTTCCTCATCTGTAAAATAAGCCAGAGAAGGAAATGGCAAGCCAGTATAGTATTTTTCCCAAGAAAACCCCAAACGGGGTTGTAAAGAGTCAGGCATGACTAACTAAACAACAACACCCAGCACAGTGCCTGGCACATAGTAGGCACTATGTAAATACTTGTTCTCACCCCTCCCTAAGCCTTATTAGAAGAGAGCCAGAATTTGAATCCAGATCCTCTTTTGAAATCCAGCTTTATCTCCCCTATTCCATACTCAGAAAGGGCCTTATTTCCTGCCTGCCTGAGCTCAGACACTAATCTATATCTTTTTAATTATCTTTCCTCATGGCCTCCTCCATTCCACAATTGAAAGACCAATGAACTTGGAATCTGAGGAACTGGGTTTGAATCTGGTCTATATCGCTTCATCACCTGTGTGAGTTTAGGCAACTCAGTGGACTTCACTGAGCCTCAGTTTCTCTGTCTGTAGAGCAAGGGGATTGGATGAAATGACCTCTTAAGGTACCTGCCACCTCTGTATCTATGAACTTGGTAGTTTTTCAGCATCATTTTTTTCTTCCCCAAAACAGTAACAACAGTAACTTTTAGGATGACATTTTCAAAACCAAAGTCAATACCAGAGGAACCTTGAGACCTCAGGCTGAGTCCAGGGAGAGCATGCCATGCTTGACCTAGCTGCACCAGAGAGGTTACAGAAACAGGCAGTGAACCTGAAAATATGTTTTGACGATTAAAAACAAAAAGCACAAAAACCCCAAGAAACTCTCCTTTCCTTGCAATCTAAGGCTGACATTTTCTAGGTAGCCAGCCATTTCCTCTCTCTTGGTTGCCATTTTCTTTCTGGCCTTGGATTTGGAAGGTAAATGAGCAGGACTGGGAAGTTTTCTCGAAGGTTTTGCCCAGTTTTGTTCATGGATCAGAAATAAATGAAGTATCTGCATTTGTTCGGTAGGAAGCTCCTCATCCTGAGTTTTCTCATGATCTGGGCAGGATACCTCCAGCCCTGGTCAATTTTGGAGAGCTTATCTGTTGGCAGAAATGCCCTGAGGGTTTTCTTTGCCTGAATAATGTCAAGATTAAGTTGAGTTTAGCACAAGAGAAAGAAATATCCAAGGAAGAACATTATTAGATTAAACGAATCAAATCAAGTTAAATGGAATTCTGTTAAGAGGATTAAAAATACATACGCGAAGCTGTGTTACTGAATGCTGGCTGATGTCCACAATAAGGAAAGAATATTTAGTAAATTGATAACGTTACTCGTTTATGCTGCTCTTTTCAAGGATAGTTATGTGAGTGAGGTCTTCGAGGAGTCAATTCAAAAATTCGTGAGTTAAACTTTACTTCAGAAAATGAAAAGTAAAATTTGTCAGAATCGAAAATGCATTTCTGAACTCCCTCCCCTTTTTGGTTTCCACTGACCATCCTTTATTATAATTAGGACCAAAACTTATTGAAATGTCGAGCTTTACAAATGTGAGTAAACAGAAACATGCTGAATATGGTAATTCTTCTTTCGTGCTATGTATCGTTGGCATTCTACCTTGAACACAATGGGTACATCTATATGGTATACATAAGTTACATGATAGAGCATTTATTAAGCTCTTATTATGTGCCAGGCACGATGGTAAGTGTTGGGTACACAAATACAAACAAGCAAGATGGTCTCTGCCCTCAAGGGAGTTTACCTCCTAGTAGGACACCTGGGTAGTCCAGTGGGTAGGGTGCTGGGCCCCAGAAGACTCATCTTTCTGAGTTCAAGTTTAGCTTCAGACACTGAATAGCTGTGTGACCCTGGGCAAGTCATTTAACCTTATTTGCCTCAGTTTCCTCATCTGTCAAATGAGCTGGAGAAGGAAATGGCAAACCACTGTAGGATCTTTGCTAAGAAAAACCCCAATGGAGATAGGAAGGGTTGGGCATGACGGAAACAACTGAAAAACTTTCTAATGGGAGAAGACAACATATAAAGGGAAGCTGGTAACGGGAAAGATTGTGCAACTGGGAAAATGAGACCAATGAGAAGGATGAAGAAGAGTCTGATGGTCTGAGGGTCTGAGCATGAGTGAAGTGAAGCATAGCCTTGGGGTCTTTCCTAAAATGGTGTTCCTGGAGATGGAGTAACCTGTCAGGCCTCACGAAAGAGAGTCCTCCAACATGGCAAGTGAGGAGGAGGAGTAGGAAGAGGACTCCAGAGAGAGTTGAAAGATTGTCCATAAACTTTATTAGCTGCTATGTTTATCTGTAATAAAAAGCATTAAGTTTAAGGAAGCCAATATTAAAATTGCTCACAAATGCATCCTATAAAAATTTAGAAGAATGAGCACACATGCGCATGTTCCCACAGTTCCTTTTCCTTTTAAACATCTTCCAAATCCTTCCTGACTCAAATCTTATTACAGAATCACATGTGTTGCTGGTTGTATTTCAAAATTAATGTTTCCAATTTCTTTGTACTTCAGTAATATTTTCCTTTTTTTTCCTTGCTTAAATTTCAGGTATGGTTCTTCCATTTTGCACATTTCTGTCTTTTATATTGATTGAGCCAGGTCACTCATCTGCTCCGAATCTTTCTGTGGCTCCCTCTTGCCTGCCAAGTAAAGCCCAAGCTCCTTTGTATGGCATTCAAGGCCCTCCACATTCTAGTACTGCTTGACCTGACCAGCCTTGTCTCACATTATTTTCCCAACGTCCATCCCACTATGCTTCAATCAAACCGTGCCTTGAATGCATCCTGAGCTTTCCTTTTTATTTTGCAAGGCAGTTTTTCTGTATGGTGTTAAAGTATTTCACAGAACTTTTGAGTTGTAAAGGATTTCTCCTTCATTAGACTGGAAGCTCCTTGAGGGCAGGGCCTGCCTTTTGCTTCTTTTAGTATCCTCAGTGCTTGGTACTTAGTAGGCTCTTAATGAATGCTACTGATTGATTGATTTCGGAGGCCATCCTTCCCAATCTCCTATTCAAGTAGGAATTCTCTCTAATACAAAAGAGCATTGATTTAGAGCTAGAAGGAAGCTTAGAAAGCTGGAGGTCAAAGGTCCTCATTTTGCAGAGTAGGAAACCGAGATTCCAGAAGAAGGAAAAAAAGTTTGTTATTTCTTTTGTCTGTCACCTTGGGCAAGCATGGAATCAGTCACGGTGATATTTTTAAGGATCCCTAGCCCACTGACCCCCAAGCGTGTTTATACACATACACACACACACACACACACACACACACACACACACACAGACACACACAGACATGCACACACACACACATACGGGTATGCACACACACATGCACAGGCATGCACTCACGCACACACACATGCACATACACACACTCAAACTCACACACATACACTCAGACTCACATACACTCAGACTCACATACACTCAGACTCACACATATGTACACACATGTATGCAGATAAACTCACACATGCACTCACACACACATGCACTCATGCACACATGCACATTCATACTTGTGAGAGAGTTGGCTAAGGAACACACAGAGAGGCCAACAGCAGTTCCCCACATAGGTGAGTAGCCAATTCATTTATTAAATTCAAAAGAGACAAATCTACATTGCAGAAAGCCCTGCAGAATGAGCTATTGCTTATCTTCCCCACCAGAGTCTTTCAATTAAGCATTCATGGTATTGTCACAAGGCATTCCTTGGGAATTGATGGGTAATAGAGTTAATGTTGTCTGGTTGTATTCCAAGTCCCCTTGAGAGTGGGCCTCCTTTACCCATTGGTCTTTCTCTCTCGCTGCTTTTCAATAAACTCAATAGAGTTTCATGGGCAGAGGCCCTAGAGTACATCTTAGAAATTGTGTATTTTAAACAAGACACAAAGGGTGGAATAAATGAAATCATCTTTTATTCTTCACATCTGGGTTGTGTTGTTTTAACTTGATTTAGGAGAATCTGGACCTAGGATTTCAGTTGCATGTGGATTTCCCAATATAGAAACTCCCTTCTCGTGCAGACCAGACATTCCTCTGTGATTTACTGTCTTAGAGATGCCTGGGGACACCAAGTTGCTTAACTTGGCCATGCTCACATAGCTAGTATGTGTCACAAGTAGGACATGAACCTAGGTCTTCCTTTCTCTAAGGCTAGAACTCTGTCCACTTATTCCAGGCTCCTTCTCAATTACTTGATGAACCAATTCCAATTCTATGTCCAAGAGGAAACAGGTTCAACATTGCTATTGTAGGATCTGGTCTTAACTTTACCACTTAGCAGCTCTGTGACATTGGGAAAATCACTTTACTTCTCTGAGACTCAGTTTATACGTCCCTAAAATAGGGATGAAAATCCTATCAGTGTCTACCTTACAGATTTATAGAGAGCTGAGATGATGGTTTTGAAAGTGCTTTATAAAGTGTCTTCTCCATGTTCTGAAACTCATTTTAATATCTATTTGGGCCTGATGCCATCATCCAGTTATGAAAACAACCAAGCTAACCCCGTAAACTGTTCCTATTTCCAGCATATGGCCATTTGTATCCCTGGAGTTTTTTGTCAAGCATCTGCTCTAGGAAAAGGGACCAGGCATGAAATCTTTGATCACAGGGCTTCAGCTTTCTTTTATCTATTCATTAAGAAGACAGATGTAATTCCTGGGCCAAGACTCACTAATGTTTCCTAATGATTTGGATTTTAGTTGCTATATATCAACCATTGCTGCTGTCCCCTCCTCCACCTTCCAAGCAATTTAATTGGTAAAATAGATACTTTTAATTTTTTTTCATAGTTGGTTCATTTGATCTGTGCTTTATCCCTAAGGCTGTGTCTGCATGCTTCACAAGACAGACTGTTATGACAGCCGGGTCAGTGAATGCCTTAATCTAGTCACACAACTGATTTTTTTTTCCCCCTGAAACAACTGTCAGGAAAGCAAGTCCCTTTGTGCATGTTTGTGTCACAGTTAAAGACCAATGAATGCTCACATCCCAGAAGAATATTTAGCAGTTTCATTCATTGTCTTTCTCTTTTAAAAATTACAAACTTAATTAAAATAATTTTTGTCTTTTTTTGAATTCTTTTTTGTTGTTTTTAATGTCAAGGTTTGTTGTTGTTTTGTTGTTCAATGAATCTATGTAAGTAATAGTTGCATCTTTGATTGAGATGTAATACAGCACCCAATCAGCACTGGAAACACTTGTTACCTCAGACATAGGGGAGATAATCACGATTATCCAAATTTGGCTTGAGCCTCCGATTTAGTGCAGACCAGGTCATAGACCAAGCAGAAACCTTGAATCAGTTAAAGTATTGAATAGAAACATAAGCAGAAGAATTACTCTTCGGCCTCCACATGCAATCTCCTACGGACTTACGTGCCCATATACACAGGCTTAGGTGCTGTCGTTTTGGTTGCAGCCCTTGCCTCATTCCAACTAGATTCTGGTAGCTCATGTGAAAGCCGCGCCTCAGATAACCTGTTCCAGCAAGGAGTGCTGCTGTTCCCACCTTGTAGGGCTGGGTCCCAGGCATACCTGCTCCTTTGAAAGCATCCCATGACATCAGACTCCTCCAGTTCAGCCCCCTGCTCTCCATAGTTCAAGATTCCTTCCCTTCTTTCTTAGAATCCCAGGAACATGCCAAAGTTGCTGAGCTCTGCCAATGAATGGTAGCATAATCTCTCCATATCCAACCATAACAAAATATCCCTTTACTCAGGCGTGCGTCTCACAGGATTCCGGTCCAGAAAACTCAAAATAGGTCTTGGAGACTGAGGTAATATAATATAATAGGTCATGTAATCTTTCCAGTGTCCAGCCACCCCTATTATAAGAGGCCCATTAATAAATGAAAAATATTGCTCCATTTTTCCAAAGGGTGTTCACATCCCAGAAGAAAATTCAGCATCTTCGTTCATTGTCTTTCTCTTTCTTTTTTAAGAATTACAAACTTCATGCCTCTGCACTAATCATTCCCTATGTCTGGAATTCACTCCCCCTGAACCGCACCTTTCTTCCTTCAAGATGCAGCTCAAGTATCTTCTAGCAAACGCTTTCGGGATCCTTTCCACAGCTAGTGATCCCCCTCTCACACTACCTTGTATCTAATTCATTTTGTACTTTTTTAACGTCCTTGTTATTGCCTTTAGAATGAAGAGTCCTTGAGAATACAGATTGTTTCATTAATTCTATTTGCATAGTGCCCGTCATATACTAGGTGCTTAATAAATGCGTGTTGATTGATTGATGGATAGTCTTTGTGTCTTTGCATTTCTTAAGTCTCCCATTCCATAGCAGAGAGTGAACTTCCTTAACTATAATTATTTTATTTTGATGTTTTAGTATTATTTAGTATTTCAATATACTTAGTTTCCTTTGTAATCCTTTGCATTTTATTTTATGCATTTAAAAACATAATTCTGAGAAGGGCTCCATATTGCCAAAGGAGTCCGTGACCCCAAAACGCTAAAAATCCCTGTCCAACCTCGTCATTTTATAAATGAAACTGAGACCAAAGTGGTTAAGAGCTGCGCCTAAGGTCATACAGATCATACACAGCAAAGCCAGGATTCAGGCCCGGATCAGAAGCAGGGATTACTGGGTCATGGCAGTCACAAGTTGTTTGCTTCTCTCTTGGACATTTTATGCCGTGACCTATTTGACTGGCAGAGCATAGAACTCATCAAACCTTTCCTTTTGCTTGGTGCTGAATAGCCATGCTCCTGAATATGTGTCAAAAGACAGCAAAGGCAGAAGAAGAAGAAGGGTAAGAGTAGGGACTGGGCCTGTGACGTCATGTATAGAAAACTTCCCAAGGAGGAAATTCCCTTAACCAATTCAAGTGGGAAGTTTCTCCATAACTTATAGCAACAGGCAGATAGACAGGTGGAAAGATATAGAGGGATGGATGGATATAGAGAAATACATAGATAAATAGAGTCAGCATTTCCTAAATGCACAAAAACTGTACAAAGCACTGGAAATACAAAAGCAAGCAAGTCAATCTCTTCCCTCAAGGACCTTACATTCTACCAGGGAAGACAAACCATAAAAGAATCTCCCCTAGGGAACCAAAGGGTAGAATCCAAAGCTCCAGTTGGGAGGAGGTGGACATGGTCTCACTACAGTAAACATGATGTATAAATGGTCAGGAAGTGTGACCTAGAGAGCTGTCTACAGAACAAGTGTCAAACACCCAGTATATTGGCCCTATGTGGTCCACAACAATTTCTAGTATGGCCTGGACCAGATTAAAATGTAATTGGGAAATAGTTAACAAACAAAAATATAGTAAAACATAGATAATGCTAATATGTGGGTTTCTAAGTCAATAGGCAGCCTGTAGGAATCTTTAAGTATGATTTATTTGTCCCATTTCAATTTGAGTTTGACAAGTTTGACAAAGCTAGTTTAAAGCTCTAAGAGGTTAATTGTCTTGGCTAGGCCACACAGTCTATCTGTGTCAAATAGGGCTTGAACCCTGATCTTCTTGACTTTGAGAACAATGTAGAATAATTTTTTAATGGCCTTGAAAATAGAAATTGTTCAATGTACCTTTATTGAATGATTATTGTACGCAAAGCATTTTAGCCCCTGTTGGGGATTCGAAAGTGAATAAGACACAGGGCCTGCCCAAACAGTTTTCTTCATCATTTTTTCTACTTTCCAAAAACATGAAATCGTCAGCAAGGAAAGTTAGGAACTTGTCAGGTGCTCTGCTGTTATTATAGAGAGGTCTTCAGCAGATATCTAGGGAGTTAAAGTTTCCCATTACAAGGGTCTCTTTTCTCTGGGCCAAATTTTGTTGGAGTCAAGAAGTTATCATGTATTTTTTCCCTCTGGCCAGACAGTATGTAATATACTCCCAACATAGCTTTGCTGTTGTTTGGCCCTCCTTTTATCTTTAGCCAAATGCTAAGCCATCAAGCGTTCTCCTTCAGGTTTGTAGGTTTCTACGAAGTTCTCCATATGTAGTGCTACTGTGCCAAGCCTTATGTCTGTATTCCAGGAATGAGCTGAATCCCACCAAGCCTCAGGGATGTCAGAGGTCCCATTTGCCTCCTTGTTTTAAGAGGATAGGAGAGATACCACAGGCTTGGAGAAGGGCAAACTTTTTCCTTGTTTTCAAAAAAGAAGAAAAAGGTACCATTCAAACTGTAGACTGATGACTTTGACATTAATTCCTGGGGAAAAATTGCTTGACTGGATTATGAAAGGAGTAGTTTGCAAGCACTTAGGAATGGAAGCAGTTATCATTACAAACCAGCATGGGTTCATTAAGAACAAGTCATGCCAGACTAACCTCATTTCATTTTTTGACAGGATTATTAGTCTGGTAAATCAGGGAAGTGCCATAAACATTCTCTACTTGGTTTTCAGAGAAGCAGTTGAGAAACTTTCTCACAAGAGCACGATTCCAAAGAAAAGAGCATTGGGTTTGGAGTCAGAAGACTTGGGTTTGAATGCAAATTCTAACACTTACTACTTGTGCTCTACAATTAGCACAATGCCCGGCACATAATAAATAATAATTGCTGGTGGACTTGACTTGTATGGCCTTGAACTAGTCACTTAACTTTCTCAGGGCTCAGTTTTTCTCCTCTGTAAAAAAGGCAGTTGGACTAGATGGTGTCCTTCCAGTCTATTCCAAGTCCTAGTCTAGAATATTATGATAATATACTTATAGATGAGATGGAGAGATTTAGACTGGATGATAATAGAATTAGGTGGGCTTAGAATTTGTTGGCTGATAACAGTGAATATTGATTCATGTATCATGGAGTGTATGTGTAAGAGTGTCTCTATCGTAATGCCACAGGGCTCTGTCATTGACCCTGCTTTATTAAAAATAGAACCACAGCACTGATGTGTTTGAAAGGATTTCAGGGGCCAACTAGTGCAACCCGCTACTCAAAGTGAGAATCCCTTCAACAACATCTTTGCCAAGTATTGTTCCAGCCACCATTGGAAGGCTTCCATTGTTGGGAGAATCCCCAGTGTTCCTGTTAACCCATTAATATTGAGTTAGAATCTGCTTCTCCATAATTTATACTCTCCATTCCTGTTTATGTTGATCTAGTGCCTAGCAGAAGATTAGTGTTACACACAACATTCCTATCAGTGATATAGCTAGTACACTTATCAAATTTATGAATGACAGGAAAGCTGCAAGGAATAGCTAATATTTCAGAAGACGAAATTGGACTCCAAACAGATCTTAACAGGGTAGAACAATGGTTTGAATTTAAGAAGTTGAAATTGAATACAAGGTCATTACACACTCTGACTAACTAGCTTGGAAGTTTTGGTAGAGTATAACAAAAGAAGGTAATTCAGTCCTAAATTGTGTTGGTGAAAGTATAAGTTACAGAACAAGAGGTGTGATTATCTCACTTTCATCTGGCCTGGTCAGACCCCATCTGGATTAGGATGTGAATATGGCTTGATACATTTTAGAAGGGCATTAATGGACTATAATGGATCCAGAAGAGAATGAGTAAGATTGTGGGTGGACTAAAATGAATCTTATATGTGGTTAACCTGGGGGATAGTGATGGGGGTAGTAATCCCCAGCCAGAAGAAAGGAAGACTTAAAGGAGATGACATCTCTATCTTTACACATCTGAAGACCCAAAATAGGAAAAGAAATTATTGCCCCAAGAAAGTAAAACTAGGGTCATTCGCTTCCTTTTACAGATGAGGAATTGGCAGCATAGAGATGCTTATATGATTGTCCTAAGGTCACATAGTAAATTATTGGTAGAGTCAGGGAGATAATTTGAATTTCCTGGGTGCCCAGTCAATTGACAAACATTTACTAAGCACCTACAGACACTATGGTGTATTCAGTGCAGTATTTCCTAATGTAATGATGAGTTCTAAACTTCTCCACCCCATCTTAGCCTTGATATCTTAACTGTGTAAGAGCACATCTCAGTTCAGCAATTCATCGGCTTTCAAAAAAGTGTCAAAAGCCATCTGAGGAAGTAAAATGATGGGAAGTCTGTTCTAGTGGGCTGAGGGATTTCATCATTCTCTCTGGTTCTGTGTGTGTGTGTGTTCATGTATTTATATATACTATATACTATAATATATATTTATGTATGTATACAAATCTATAATCTCTCTGTCTATCCATGAATCCATTCTCTCTCTCTGTCTGTCTATCTATCTATCTCCTGTGAAAGAGAAAATTCCAGCACATCCCTGAGGAGCAACTGTCCAGGAATAAGGGGGTGGGAAGAGGAAGGAGAGAAATCAGCTTCAGCTTTGGCCTAAGTCTTTCCCTCTCCTCTTCCCACTTTGGCCACAGCTTCAAAGGGTCCAGACAATTTTTGGCTTCCCATCTTAGCAGCATCCTAGGCTCGTCCTCGCAGACAGCAGTGGCTGGTCACACAATGCTTTGCATCTGGGAACCAAGGCCAGACTGGCACAGATTTTACCCTACTTCTCAAGCACCCCAAAAGTGTAAGCTAAGGACTTTCAGCATCTGGGAGCTGTGGTTACCCCTTCAACTCTCTGAGTTTGAGCCCGTTTTCCCTTTGGCTGTGTTTGTACTTGTAGGAGAATTTATCACAGAGTTTTGGGGGCATGTTTTGAAACAACTGCCCCTACAACACCACCTTAGTAAAAATTTCTTTCTAAAAATGAATTGACTGGCTTACTAAAATGATTCTCAGCTGATAATTTGAGCTGGGCTGGAGTGTGAGCACATGGCATTAAAGAATCACCCCTGGTGCCCCTATAACACTGAGGGGAAGATTATAGTCTTATTCCAGGACCCAAGTCTCATCTGTGAGAATGGAGTTGAGACAAGGATGCCCAGAGCATACACTGGCCTCATGAAAAATGTAAGCTTATAGGCCTCTGACCTGCCCTAAACTCTAGTCTCTGCCTGGAGGAAGATAATTCAGGCACCTTTCATTTTTCAAAATTGGCTGTCACACAGATATTTTTTTTCATTGAGGGAACTTCAAGGAGTCAAAGCCATTTCAAATGAAAATAAATAAAATAAGAATAAAGACTTTAGATTGGGACTCAGCTTCTGCCTGGAACAAAGTTTTATTGGAGTCTTTAGAGTCCTGGGAAGTAAAGTTTTGTAATGAAATGTGGGCACTGTCCTCTTATAGAAGCTGGGGATGGGCTTCTGTCTTCTTAGGCCAGCCTGGAAAGCGAGGCGAGGCTGTCTGTATTAGTGGGAAAGGGAAGGAGATGGAAAGAGCCCAAGGTTAGGAAATCTGGCTTCTCATCTGGGCCAACAGGAACTGGAGGTATAACCTGCGCAGGCCACTTCTCTCTGGCGCTCTTCTGTCAAGTGAGGGGTGTTGGATGGGATGGTGGCTACAGTCCCTGCTAGCTCTGCCACTCTGTAATTCTGAGTTTCTAATGATTTCTGATTAGGTTTCTTTCTTCCTCTTTGTTCACACAATCTTATTAGATCCAACCGAGAGGCTGGGGAGCCTCTCTCAGCCCAGCAGAACGGAGAAAACAGCCTCTCCACATTCGCAGAAATGGCAATCAATTAACTTAATAAAATTGATTTTAAAGCCTTTAAACTTGAGAGAAAGAGTTCAGGGCCTAAGAAAGCTCTTTCCAATACCTTGTCACCCTCATTGGCTTCCTTTTTCGGTAGTGATGCGGCAGAGAGCTCCTCCCTCACCCCCAGTCCCCTGGTATCTAATGCCTCTTTGGAGGGGTTTTCTGCCATCCGCCATTTTCTCCTTCTGTGCATCAGCATGATGGGATTCATTTAACTCCTAACCAGCACGGTGCTCAGCACATAGTAGGCACTTTTAAGTGCTTCTTGATTGATTGAATAGAGCCGTCTGAGCATTATCGTTCAGCATTTACCAAAATCACAGGGTCATATCTCTGTGCTTAAGAAAAATCCATGATCAGATTTGATCTTCACAACAGCCCTGCCAGGTGTTGTCCTGATTGGGAAGGTTGGTAGCCGGTTCTAGAGCAGGAGTGGGGAACCTGCGGCGTTGAGGCCGCATGTGGCCCTCTAGGTCCTCAAGTGGGCTAAAATCTCCCTTTATCCTGGGGGGCAGCTCACTGGAAGCCAGTGTTGAGGAGGAGCTAACACACACTGGGAATTCTGAGTTGAGTCTGTATATTACCCATGTGAGGAGACATTGTCCTTAAATAGTCACTCTTGTGTCACCCCACCATTGTCATTGGCTTACCAAGATTCTGAAGGTACCTCCATTTCATATTTGTACAGTGGAGATAGTGACACTTGCATCGTCCATCTGAAGGGCTTAATGAATGAAAATCCAAAGAATCCATGAGTCTGTACACTTTGGGAAATTCCAGTGTGGGAATTCCATTCACCAGCAGAGATCTCAACCTTTCGATAAATTAAGATCATAAATTTAGAGCTGGAAGAGACCTCTGGGCCTAGTCCAGCTTCCTCAGTTAGGATAATAACAATTATTGTGTCCGTCTCTCAGGCTGATGGTGAGGACCGAATCTGATCATGGATTCTTCTTAATCGCAGATCTGACCTTGTCACAACACTTCTCCTTAAACTCAAATGATTCCCAGTTGCTTCTTGGACAACATTAAAATGTCTCCGTTTGGTTTTCAAAGCGTTTCCTGACCCAGCTCCAACTTTTGTTTCTATCTTCATCATCTATTCCTCCCCTTCCCATACCCTATGATTCAGGCAAATTGGCTTTCTTCCCATTTCTCACATCTGCCCCCTCATCTCTTGTCTCCAAACCTTTGAGTGGGCCAGTCCCCATGCCTGTAATGCCCTCCCTCCTCACCTCCTCATAGAATCTGCCTCTTGCTCTAAGGCACAGCTCAAGCTCTGCCTTCTAGAAGATGCCTTCCCTGATCCCCTCTACTGCCAGAGTCTTCCCTTCTTTCCTAAGCCCCTTTTATTTATTGTGTATTCATTCTTTTAAAAATTTATTCTGGGGGCAGCTAGGTGGTGCCATGAGTAGAGCACCAGCCCTGGAGTCAGGAGGATCTGAGTCCAAATTTGACCTCAGACACTTGACACATGTACTAACTGTGTGATCTCAGGCAAGTCACTTAACCCCAATTGCTTTGCCTTCCTCCTCAAAAATTTTATTCTGTATATAATTGTACTTATGTGTATAGCATATATATTATATATATATATATACACTATATATATATATATATATAATGGGTATATGTACCTTATATGACTATAATATTATATACTTTCTTTCATTTCCCAACTTGCATATATTACGAATATATGTATATATGGAAGGAAGGAAGGGAGGGAGGAAAGGAGGGAGGGAGGGAAGGAAGGAAGGAAGGAAGGAAGAAAGAAAGGAAGAAAGGAAGGGAAGGAAAACAGAGATATGAAAGAAGGAAGAAAAAGGAAGCTAGGGAGGGAAGGAGGAAGAAAGAAACAGAGAGAGAGAGAGAGAGAGAGAGAGAGAGAGAGAGAGAGAGAAGGAGGGGAATGACGGAAAGGAGGAAGAAAGAGTTATTAAATCACTTTTTTAAAATGAACTGAAACATTTTTTTAAATGAGCAAAAGAGAAGGAAGCCCAGAAAGGATCAGACAGAGAGGATAGTTTTGAAAGTTAACATTAAATTTATTATATATTTTAAAAGAAAAGCAAGTGGTATATATAATATACATAATGGAGATTCAGTTTCATGTACATGGATCTCCATTATATCTAGGGAAAAGCCAATTTTTATTTAGTCTTTGTTAAGTTGACAATTAAACTAACACCAGCCACAACCAAAAGAAGATTCTGCTCTGTCCCACCTTGGGAGTGGAACCCTGGCCCTAAACCTGTCCTTGAGAGCATGGGCTAGGAAAGAAGCAGGCATTTGGGAGCCTTCTTATCAGTATTTTCAAGGGAAAGGGACAGAAATGAATTTGCACGTGGCTCCCATGGATAAAGAAGTCCTGGCTCCAGTAGGTTCTCAGAGACACCCAGCAGATGTATTAAATGCTAAGGGGTTTGGAAACAAGGGGAGGAGAAGATGCTATCTTACTCCAAGCCAGTCCAGGCCTGGAACACTGCACCTAGACCAGGCAAGAAAGCTTGTGGGCTTCTTAGTTTCTGGGAAGGGGTCTGGAGCCTTTCGGATGAGTCCCATTCCCAGAAAAAAGCTTACCCTCAAACCTTCTGCTGAAGACTTCCTTGTGGTTTGGAGAATTGGTCCTGTCCTGAAATCCCCATCCATGCTTCCCTAGGTGGCTGTGGCAGACCACTATCCTTTCTTTCGTTTCCCCAGTCTGGCCTTCCTGCCTGCTTACCCGTCCACATCCCCGTGCTTCCACAGTGGTGGGCTGTGTGCCTTTGGCCCTGACAGCTGACTTTCTGAATCACTCAGCGAGTCCCCTTTCTTGGATGAGAACACCACTTTTTTTAGGGGTGGGGCAGTTAATCTATTTTCCCATTTGCAGCCTGGCATCACCTGGAGTAGAGATATGAGTCAGAGCACAGAAGGGAAAGCTGTCTGCCAGCTGTGGCTGTAGACCAAACCTGGCTTTTCCATCCTGTTGTCACATGGCAAGGCTGGGAAATGAAATCCCAGCTCTCTGGCCCTGGGCACTCAGTTCTTTCATTCTCATCACCGTGGGTATCTGTTCATCATGATGATCTCCTTGGATGCAGAGCCTTGGTTTTCCAAGGACCAGATGCCAGACCAGGGAATGTTTGGATTACTCTGCAGGAATGCCCCGCAGTGAGCAAGCGATTGGTAGTTGTGGACCTGGGCCAGGCAAGAAGCCGGGGAAAAACACCATGGATTTAAAAAGCAGTGGTCCAGCTCTAGCTTATGCTGGAGCCTGGAAATGCAAATGACCAAGGGCTGAGGATTAGTGGAGGCTTCCTATCATTTAATGACATGAGGGAGGAGAGATTTGAAAATTCGTTGGGATGTGGAAAAAGCCAAGAAACTTAGCGAGTTGATAGAAGGACGGGTATAGGTAGCTTCAAGCGTTAATGTTGGCAAAAATGAAGATTCCCAAGTTGGGACGAGCCAGTGAAAGAAAGGATTGTGGTCCCTTAGTTATTTTTGTTTTTATTTTTTAAGACTGCTTTTGTCTGCTGTTTCCTATAGAGGCTGTGACAATCTCTGAAAGCTTTTTTTTTCTTTAATTTGAAGGAGGCAGGTAGGGTAGTGTGAATGTGATCCTCTTCTGAATTATGCATTGTGCTCTATGACTGTTGGGAAATTCCTTAGCTGCTATGGACCTCAGTTTCCTCATATTGAAAATGGGGATGATGATGATTCCAAAGATTCCCTCCCAGACCTAAAATTCAATGATTCTGACATTCTTACCATTCTGTCTACCACATTTAGTCATTGTCTTCAAAGACCTAATGGGAGAATGCATGTAAAGATCTGTGGTTTAATTATGGTGGGGTCTCCCTCTAGAGAAGTAGGAGCATTTTGGGCAGCCTACACACATGTGCGCGCGCGCACACACTCACACACACACACACACATACAATTACACACTTCTCTACCAAGAGAGGAATAAAGCACAGATGGTGATGTAAGACATTAATAATGTTGGAGGCTTTGAGTGCAGGAGGAATCTGGTGAAAATCTCCCCCTGTAAAGATACTGACCTCACAGCGCTCATGATGGGAGAGACCTGGCACCATCCACACTGCTGTCTGTTGGGCATGAAGATGTGGAAGGAGGCTGCTGGAGTGGGCTCAGGCAGTGGGTCTCTGTGGTGGAAGCCAGGGAACAATCGATCCCCTCAGAACCATCTGGCCCCTTCTGTGAGAATGACTTCACTAGGAATGGAGGTGAAAGGGAGCCATCTTGGTGTCAGGAAGAACAAGGTTCAAGTCCTATCTCTAACATGGGCTAACTGCGTGACCTTGGGGACCACCTGCCTCTGATGCTTACTGGCTACATGACCCTGGCTAAGCCATTTCCTGCTATGGTCCTCACTTTCCTCATGTGTAAAATGAAGAGGTTGGACCAGATGGCCCCAGAGGTCCTCTCTGGGCTCTGGACCTGTAATCAAGAAGATTATGAATGACACACGGGTGTCTGATCTGCATTGGTGAAGGGCGTATCCATGCAGGGGGCCCCCCCATGTAGATGAAGTCACAGCTTCAGACTAGAAATGAGAATGTGAGGAGAAAGGTAGCAAATAATACGTTCCCTTGGAGATCTTGCTAATCACATGCATTATATCCCAAAGTAATTATTGTCTAATCAGCATTCGCTGACTAATAAGGGACTGAAGTTAGAGTGTATACTTTTACTCTGACAGTGAATAAGGAGACGCCAGGGATGATGTTCTTGCCTTTTTCTGTTGGTGCTTCTGGTCACCGTGGAACACATCCCTCATCATCTCACAGATTTAGAGCTGGCCAGCACCTTAGTGATCATGCAGGCTAGCCCCCCCTCCCCCATTTTATAGACAAGGAATCTATGGCCCAAGGAAGGGAAGTTAGTTGTCTAGGGTCACATGGCTGATAAGGGTCACACGTTGGACACAGGCCCAAGCCTTCCTGCCTCCAAGTCCAGAATTCTACCCACTATGTCATGGCTCCTCTTCATGTCTTCTCCATCTGTCATTTTGTGCTTCTGTTTTGAAATGACATTGCGGGGGGCATCTGGACGAGAGTTGGTCAGAGAAGGGCCTGTTTAGGGGGAAGTGAGCCCAGCCTTCCCCTTTTAAGAGTCATAGAAGAGTTAAGAAGCTCTCTCACACCCGCTCACCTGTAGCTCACTTTGTGATGTTAAACCGGTGAATTCTATGAAGATTAATTAAGCACCTAGTTATGTGCAAGGTACTATACTCAAACAATGCCTGCCCTCTAGGAGCTTCCATTCTACTGTAGGTATAGGACACCTATACCTATAAATAGCATACAAATTAGGGACTATTGGGGAAGCAAAGGAGACATAAAGACAAAGCGATCTAGGGAAATTCGAGGAGAAAGGAAAAAATACTTTTAGTTTGGAGGAATTAAGAAGCAAGATGGCCACTGAGCTGATGCCTAAGGGAAGATGAAGCTTCTGAAAATTAAGAGTCCCAGGAATGAGAGTTGGGCCCGGGACAATCTGGCTCTGGCACATTCCCCGTCCTATAGTCTAGGATAAGAAGCTCCCTGTCTGATGGCCATTGCTCTAAGGAACTGTTTGGAAAGCCCCGAGGGGAGTGATCTGAACCCAGAGCATGCCCAGCCAAGACAGGCCTGGCTCAAGTGAACCCTGCAACAATCCATTGATAGATAGAAGGTCCACAAATGGTTTCTTCATTTGTTATCTTGTCTGAGCCTCACAAGGACTAGTGAGATATGGAGAGCAAGGATTGTGATGATCTCTGTTTGACATATAAGAAAAGCCTCAAGGAGGCTTAAGACCTGGCCCAAAGGCACATGGCAGCTTTGGTGGAAGGTGGAACTCAACTGAATCTGCAGCCTTAAGACCTGGATTCTCTTTTCGTAGTCTACAGTCCTCTACCTCTGCATCCTCTGGCCTCCGTTTTTCTTTTCAGTGCTCCATCTCTTCACCTGTTTCTAGACAAATTCATGTCATTCTCAAGCATCCCCTCCTATTGTACTTTTCCATTTGTCTGCCAACCTTGGCAGCACCTCATGTTCTGGACCTTTCCTGATTCTCTTCCCTAAATCAAAAGCCATTCCCTCTCATCTCCCAGCATTTACTGCAATCATTAAACGATTTGACAGAAGACTCTCTATGCTTTAGCTGTGAAGGCAGAAGACCCAGACTCAAGCCTAGTTCTGCCCATGTGATCATCGGCAAGTTGTTTTCCCTCCGAATCTCACTTTCCTTTTCAGTGACATCAAAGTGCTGGGCTCGATGACATCATAAGTTTTTCACTAGCTCTATATCTATGATCTATGTCCAAACTCCTTGGAGATAATGTTGGACATTTTAGGCACTCTGGCTGTTTTCTAGGTGATATCATTATACCACGGATCCTTAAGCTTTTTCCTAAGTGTCTTGGACCCCTTTCAAAGTCTGGTGAAACCTGTAGACTTCTTCTCAGAATAATGTTATTAGGTGCATTAAACGAAACACACAGGACTATCAAGGACATCACTTATATTGAAATATAGTCATCAAAAGGCTTTTCTAAAAAGTTGACAGATTCTGGGGTGGGGTGTGGCTTGTCCTTCATTCTCAAAGAGGACCATGATGTTAGGAAGATGATGCCATGACTTGCAATTGCACTAGATTTGAGTGAGAGATGGCTGTGCAAAGTCACCAGCCTCATTTTCTCCTCCAGAACCAGATATAGATCAGGACAACTGGAGATGGCTCAGGATGCATTGGGAGACCTTGGTCTTTTTAAGCTAAGGTCTTCCCGAGTTCTCACTTGAGAATCTTTGAAGAGAACTAGAAAGATCCTTGAAAGCTGAGTCCAAGGAGGTGAAGCCATTCACCCAAGATCATACAAGTGACATAGAGAAATGACTTGAACACAAGGCTCCTGACTCCAAGCCTAGACTGTTTGGCCTCCCTCCAATCATACCTTGTAGTGCCAACATGCCAAGATACACAGTGCAAATGTGAGGGTGTCTTAGAGTTTCAAAGCCTAAAAATGAATCATCTTTTGAGATATGCCACCTTTATCCCCTTTAACTCCTCTATGTTATCCATGCACATCCATGGAAATGGATTCAATCTTGTGCCCTGTGTCTCAGGCTCCGGCTCCCGTCTGCCTGAGTGCTTGGTGACGTCAGCTGATATCTGCCATTTTCAGTATCCTTGGCTCCCTAGTGCTTTTCCATGGTCATCATCCCCTCTTCTGGGGCCTCGAAGGCTGTGAATGAGGTGTCTGGAGACAACAGCATCATCCAGGCAGACAGCGGCCCTGGACCAATGGGTTCTCACCAGCAGAGTGACCGGCTCCCACCCCTACACTCTCTTCATCTGTCGGCCTCTGCAGGTGGGCAGTCTTTAGTGTGAACAGCCTGCCAGTGGACACTGGTGACCAGATCCAATCCCGGGGAAGAGAGACACAGCTCCTTGTCTTGAGCAGCTGCCTGCCTCCTCTGATGTAGAGCACTCTACTGCTCCATTCTGTTGTGGGGTGACCGAGGTTTTTCCACTCTCCTTAGGAGGTGGAGGGCTGTGAGATAAACGATGCGGGGCATTGCTGGGGGAAGAAGGGAGTGGTATTGAGAAGGAGAAAGCATGAAAAGAACACCAAAGTGCCCATAACTGAACACTGAAATGCAGAGAACCCTTTAAGCTGGAAAAAACAGGAAAAGTCATCAAATCATAGAATTTTAGAGACAGGATGCACCTTGAAGGTTGTTTAAGGCAGGCCCCTCATTTTACAGCTGGGATAATAGAGGCCCAGAGGTCATGTGACTTACACAACATCACTCATTTTATAGAGTTAGATGTAGAGATCTATTTATAGATTTTTATAGTTTTAGATTTAGAGATGCATTTATAGATGTTTTATAGATTTAGATTTAGAGATGTATTTATAGAAATTTTATAGATTCAGATTTAGAGATGTATTTAGGGATATTTTATAGATTTAGATTTAGAGACTCATTTGTAGACATTTTATAGATTTAGAGATGTATTTATAGATATTTTTACATTTAGAGATGTATTTTGTTGACCTGAAAGTTTGGTTAAAAGAGGCAAACAGGCTAGGTGATATGTAAGGTCATATTGCTTATTCCCTTAAAGCTAGCAAAGCTAGCTAACCTGTATGTACAAGGAGCCAGAATGTGACTTCTGACTGTTTGATAAAAGAATGACTAGCCTTAAATGTGTTTTAGAGCAATCCCAACTCAGCATGTCTATGTCACTCATATTTATGATGTCTGTATATGTTTAACCATCGTATGAGAAAAGGAATTTTCTTAATTGAATAGGTTATAAATACAAGATAAGAGAGTTGACAAAATGTCAATTGAAATTACAAGCCAGGATCTCTGTGTTTAATTTGCCATTAACATTTCTAACATAGTATATGTCTATAAAGTATTAAGATAAGAAAAAGTCCCATTATAGGTACCCTGTCCTTGGTAGTCTTAACAGAAGACTGTTCTGATCAGCTTCCTCTGGCCTTGTGGACAGAAGAGGCATTCTCTGAATTTACTCAGATCTCTTAGGCTGAGGTGCTTCTTCTGGTTGATTAGTTCAGGCTCTAGCCCTTAGTGAGGAGACATTTTTATAGATTTTATAGCTATAGATTTAGATCTGGAGGGACCCTAGAAGTCGTGTCATCTAACTTCCTTATTTCTGTAGGTGAGAAACCTGAAGCACAATGGTTAAATGGTTTGCCAAGGACACATTGGTGGTTAGTGAGCGAGGGCTTGATCTCAGGTCCCCTCACTCCAAATCTAGCTCTTTGTGTAGTGCACCCACCCTTCTGCCTCTCCTGGCTTTCAGCCCAGTACTCTTTCCTTTATTGACACTAGGTAGTAATCCATCAAGAGAAGGACATAGACCACCCAGGGGCCCTCAGGATAGCCTTTTCCCCAGGAAACCCTGTCTTCTTTATAAGTAGAAGGGATCTTAGAGGTCATTGAGTCTAGCCCCCTCATTTTAGAGATGAGGGAAGTGAAACTGAGGGACATGAAGTCCCTTGCCAAACATTACGTTGATAGCAAATATCAGAGCGTGGTTTCAAACTCAGGTGCTCAGATTTCTGATTCCAACATTCTTTCATTTGTGCTCTAGATTCGGAGGACTAGCCTGGGTCCTCCTATGGACTGTTGACCACCCAGATTCTTGGGGCCACTTTGGTTTTCTCTCTGAAATGAGGTAAAACAGCCCTTCTTACATAGCAAGGAGAGGGACAAGATGAAAGGAGTATAAATCATGAGAGTATCTTCGCCTCCCTAAAATAAAATCGTCTTGTTAATCTCAGGTAGCATTGCTGTGTCTGTGGCATATTAACTCACCTCCTGAAAATTGATTTAATCCAGAATGTTAACCTGTTTGGCTTTGAGACATAGGACACAATCATTTCCAAAGAATTGAAAATGAATTTCACATAAAGGCATGTTGTGGCATTAATAATGTCATCTCTTTAAAGCACATGTTCTTAATCTTTGTGTGTGTGTGTGTGTGTGTGTGTGTGTGTGTGTGTGTTTTCTAGATCCCTTTAACAGTCTGGCAAAGGCTATGGACTCCTCAGGATATTGTTTATAAAAGCATAAAATAAAATCCATAGGATTCCAAAGGAAACTAATTATATTGCAATATAGCTTTCAAAATATTTTAGAAAAAAATTCATAGATTCTAGGTTAAGATCCACATCCCTAAATAAAAGGCAAGGAGTTAATACCATTATGTTCATAGTAAATGGTGGATAGAAAGCTGATCTTGGAGCCAGCTGGGTTCCAGACCACCTCAGAGTAGACCAAAACATGTAACCAATGAGTTGCTTCAAAGAAGAATGAATGGGTGAGTGAATGAATGAATGAATGAATGAACAAAAAAGCATTGATCTTGGAGCCAGCTGGGTTCTAGACCACCTCAGAGTAGACCAAAACATGTAACCAATGAGTTGCTTCAAAGAAGAATGAATGGGTGAGTGAATGAATGAATGAATGAACAAAAAGGCATTGATTAAGTAAAAGAAGTCACTGAGGAAAAGTCTTGGTAAGAAGAGAAGATGTACTTGTCATACGAATGGGAGGCCAGAGTGGGCCATCAGTCCCTGGAAATGTCCTCCAAGTGATGGACCTTGCATGTCAAATTTAGGAGAGAGCATGACCAGGAGTGACCTAGCATGGGCAGACACAGAGTATGAGCTGCATCATTGGAGGAGTATCCAAGTAAATGTGGTTATAGATCTATTTGAGTACAAAAAGTGGCTGAGAGAGTCCTCTTCATAGTCATGAGCCCCGGGTCAGATGAATTGAGGTATAATGGAAAAAATGTTGTATTGGTAGGTATAAGGATAATGGGATATAAGATCTTCCCCTCCCATTAATAGGCCTCACATGGAGCCCTGATGCAGAGCCAATTAGATTCTGGGCTACATGGATTTCCACACCTTTCCAATTAAGTGCTGATTTCCAAGCTTCTGGGCACTAAGCCAATCAAGAGTCTTTGATTGGAAACTGTATATATTGCATTGCTTGGAGGGAGAGGTGCAGGTGAAGAGAGAAGCAGGTGGAGAGAGAAGCAGATGGAGAGGGAAGCAGATGGAGAAAGGGGTGGAGGGAGGAACTTGCTTAGAGAAACTTGCTTACCTAGGGAAATTTAAAGAATACTTACAGTGTCAGTGCTCCCTAGGCTGGTGAGGAGTACCTTGCTACATCTTGCCTTCTGTTATCCTAATAGTGATGTTCCAAATTAGTATTTTGGTTTTCTCTTGGAGGAAGAGAACCAACACTGGCAATGCCTATGCATATTCTGCTATGCGTATCACGTTTGAACCTGGGTTCAAATTCCCATGTATTTCCTGTGTGACTTCAAACAAGTCCCCTATTCTTTCTGGACATGTTTCCTCATCTGTACAATAAGAGATTTCTGAGACTCAATGATGTCTGAGGCCCCTCCTGACAGTGTGGTGTAGTGGATAGGGAGCTAGAGTTGGAGTTAGGAAGACCTCAGTCCAAATGCCTTCTCAGACACTTGAATGAATGAATGAAAGAAAGAATGAATGAGTGAATGAAAAAAGCATTGTTAAATGTTTATTTTACTGACTAGTAACTTGTAGTAGTGTAGTGTAGTAGTGTAGTAGTGACTTGGCCTCTGTTACTGAGTTTCCTCATATGTAAAATGAAGACACTGGACTCAATGGCCTCTAAGAGGGAAAGAGAACAAGCATTTATTAAGTGCCTACTATGTACTAGGCACTGTGCTGAGTTCTTTACAAATATTATCACATATGTTCTTCACTATGACCCTGGGAGGTAGGTACTGTTTTTATTCCTATTTCATAGTAGAGAAAACTGAGACAGATAGAGGTTAAATAACTTGCCCAGGGTCATACAACTAGTAAGTGTCTGAGGCTGGATTTGAATTAAGGTCTTCCTGACTCCAAGCCCAGCCCTCTGTCCACTGCAATACCTCACTGCCCAGAGAGGTAAATTATATACGTATGTATTGGCAACCTGAAAGTTTAGTTAAAAGAGGCAAACAGGCTAGGTGATAAATAAATTCATATTGTTTATTCCCTTAAAGCTAGCAGATATGTGTACGCAGAGCCAAAACGTAAGTTCTGACTGTCTGATCAAAAGAATGAGGAGGCTTAAATACATTTTAGAACAATCCCAACTTAAGATGTCTATATCACTCAAATTTATGATCTCCAAATATGTTTAACCATAGTACGAGAAAGGAATTTTCTTAATCGAATAGGTTGCAAACACAAGATAGGAGAGTTGGCAAAGTGTCAATAGAAAGTACGATCCAGAATATCTCTGTTTTCTTTACCACTAACACTCCATAACATAGCATATGTCCATAAAATATTAAGATAAGAAAAGTCCCATTGTTCAAGATAGGGTTTTGTCAAGGCACCTTGTCCTTGGTAGTCACTAACAGAAGAATACTCTGGTCAGCTTCGCCTGGCCTGGCCGTATTGACGCAAAAAGGGGCATTTTGAGTTCGCTCAGAGAGCAAGGCATGTCTACTATGCTAAAGTATTGCAAAGCATTACAGTAGATTAAGCTCAGAATGGGCCACAATGGCTCTCCTAATTGGCCAATCCAGGTTTTAGGCCTTTCTCCAGACCTTGGGGGTTCCAAAGGGTTTGGGGAGAGGTCTACAGTTCGCATCACCTAGCTGCCCCCTTTTAGCTCTAAATCTGTGATCTATGATTTGAAATTCCCCTAAGTCTCACAAACCCTAAGCTCTTCTGGATCAAGAAGAATCTAGGAAATTGGTGAGAGCTAATTCTGAGCCTTGAGCCCCTCTGACCCCTGGAGATGCAGTGAGGGACCATAGGGTAAAATCTGTGGCTGTTGCCAGGGCAGGGTATAGGGAAGGCTTCAGAGGTAATGAGGCATGGAGGAAATTCCTTAGGCCAAAGGGAATGTCAATACCTAGGTGACCGATAAAGAAGGGAAGAGTGAATTCCAAGGATGCCCCAGCAAATGGGTCATTGGGCTAGGGAAATGCTAAGATGGCTAATGGCTAATGGATGTGGTGAGGAACAAACCTCAAGGCTTGTCTGCGAGTCAACATTTTGTCTATATTCACCTCTCTGTCTGCTTAGAGACAGCCTGCTTCCAGGCCTGGAGATGAGCTATGAGATTTCATTAGCTCTAGGAGAGAGGAAGAGCTCATAGTCGACTCCTCGTCTCTGATTCATTAAAAGTTCCTCCTAGACTAGTTAAGCTCAGACAGAATTCAGAAAAGACACTAAATTTAACTGATCTTTTATATGGTATCTTTTTTTTTTAAAAAAAAGTGCACTTCTGCTACTGTAGCACTTATATGTGGGCGAGAAAATAGAACTGGTTGATTAAGCAAGGTTAGAGAGGGCAGAGCAGCTGGGACTGAGATCCAGAAATATCCACAGCGCGTGATGCCGGAGGGAAGACGCGGCATCGCAGGATTCAGCTCCGAGAGTCCAACAAAAGATGCTTCTCACTTCGGTGCTTGTCCTTCCCCCCAAGATGGAGGTGTCAAGTCTCCTTAACTTCAGGAGGCCGATGGAGGGGTGTGCAAAAAAAAAAAAAAACCTCTGGAAGAGCAAATGTAGGTGGGGACTCTGGTGCTGTCCTCCAAAGTGGGGCAAAGGTCAGGAATGGCCGAGTCCTGGTGTCAGAGGCAAAGATATTCATAGGAAAGGAAAAGAGAGGAGATGAAGGAAAGAAAGAAGGAAGGAAGGAGGAATGAAAGAAGAAAAGAAGAAAGGAGGAGGGAAGAGAGGAAGGAAGAAAAGAAGGAAGGAAGGGAGGGAGGGAGGAAAGAAGGAAGGAAGGAAGGGAGGGAGGGAGGGAAGAAGGGAGAAACAAGGAAGTAGGGAGGGAAGGAAGGAAAGGAGAGAAAGAGAGCATTTGTTCAGTCATTTTTCAGTCATGTCTGATTCTTCGTCACCCCATTTGGGGTTTTCTTGACAAATACGCTGGAGAGGTTTGCTATTTTCTTGCCCAGCTCATTTTACAGATGAGGAAATTGAGGCAAACAGGGTTAAGTGACATGCCAAGGATCACAGAGCTGGGAAGTGTCTGTGGCTGGATGTGAACTCAAGAAGATGAATCTTCCTGACTCCAGGCTTGGCACTCTATCCACTGTGCCACTGTATGCCAGGAGTTGTGCTAAGTGCTGTGAATACAATTAAGCAAAACAGCCCTTGAGCTCCAGGAGCTTACAATTGAGTGGGGGAAGACAACCTATAAAGAGTACCTGGGTAACAAGGGGCAAAGGCTACATGTTCAATGCTATGGGTTCAAACTGATGTCTGGGAAGTGGTTCAGAAGCCTAGTTTTGGGCAAGAGAGTGAATACCCATCTATGAGAGCCCAGGTCTGTTCCAGGAAAGAGACTAAGGAGGAGGAGGGTGGGGAAAATGGCCAGTGAGGACATCATATGGTTTGGAGTTGAGGGCCAGGCTGTAGCTCTAGGAGGGACCTTAGACATAGCCTAGGAAAATAAATTTAGAGCTGGTAGTCCAACCCCTCCCTTTTGGGGAAACCAAGGAACAGAGATATGAAGTGTCTTCCCCAGGGTCCTAGATATCTTAAGTAGGTCTTGAATCCAGAGCACCCTCCAAGTTCGTCACTTCCATCCCCACTGCCAATCCACATCTTGAGATTCTGGGTATCCAGTGGCCACTCTTTACACAATAGAAATCCAGTACAGATCCTGACCTAGGCCATCCTTCCTGTCATTTCTCTTTTCTTTGGTTTCCTTGTCCCTGAGAACAGAAGTTTACAAAGCATATTGGAGGAGAGGGGGTAGCTGATAGAGAGGCTGAGGGCACTTGAGTCATGGAACTTAACTGCAACTGTCCTTTCCGGGTGAGGAATTGGCCCTGCTTGTCACAGGCTTGAAAGGACAGTCTCTAGGAGCCAACGCCACTAGCAAGCTTCTTCATAACCACTCAGGCACTCTTACTTTTCTGATTTGAATTACAAATCCCAACTTAGAAATAAAAGCTACGGATTCCAGGCTGGAAAAGATGTTGGGAGGCCAGCTGGTCTACCCCCAGCTCAAAGTAAAAATATTCTGTGTATGTGTGTATACATACACATATACACACAAATGTATGTGCCTACACACACACACATACATACATACATATACACTTTCTCTGTGTCACAGTCTCCCTTGTCTCTCTCACTATCTATTTCTGTGTCTCTGTCTGTGTCTCTCTGTATCTCTCTGTGTCCCTTTCTGCCTCTGTCTCTCTTGTCACTGTTTTCTTTTTTTTTTCTTTTTTTAATATGTTTAGTTTTCAGCATTGATTTTCACAGGAGTTTGAATTACAAATTTTCTCCCCATTTCCACCCCCCCC
>CM053627.1:24082100-24100274 GCA_028646595.1 Phalanger gymnotis
CCAGAGTCTGAGACTGAATCTGGGTGTGTTTTCGCTGCCTGGCCATGTTCCCAGCCAACTTACTTAACCCTCGAGTTTTTCAGCAGGGTATGACTGCTTGTAGACTAAAGAGTTCTATGTTCCCTGCTTGGGCAGATGCGCTGCCTCACCAGCACTCCTCCTTCCCCAAGAACCCCCTACCTGGACTGGGCTTAGATCTTCAGCAGGCTCTTCACTCCTGCTCTGATCAGCCACTTAATTCCTCCCACCAGGTAGGCCTGGGGCAGGAAGTAACTGCAGCTGTAGTTCTATAGCTGCCCCACCTCCGCTGCCCCAGGGGTGGTGGCTGAACCACAAACTCTGTCCCTGCAGCTTTTCCCACTAACCTTCTCTGTTGTCTTTGCTGTTTGTGGGTTGAGAGGTCTGGTAACAGCTGTAGTCCACTGATTCAGGGTGCAAGGGCACGCTCCACCCAGCTCCCAGTCTCGTTGGTCCACGGTCTGGTCTGTCCGTGCCACCCACGCTGGGCTTGGCTCCACTCAGCTCCGCTACCCTCAGCTCCTAGCTCCCTGCGGGACAGACCTTACCCAGAGACCATCCAGGCTGTCCTGGGCTGGAGCCCTGCTTCCCTCTGCCACTTTGTGGGTTCTGCAGTTCTAGAATTGGTTTAGAGCCATTTTTCATAGGTTTTTGGAGGGACTTGGTGGGGAGCTCATGCTAGTCCCTGCTTAACAGCCGCCATCTTGGCTCCGCCCCCTCTTGTCACTGTTTTCTTTCTCTCTCTCTCTCTCTCTTTCTCTCTCTCACCAGTATATAGTTATCTGTGAATATCTGGGTGAGTTGGATGTTAGAATATAAGCTTCTGGAGGGCAGGCATTGTCTCATTTTTTTTTTGTATTCTTAGCTCCATACTCAGCACATTGCTTAGGCTATGCATAGCAGGTATTTAATAAAATCTTGTTGATTGATTAAGTTAACTTAAAAAATATTTAATATGCTTGATAAATCCTACATATGGATTGAATTGAATTCAAGGCCCTCTGCTGGGTACTGGGGAGCAGTCTGTTTACACAGACTTTAGAGACTGCAAAACCTTTTGCATAGATTTCTTCCTTTTATTCTCTCAAGAACTCTCTGAGGTAGGGGCTATTATTATCCTTATTTTACAAACTGAGGCTCCCATAGGGTTAAGTGATTTACCCAGGCCCATAGACCTAATTGCTGAAACAGGATGTGAATACAGATCCTCCTGGCAGCAGGTCCATGAGTGTATCTGTCATGGAATTTGGGATATGGTTCCTGCCTTCAGATAGCTTATAGTCTAGCTAAGGACAGGATATGACCCTCTACAAGGAAAAATTCCGATTCAAGGTAGGGCACAGAATCACAGGATTTAGAGGCTGGAGAGATAGCAATTTTTAGGTATGAAAAGGGAGGAACTTGCCCAAGGTCACACAGCACATTGGCAGAGCAGTTTTTGAACCCAGCTTCTTCTTTCTCTTTTTTTTTTTTTTGGAGTGGGGAAGGCAGGGCAAATGGGGTTAAGTGACTTACCGAAGGTTGCACCACTAGTAAGTGTGTCAAGTGTCTGAGGCTAGATTTGAACTCAGGTCCTCCTGACTCCAGGGCTGGTGCTCCACTCACCACTCCACCTAGCTGCCCTGAACCCAGCTTCTTTTACTCCAAATCTAGCACTCTTCCCGCTGCACCACACACCCTCCCTATTGAGTGTCCAAAAGAGGAGAAAGCTCAGAACACGGAGTTAGGATACTCTTATGTGCAGCCAGTTCATCGGGACAATGGGGAACTGCCAGGAGGAAAAGTGGGTGGAGGGTCAGGCCAGTGTTTGGGGAATGCAGTGCCCTGGAGATGTTTCCTGCAGTACCCAGGGAGTAGGGAAAACCCAAAGCGACAGATGATTGTTATGGCAGTTCTGGGAGGTTATTTAAGGGAGCCAAATCATTTGAAGCTGCTTAGTGAGTGGGTAAAGAAATGGACACTGAAAATATTTGTAGCTGATGCAGCTAAATATATTACCTGTGCCAGAAATATTGCATTTTATAGGAGAACTCTTGAAGGATTAATGCCCCAAACCCTAAAAATAACAATTAACAATAATAGCTAGCATCATTTATATGTTGCTTTAAGGATTACAAAGCACTTTACAAATATCTCATTTTATCCTCACAACAATCCTGGGAGGAGGCTGCTAGTATAATTCCCATTTTACAGCTAAAAATAACTGAGGCAGACAGAGATTTAGTGAATTTCTCGGGATCACTTAGCCAGTAAGCGTTTAAGGCTAGATTTGAACTCAGTTCTTCTCCATTCCTGGTCCAGTCCTGTATCTGTATCCAGTATCCTGTATCCTATATTCAGGCCTGTATCCACCTAGCTGCTAATTGTAGGACTTCTTGAGAAGGGGTTGGAAAGGCACCGTGCCTCTGGGATGACCTCTGATTTATCCTTATATGTCCCGTTTGTACGTAATCGCTTGCATATTGTCACCCCCCTTTCACAAGCTTCTTGAGAGCAGAGGCTGTTTTTGTCTTTCTCTCTGTCTACAATGCTTAGCATGGTGCCTGGCAAATAGTAAACACTTAATAGACATGTCTTAACTGACTGACTGTGCAGCTCCAGGCCACAGAACTAGGAAAAGGGAGGAAAAACATGATAATTACCTAGCTTTCTGAAGTTAGAAGGAGCTGCCTTGGGCAGTGGGTCATGGGGCTTTCTTCATGACTGAGCCTCACTCACTGAAGCTATTGGAGAGCTGAGTGGGGTTCAGGTAGGTTGGACATGATGATCTTGAAGGCCCCTTACGATTCTTAGTCTCTTTGTTTTTAGGGATGGAGAAGTAGTTCTTTGGGACACCGGGGAAACTCCAAGTGTGCCAGAAATCTAGTTCTGTGAGATCTCCCCAGCACCGAAATATTTGCCCCCTTACCCACTTCCTACAGTTTCTGAAGTCACAGAAAGTCAGAGATATAAATATTGTCCCTCATTTAGCTCTTTATGTCAACCCCATCATGGCAGCTTCCATGTTTGCCATGCACATAGTGGGTCCTCAATAAAAGTTTGTTGAATGAATGAGTGAAATAGCATCCCAAAGACCAACTTTTTCTTTGGCTCTTAGGATGGTCACCACACATCAGTCGAGCAACTGGAACATATCAGTCTTCTCCCAGTTGAGAATACCAGTCCAGGGGCACTTTTGAAGGAGGATTGCCAGCTAGCTACTGATTCCCCTCCCCCCCCTTTTTTTTGGCTTTCAAATGCAGACTCAAAGAGCTGTGTGCTTTCAGAAGCTTTCCAGCTTCTTTCCATTTCCATTTGAAAGCTTAAAAGCTTATAAACATTTTTTAAGGCAACTGACCCGTGATTTCATTCCAAATTGTTTGACTTTCTCAAGCCTAAGCCAGGAAATAGATGCTGGGTTTTGTTTTATTTTGTCCTCCTTCAGCCATGGAATTTGTGAAGGGGAACAACTGGAAATCTGGCACAAATAAATTTATCTACCAAGAGCCAGTCTCTTTTGCTCAGGGTTAATAAGATCAGGTTAAGAAGGATCCCTACCTGGGAGGCCTTGTTGGCCCAATAGGAAGAGTGCCAGACTCGGGGTCAGGAAAAGCAGCAATTCTGCCTCTGACATGAGCCATGGGACCCCAGGAAATCACTTCATCTTCTTGTGCCTTGGTTTCCCCATCTGTAAAACAGGAGTTAATAACAAATTATGGGCAGCTAGGTGGCCCAGGAGATCGAGCACCCTGACCTGGAGTCAGGAAGACTCATCTTCATGAGCTTCATGGCCTCAGACCAGTTGTGTGACCCTGGGCAAGTCACTTCACCCTGTTTGCCTCAGTTTTCTCATCTGTCAAATGAGCCAGAGAAGGAAATAGTGAACCACCCCAGTATCTCTGCCAAGAAAACCCCAAATGGGGGTTTATCAGACAAAAATGAAATGACTAAACAACAAGAACAAATAACAAGTAACCTGTTTTGGGATAGTTGAGTCCCAAAGGACTTAATGTATACAAGTCATTTTGTAAACTTTTAAATGCTGTATAAATATCTATCTATTATTATTCGTTTGCTTCTCCCTTCTTGTGTTCAGAATAAAATGGTCCTAAGACAAGTCCCTCTTCTGCTCTCATTCTTTGAAGGTTCTTAACCTGAGATCCAAGGGTCTGTGGATACATTCCAGGGAATCTTGGATGGGGCAAAAATTACATCTTTATTGTCAATTTAGTAAAATTTAGCATTTCCTTCACTTACTTAAAAACTTAATTCCAAGGAGGGGTCCATAAGCTTCCCCTTTCTGCCATAGGAGCCCATGACCCACAGAAAAAGGCTTCAGGTTGAATGTTTAGCACAGTGTTATAAGCAGATAAAATAAATGATTTTTCATAATTGAACAAAAGTGGTAGGGGTGTAAGCTCATCTTCCTTAGACTAAGAAAGCTTCCTTGAGATAACCCTAGTAGCTGACAGGATAATGGTGAGAGATCATAGCATCTGAGCTAGGAGGGACTCTAGTCTATCTCCAAGGAAATTGATTCGCAAGGCAATTAAGTGAATTAGGACCCTAAGATCATAGATATAGGCCTGGAAGGGACCCTAACAGCCACCAAGTCCAGCTCTCCTTGTTCAGAAGAGGACACTGAGGCCCAGAAAGGTGTGATTATTAAGCACCTCATGGTTCTTATTGGATGGAATTCTTGAACGCCATTATCAGGAGTGAGCCTAAACACAACCACAAAGTAGGCTAAGCTTGTCTTCAGCACCTGATCTCAATCCCCCAGGTTTTTTCTAGCTGCATCACTGCCTTGATTGGTGCTTTTAAAAATTCCCCCAGCCCAGATTTATTATTATTCGTTATTACCCTTCTCCATTCAAACTGGAGTCTGCAGGAGGCCAGGTTATCTTCCTTTAGTATAAACCTATAATTTCACTAAGAGTGGGAGCTTCAGGTGAGGATAGTCCCTCTATTGATGCAGGTTGGTACCTTCCCTACATCTTAGAGGGTTTCCCAGGGAACTGAGAAGTCAAGTGATTTCCTAGAATCCCACAGCCAGGATCTGTCAGAGGGAAGGTTTTGAACTCAGGTCTTCCTGGCTCAGAGGCCAGCTCTCTTTATAAAGGTATTTTCAGAACCTACTTCTAAAACCTTTTTTACGGTTTTTTTAAGTCACTTTATTAAAGCTGGAACACTTTAACTAGAGGAACACTAGAATTCCCCAGGATGTGCCAGTGAATTATTAATGATAATTCTGGTTAGGGGAAATAAAATGTCAAACATAGTGAAATTGGCAGATAGGAGTTTAAAAGTCCTAAAGAAAATGTGATTACAAAAAGAACAAATAATATTATGCCTGGAAAATGACTTATGGGAGGGAACTTGATAGAGAGATGAAGTGGGTGGGGGTTACCGAGGTACTTTGCAAACCCCAACAGGCCCTGACTGAGCTTAGACCATGAAAGAAAAGAGCCCATGGCCCTTCCCCTGAATTCTCATTGCCTTCTCTTTCCTCCTTCTTCTGCCCTTCTAAAGCATCCCTTGGAGCATCAGATGGATGGCCTCTTCTGAAAGCCTCTCCTTCCATTCTAGGGTAGTACTGCTCATTATCTCTTGAAACAATATTGTACCACCAGGCCTTTATTAATGCGAAGGATGACTCTCAGGAAGCGGTCCCATTATTTGAATTTGCAATGCATGTTTCTGTTGGGCTGGAACTAATGACTATATTTTGTATTATTATAATTTTTCAAAAGCATGAATTCAAAGACACGCGACCACTCGATGAGATTCATCATCTGCACTAACTTAGCTATGTTATTTTGTATATGCTGGCTGCCCCTCAAATGTGTGTCCCCCCAAAAATGTGCGCACACTTAGGTTGTTAATAAAAGTAATGTTTATTTTCTAGAAAAAGAAAAGATATTACAGAGTTATGAGCTAACGAAATGTGTATACATTTTGAACAACACACTGCACTTTGCTTGTATTTACATGTTGCGTGCCCCCCTCAGTAAAATCCATTCATTCTACAAGCATTTATTGTTTACTTTGTGCTAGGCATTCTGCTAGTTGGTAGTAGTAGTCATGTTCAGTCAGTTTTCAGTCAAGTTCAATTCTTCATCGTCCTGTTTGGGGTTATCTTGTCAGAGATCCTGGAGTGGGTTGCCATTTCCTTCTCTGGTTCATTTTACAGATGAGAAAACTGAGGCAAACAGGGCTAAGTGACTTGCCCAGGGTCACAGTATCAGAGGCTGGATTTGAATTCCAGAAGAAGAGTCTTTCTGACTTCAAGCCTGGCTATCTACCCACTGCACCACCTAGCTGCCCCAGTAATAATAATAATAATAATACTTAACATATATGCCAGCCACTGTTAAAACCAATTTATAGCTATTATCACATTTCATACTCACAACACCCCTGAATGGCAGCTGCTATTATTTCTCCCATTTTAAAGAAGCAGAAACAAGTAAAGGGACGTTAACTGCCTCGTCCAGCTGGTGTCTGAGGCCAAATTGGGATTCAGGTGTTCCTGCCTCTAGGCCCAGCATTCTATCAGCTGTGCCACCTAGCAGTAAAGGATGTTAGATGCCATCTAGTCCTCCCCCTTCCTTTTACAGATGAGGAAACTGAGGCAAAGAGAGGTGAAGTGATTTCCCCAAGGGCACAAGCTGGAACTTGTTACCAGGCTCATAAGATCCTATTTCTGTGGCTGAAAAGACTTCGGAGAACATCAAATACAAGAATACTTAACTTGTCATGGACCCTTTGGGCAATCTGGTGAGGTCTATGGACCCCTTCTTAAAATAATAATACTTTTAAGGAATTGAAGGAAATGCTAAATTTCAATTTGAGATTAGTGAACATAAAGATGGAATTGTTTTTTCTCATCCAAGGTCATGAATGCCCTGAAATCTCTCCAAGGATCACTTGGGGGTTGGTGAACCCCGGACTAAGAGCCCTGGATTTAAGTCACCTTTCCTGGGTCCTTTGACCCAAATTCACTCTTTCCACTGAACAATGTTGCTAAGTCCTGTTGATATAAAAAGAGAAACATAAAAGAGTCTGCCCTCAAAAGGCTTACATCCTGGGAGTGGGGGTAGGTGAAGGGTAGGAACAATGAATGTAAAAGTAAGTAAATACAAATGATATACACAAGGCCATGGAGGAAGAAGAAAATCCAGATGACTGAGGGGATCAGGGAAGGTCTGAATGTAGGAGCTGAACTTTAAAGGAGAGCATCTTCAATGGCCAGCCTGTGCCCAGGGGCAGTGGATCCTATGCCCTACTCCTATCCCCAACAGAATGGAAGCTCCTTGAAGGCAAACACCCTTTTAATTTCTGTATTTATGTCCCCAATTCCTAACAAAGTATGGTATGTATAGTAGGCACTCAACAAAGATTGTTGACTTAAAGTGTTTTTAATGGAATCAAATGTAATTGAATTTCTTTTATATTTGCCTGGGTTTTACAGTGAGCTGGGAAACTCTTTGTGATAAAGCATCCCAGTTCCAATGAAGGAAGCTTTTCCTTATTTTTGTAGACGGAATAACCCCTTCCCCTTCTGTGCGGTGAGAGCCAGTGTGTCCTTCATTAAATAGGAGGACCGTTGGCCTGGGGTTGGAATGTGTTTGCAAGAGATTTGAGCCCCAGATCCTGCATTTGACAAAAAACATCACTTCTTACTCTTTGTACATCTTGTTATATAGCAGAGGCGGTCAAGGCTGTCCTTGGTAAATAGCTGTTCAGTGCCAGTGGAGAATTCCAGGCAAGCTGGCTGACATCTCCGGGAAAAATCCATCCTGGTCTCTGGCAACAACCAGAAATCTTGAAGTGAGGCCCACTTGCCTCATAACAGAAAAAGAATCTCAGCTGCAGTCAATTTTAGATGATGCCTCAGTTTCCCTTTCACTCCCCCTTTCCCCTCCTCCTCCTCTCCCTCCTTCCTTTCCTTCCCTCTTTCCTCCTTTCCTCTTTCTTTCCTCCATCCCTTTTTTCCTCCTCTCTTTCCTCCTTCCTTCTCCCTTTCCTCCCCATCATTCCTTCCTTCTTCTTTCCCTTTCTTCCCTCCCTGCTTCTTTCCTCCCTTTTTTCTTCTCTCCCATCTTTTTTCTTTCCTTTCGTCCTTTCTTCCCTCCTTCATTCTTTCCATTCCTTCCTTCTTTCCCTCCCTCCCTTCCTCCCTCCTTCCCTTCCTTCCTTCCTTCCTTCCTTCCTTCCTTCCTTCCTTCCTTCCTTCCTTCCTTATTTTCTTCCTTCCTTTCTTCTCTCCCACCCTCCCTCCTTCCTTCCTTTCCTCTGATGTCAATGAGTTCAACCCCTTTCTTTTATAGATGAAGAAACTGAAACTCAGAGGCTTTATATAACTAACCTAGGGTCACCCAGTGTCTAAATTAGGAATCAAACTCAGGGCCTTCTGAGTCTTGGTCCAGCATTCAGAACAGAAGAATAGTAAACAGGATTCCCAAATCCTACGCCCCCATCATCCATTGGCCACCTTTCATCAGCCTCAATTTGGGGCCCAAAGTCTTAAATGAGGAGGAAGCAAAAATGGGCCCTGAAATGTCACAATCCCTCATTTTTTCCTATTTGGGGAGAGAGTGGTCACTCTGATAACGCAAGCCGCGACCAAGCAGCTGGGCTCCAAATCCCACTTCTGACACTCCCTGGTGACCTTGGGCTGGCCACTTAACCTTTGTCTGCTTCCATTTCTTCAACTTTAAAATGAAGATCATAATAGCACCTACCTCCCAGAGAGAGTCGTTGTGAGGCTCAAATGAGATGTCTGCGAAACACTCCCCATTGTGAAATGCTTGGGAGATAGTGGATGCTTAGTAAATGTCTCCTCCCTCCTCCTGCTCAGTTTAGGGGACCGTTTGAAAGTCTAAAATAGTTGTAGTCCAAGAAAGTAATGAAATATTACTGGGTTTTAAGAGGAATGTGGTGAATACAGAAAAGTATGGGAAGACTTATAAAAACTCATGTAAAGTGAAGAAAGTAGAACCAGTATAAAATATACATATGTGTATATATAATAAACAATATGTATTTTTACTGGTTCTACATACATATATATAATATACACATATATACGCACACATATACATATGTGCATATATTATACATATGTATATATAATACAGATATGTCTATATATAATACATATGTGTATGTGTATAAACTACATATATTTTTTACTGCTTCTGCTTTCTTTACTTTACATCAGTTTATATAAGTTTTCCTATACTTTTATGTATTTACCATATTCCTCTTAAAACACAGCAATATGCACATGCACACACACACACACACACATACACACACGCACACACGCACACGCACACATGGCCACAACAGTATAAATGGAAAGAACAACCACTAAAAACAGTAACAATAAAAATTGATGATGAATGCTGTGAAATCCCAATAATAAATCTCAGCTACAAAAAGAGATATGAGGAGGCTCCTCCCCCTGACTTCTTTACAGAGGTGGGGAACTATGGATGTAGAACATTGTAGATAAAGTCATCTTTCCTCAATATGTTGGTGAACTATTTGTTTTCCTCTTTTTAATTTTTATCATAAATCACATTCCTCTCTAACCACCCATGAGGGACATATTGAGAAATGTGAGTGATGTAAGAACAAAAGATGTCAAATTTTAGCAAAAGTAGTTATGTTAAAAATAAAAGTGGAACCTCCCCCCATATACAAACTCTCCCTAGTCTTCACACCAATCATGTACTTATATACTTAGCCTTCCCCAGCCCCTAAAATGTATTTATCTTCATTGGATTGTGAGTAAATGCCCAAATGTTGAGTAATAGTAGTATTAATAAGAGGAACACCTAGCATATATTTAGACTTAATTATTATGCATTTACATAGTGCTTAAATATTTGCAAAGCACTTTTCTAAATACTATCTCATTTAACACTCATGACAATCCTGTAACAGAGGTACCATTAATACCCCCATTTTACAGATGAGGAACCTGAGACAGACAGAGCTTAAGTGACTTGCCCAGGTCTTGTACTCTATCCACTGCACCACCTAGCTGTTCAATTCAGTTATTGCTTCAGGTTTTATATTCTTCATCCTCCACAATGCAAACAGATTACTTTATTCTTATAGTCATCAGATATTTATTTAGCATCTACCATGGACTAGATTCCATGACAAGATGATGGGGACACAAAGCTTAGCTAACTAGGGCATAATGGTTAGAGTACTGGACTTGGAATCAGGAAAAAAAAAACAACCCAAACCTGAATTCTAATTGTTCCCTGGATACTTACTTATGTGACCCTGGTCCAGTTTATTACCCTCTCTGGATCTCATTTTTCTCGTGGGGATAATAATACATGCAGTGCTTACCTCACTGAGTTTGTGTGAATGTCAAAGGAGATGATCAATATTGATAAAAAGCACTTTACAAACCTTAATAAAGTACTGTGAAATGGCATATAATAGAATTTACCCTCAAAGTGCTTACATTCTGCTAGGGGAATTACAAGATATGAAATGATACTTATAATATGAAATTGAATGTGGGGAGGGGGTTATAAAGCAGAAAAGCAGAAAGAATGCTCCAGTAAAATTTGAAATGGAAGAGAACACTTTTAGCTGGGGTGCTCCAGGAAGTGGCACCTTAGCTGAGCTTGGAAGGGAGATTAAGGATTCTGAAAGAAAGATAAGGAGAGAAGACATTCCAGGCACAGCCTGTGCAATTGCATGGAGGTGGGAAACAAGTTCAAGGAACAGCTAGTAGTTCAGCTCAGGCACTAGATGTATGAAGAAGAGTCGTGTGAAATAAGAATGGGAAGGCGGATTGGACTTGTATCACGAAAAGCCGGGCAAACAAATTCGTATTTATTTTCTACTTAACAGAGAGCTGCTGGTTCTTGAGTGAGAGAAGGATCTTGTCAGACCTTTGATGTGGGTAGTCCATGGTAGACCCATTAAGAGGCCTTAATAGCTGTTGGATTGAGTGGCAATAAGGGCGCTCTGACTGGAGAGAAGGGGATGGCGGTAAGAAATGGAGAGGAGTTTAAATGGACAGGACTTAATGACGGACTGAAGCCCACAGCCAGGGACCAACTTTGAGCCAATATGGCTGAGCCAGTTATTGGGCTGGGCTCCAGCCCTGGCTCCACTATCTACTCAAGTAATCAGTCATTTTCGATATTTGCAAAATAGGGATAATCTTGGACTAGATGCTAGAAAAGCTTATCTTACTACAGTTTGTACCTCTTATCGGTGGTGCCCCAGCTCCTAGATAGAGTACTCTGCACGTAGTAGTAGGTAATTAACAGTAAGCAGGTGTTGATGAATGAATGAAATTGTTGTTGAGCGAATGAATTGTTGTTGAATGATTGAATAAAAATTATTGAGGGAACTGGGTATTGAATGAATGAATGAAGTGGCTGTTAAATGAATGAAACCATTCTGGAAGGAAATAGTTATTGAATGAATGAAATGGTTGTTGAATGAATGAAATAGCTATCGAATGAATGAAGTGGTTGCTGGATGAATGAATAAATATGTTATCAAAGGAAGTAGATATTGAATGGGAGAATGAAAGGTTGTTGAACGAATGAATGAAGTGGTTGTTGAACGAATGAAATAGTTGGGGAAGGAAGCAGTTATTGAATGAATGAAATGATTGTTGAATGAATCAAGAAATGAATAAATAGGAGTGATTCTTAATGACACTTCTAGTAGCTGCCCAACTTTGCTTGCTTTTATTTCTCTTCCTCTTCTTTATTCTGCATTAGAACATTTCAACCACGTCCCATAAATTCTGTGTAAACAACAGCAATAATAAAAAGTAATTATCTTTAATTCCCGTTGGTCTTCCTTGATAATGGAGCTCTTAGAACGAGGTTAGCACTGTTATCATATTCAGTTGATTTTGAAATGAGTTGTTTCCACCAGTGCTGGACCAGGGGTGGAGCAGAGGAATTGCAGATTTGGGTACCAGTGGTGCTTCTTATAACTCATCCTAGAGTGGGGAATGCATTGAAATCTTTGACTAGGACTTCTACTTTGCTTGTCTGTCCTTCCTTCCCTAAGAGGACCATGACATCAGGGAAGTGATGCCATGACTTGCAAGTGAATTGGATTGAAGTGAAGCTGGGCTGTGCAGAGGCACCAGCCTCACTTTCTCCTCTGTAGCCACCTGGGTCCAGTGTCAAGGTATAGATCAGGAAGACTGGAGATGGCCCAGGATGCAATGGGGGACTTTGGCCTTTTCAAAGTAAGGTCTTTAATAGGTCTCAGTTTGTCCAACGCAGTGCCCATTCAGGCATTAAGTAAGGCTAAGTAAGAAATGAGGCAAAAAATGGCCTCTTTTACCTAATTCAAGAAAAAAAAAATCGATCTGGGAGAAGAAAGCCTTTAGGGTTTCTGGCCAGAACAGAAACAATTACTATCTACACTTCACTAGAGGCACAGGAGCGTCTGCCCAAACAAGAGACATCAACAGAAAATGAAGTCCCAATTTATTGTTGTCAGGAAATAGGAGGCCATTGCCCTATGGTGCCCCCAACTCACCTCTCTAGCCTTTGTGTACATTTCTTCCCTTCTCTCACCAGGTCGACCATTGAAAGTGGATTTCTCTCTGTTTACATCCCCATGTCTCTTATCTCCATGTTGTTGTGCTGGCCAACCTAGAATGGACTTTCTCCTCTCTTCTGCCTCATAGAGTCTCTTACTTCCTTCAAGATATCCCTCAAACACCCCCTTTTTTCTACACTGGAAGTGGCAAACACATAGCTAGCAATGAGTGTTGCCAACCAGATTACAATGTAATTAGGAAATATTTGGAAAAAAAATTTCAAATACAATAGAATAATTAATGTTAATTTGTGATTTTTCCTAAGTCAATATGCCTCATTTGTATGCAGTTTAATTCCCTGGTTTAGTGACCCTATTTCTGTTTGAGTTGGAGGTCACTATACTGGGCAGCTGGGTGGCCCAGTGGATAGAATACTGGGCTTAGAGTCAGGAAGATCGGAGGTCAAATCTGGCCTCAGGCACTAAAGCTGTGTGACCCTGGGAAATCACTTGATTCTGTTTGCCTCCCTTTCCTCACCTGCCAAATGAGCTAGAGAAGGGAATGGCACTGCTGGTGCTCTTTCTCCCCAATGACTTCTTTGGATTTATTCTTTATGTATTTAATCTGTGTGTATATATACACATGTTGTCTCCCCTGATAAAATTTTAGCCACTTGAGGGCAAAGAGGTTTCATTTTTGCCTTTTAGATCCCATGTACCTAGCACAGTGCCTGGCACATAGTGGGCAATTAATAAATCCTTGCTGGCTGATGGCTTGAGGTAAGCAGCTAGATGGTCCTAGCCATAGGGACAGCTAGGGGTGGGAGAGGACTACCCCTGCTTTGTCCTTTGGTTTTCCCAGAAGGGAGTCAGGAGGCTGGCAGGGGAACATGTTAGTCCTTGGGGCCAGCCTGTACAGGCTTACTAAAAGTATTTGTACTTGTGTGTGGAAGGGAGAGATGGTACTCACTGAAAGAATTCGGAGGGATGTTACCTTGGGTCACTCACTTGGTGATGAAAGATGAACCCAGGGTTGATTTTCTAGGCAAATTTGCTTTATCCAAATATGAGGAAATTGCATTATAATTTTAGGCTTCCTGGAAACTTAGTGAGAGGCACTCTGGTCAGTGCAGTGACTGACCTGTCTTCAGATTCTGTGGATGAGGCCTACTGCCCACATCTCAGCAATGAGCTGGAGCTGCAGATAAGACAGACGTGTTCATATATGGCCAACAATGTTCATTTCTTACAAAGGTAGGCCCAAGGAGGCAACAAATGCAGAAAAGGGTTCAATAAAACACAAAAATACACGGAAGAACACAAAAAGATATTCTGAAGGGGACACAGAAGGAGCGATTTGGTTCCAATCTTGTTAAATTTAACATGCACTTAAAAAGTATGTGCAATAGAAGTTCACCATTCCATATATAAGTTTTTGGTATCTTAGAATTCTGGAGTTCATTGGTGATTATTAAACTCATCATTTAAATAGCAAATTTAATAACTAGAAAACCAAAACCTCAGCCCCAGGTGTCTTAGATCGTGAGCCACTTGAGTCAAAAATATGGTTTCCTTTCCACATAACCTTTTGAACTATCCTTACACCCCACTGTGTCTCATTTCTCCATTTCCTTTCCAGTTGTGATTTGTGCCAAAGAGTTGAACATAAAATGATGCAGATTTGGGTTTAAAGTGGGATGGGTTAATGTTTAGGACATTAGACTTGGAATCAGGAAGTCTTCGGTTCAAATCCTGCCCCAGAAAGTTGCTAGCTGAGTGATGCTAACCAGATCTGTGGTCCTCTGGTTTTCCTTCACTCTATTTGGCAAAAAGAGTCGCTGAGGCCTGCAGAGGACTCATGACCCACAAACACATAAGAACAGCACAAGATCTAAGCTGCAAAGAACACTTCCAGGGACTGGATCCAAATGCAGCAAAATTTCCGGCGGCGAAGCGTGGTCCATGCTCATTCTCTAGAAATCTAAGCTGGCGCTGGGGTTGCAAGCACAGCCGCCTTCAGCATCCCCCACTGACTCTGCAGGCTGCCCCCAAGCCTTCCCAAGCCGAATTTTTCACCCCACTCATTCTCAGATCCTCTCATACGCGTGCGTTGGGTGCTTTTCCACAGCCTGGGCCCTTCTGTGCTAGGCTGACATTTTACAGTTCCAGAACGAAGGCTTCTTTTTCCTTCATCTCATCGCCTCTGTGCCTGGTACCCACCAGTCGTCAAGGCTTTAGGGGAGGCCAGGAGGAGATACCTTGGATGCTGTTTGCTTGGTTACTCAGGAAGCACCAAGGGAGACTGGGATGGAAGCTCTGACGGCAGCATCACCGCCCACAGTGCCAAGCCATGGAAACCCACGGGAACATGGGGAAAGTTCAGGCTCCCTCTACCCAGATGGTAGAACTTGGCCAGATTTGGGGTGTTTTCAATGCTATTGTGTAAATCTGAAACCAAGTGAGAACTAGGAACTCTAGGGAGGCAAGGTTAGAGGCTTCCTCAACCTACCTCTAGAGCTCAGAAAACGGCCTTAATATTCTCAGTGATTATGGGCCAATAGTTTGCCTCCCATGGCCCAGGGCTCTCTCTCTCTGGGACTGGGGGAAGACCTGTCCCTGGTTTCTTGATTAGCTCATAGGATTAAGAGCAACCACTAAGCATTACTTTCCCTGGTCATGTGGATCAGTCAACACAGATTTATTAAGCGTCCATTCTGTGCCAGGCACTGCGCTAAGAGCTACAAATATAAACAAAGGCAAAAACATAGTGCCTGCTCACAAGGAACTGACATTCTAATGGGGAAGACACCATCCAAACTACTTTGTTCACAGAAGGTACATCCATAGTAAATAGAAAGGAATCTCAGAAAGAAGTTGCTAGTAATGGTGTGGGGTGGCCGGTTGGGGAGGGGGGAAAGCAGGACCACTAAAATGTAAACTCCTTTCAACCAGTTTACAGTCAACAACACCTTTCAAGGTGTCTCATTCTTTGTCTTTGTATTTCTAGTGGCTGGAATAGTGCCTGGCATACAGCAGGTGGCACCACGGATCAAGCAACAGCCCTGCAGTTAGGAGGACCTGAGTTCCAATCTTATCTCAGACACTTCTTAGCTCTGTGATCCTGGGCAAGTCACTTAACCGTGTTTGCCTCAGTTTCCTCATCTGTTAAATGATCTGGAGAAGGAAATGGCAAACAACTCCAGTATCTGCTAAAAAACCCCAAATGAGGTCATGAAGAGTCAGATGAAAATAAATGTTGATTAATCGATTAATGTCAGCCCTCCCCCTTCCAGGTCCCTATCTTAAGTTAGCTTTCTCCTTCCATTGTGACCCATGAATACCTGTTCTAATTTTCTGTACCTTTCCATAGTCTTTTTAACCTTAGGCAAATCACTAAATAGTCTCCAGCCTCAGTTTTCTTTCTTTCTTTTTTGAGTATGTAATTTTTATTTCTTTATTTAATATTTTTATTTTTCAGCATTGATTTTCACAAGAGTTTGAATTACAAATTTTCTCCCCATTTCTGCCCTCCTTCCCACTCAAAGATGGCATATATTCTGATTGCCCCATTCCTCAATCAGCCTCCCCTTCTGTCACCCCACTCCCCCCACCCCCTTTTCTCTTACTTTCTTGTAGCGCAAGATAGATTTCTATGCCCCATTGCCTGTATATCTTATTTCCTAGTTGCAGGCAAAAATGTTTTTTTGAGCATCTGCTTTTAAAACTTTGAGTTCCAAATTTTCTCCCCATTTCCCTCCCTAAGAAGGCCAGCGATTCAACATAGGCCACATGTGTATCATTATGTAAAACCCTTCCACAATACTCACGTCGTGAAAGACTAACGGTATTTTGCTCCTTCCTATCCTATCCCTCTGTATTGAATTTTCTCCCTTGACCCTGTCCCTGTTCTAAAGTGTTTGCTTTTGATTACCTTCTCCCCCATCTGCCCTCCCTTCTATTGTCCCCCCTTTTTCATCTCCTTCCTCCTTCTTTCCTGTGGGGTAAGATACCCAATTGAGTGTGCATGTTATTCCCTCCTCAGGTCAAATCCCATGAGAGCAAGATTCACTCATTCCCCTTCACCTGCCCCCTCTTCACTTCCTACAGAACTGCTTTTTCTTGCCACTTTTATGTGAGATAATTTACCCCATTCTCCTTCTCTCCCTCTCTCAATATATTCCGCTCTCATTCCTTAATTTGATTTTATTTTTTTAGATATCAGCCCTTCATATTCAACTCACCCTGTGACCTCTGTCTATATATAATATAAAATATTATTTATGTACATTCCCTTCAGCTACCCTAATAGTGTGGTCTCATAAATTATACACATCATCTTTCCATGCAGGAATATAAACAAAACAGTTCAACTTTAGTAAGTCCCTTGTGATTTCTCTTTCTTATTTACCTTTTCATGCTTCTCTTGATTCTTGTGTTTGAAAGTCAAATTTTCTATTCAGCTCTGGTCTTTTCACTGAGAAAGCTTGAAAGTCCTCTATTTTATTGAAAGTCCATATTTTGCCTCGGAGCATGATACTCAGTTTTGCTGGGTAGGTGATTCTTGGTTTTAATCCTAGCTCCATTGACCTCCAAAATATCATATTCCAAGACCTTCAATCCCTTAATGTAGAAGCTACTAGATCTTGTGTTATCCTGATTGTGTTTATATAATACTCAAGTTGTTTCTATCTGGATGCTTGCAGTATTCTCTCCTTGATCTGGGAGCTCTGGAATTTGGCAGCAATGCTCCTAGGAGTCTTCTTTTGGGGATCTTTTTCATGAGGTGATCGGTGTATTTTTTCAATTTCTAGTTTACCCTCTGTTTCAAAAATCCAGCTAGCAGCTGTTGTAAGGATGAAAAACCAACACAAGCCTAACAACAAGAATGCTACCAGCATTCTGCTAAAGCCCAGGTTCTTTTGATCCACTTTACTAAGGAAAGCAACGTTAACGGGCTGACAAGTTTACTTTAATCCAGCATACAGACATCATTCACTTAGTTCAAGGGGAAAAGCCAGCATCCTGAACTTCAGAGCAAACTACAAACAAATTACAGACATTGACAGACAGACCAAATACAATTCATAGTTACCAGCATCTAAGTTCAGCCCAGGAGCTCATAACAAGGGCTGGCCCAGAGTCACTCGTGCCACCAGTGCTGTGGGTAAGAGCTCCAAAAAAGAGAAAGCCAACCCCTGGTTTTATATCTTTTTCTAGAATTGTCACAAAAGGCAACTTAAACCCACATGGTCTAAAATCCTCTGATGTCCCAAACATGTCACTCAAACTGTGTAAACTACCTCCCCTTCCCTGAGGCAAAGAGGTCATCAAGGACTCTCAAATCTAATCAAGGAAACAAAGGCCAAACTGTTCAAAGGCATTTAGTTGAACTGAGTGCTAAAAGCCCATTTCCTTTGCCAACACACCCTCTGGCTCTAGAATATCAGGGCAATTCTCCTTGATAATTTCTGGAAAGATGATATCTAGGCTCTTTTTTTGATCATGGCTTTCAGGTAGTCCAATAACTTTTAAATTATCTCTCCTGGATCTGTTTTCCTCTTCAGTGGTTTTTCCAATGAGATATTTCACATTATCTTCCATTTTTTCATTCCTTTGGCT
>CM053627.1:24100774-24139350 GCA_028646595.1 Phalanger gymnotis
AATTGAGTTAGTCTATTTTTAAGGTGTTGTTTTCTTCAGTATTTTTTTGGGTCTCCTTTAGCAAGTCATTGACTTCTTTTTCATGGTTTTCTCGCATCACTCTAATTTCTCTTCCCAATTTTTCTCTACTTTTCTAACTTGCTTTTCCAAATCCTTTTTGAGCTCTTCCATGTCCTGAGACCAGTTCATGATTTTCTTGGAGGCTTTTGATGTAGGCTCTTTGACTTTGTTGACTTCTTCTGGCTGTATGTTTCAGTCTTCTTTGTCACCAAAGAAAGATTCCAAAGTCTGAGTCTGAATCTGAGTCCATTTTCACTGCCTGGCCATGTTCCCAGTCAAGTTACCTGACCCTTGAGTTTTTTCAGCAGGGTATGACTGCTTGTAGAGTAGAGAGTACTTTGTCCCAAGCTTGAGGGGCTGCGCTGTTGTTTTCGGACCTTTTTCTATAAAGCAAACTCTGCCACATCAGTGCTCCTCCTCCCCCAAGAACTGCCAACCCAGACCGGACTCAGATCCAAGCAGGCTCTGCACTCCCACTAGGATCCACCACTTAATTCCTCCCACCAGGTAGGCCTGGGGCTGGAAGCAACTGCAGCTGTAGTTCTGTAGCTGCACCACCTCTGCTGTCCCTGGTGTAGTGGCTGAACATCAAACTCCTTTCACTCTGCCCCTGCACTTTTTCCCACTAACCTTCTCTGTTGTCTTTGGTGTTTGTGGGTTGAAGTCTGGTAACTGCCACAGCTCACTAATTCAGGGTGCTAGGGCCTGTTCCTCCCAGTTCCCAGTCTGGTTGGTCCAAGCGTGGCTCCCGCTGGGCTCTGCTCCATTCTGCTCCTAGCTCTGTGCAGTAGACCTTACCCCACTACCATTCAGGCTGTCCTGGGCTGGAACCCTGGTCCCCTCTGCTATTTCGTGGGTTCTGCAGTTCTAGAATTTGTTCAAAGCCATTTTTATAGGTGTTTGGAGAGACCTGGGGGGAAGCTCACACAAGTCCCTGCTTTGCAGCTGCCATCTTGGCTTTGCCCCCTCCCCCCAGCCTCAGTTTTCTTATCTGTAAAATGAAGGAGTTGGACTATATGGCCTTTGGCATCCCTTCCAGCTCTCATTGAGGGCCCTAAGATACTAAGCCTGGAATGTCCTCCTTTCTCTCCTCTGCCTCCTGGAACCCCTTTGGAGCTCACCTCTTCCAGGAAGCTTTTACTGATTCCACTACTTGTTGGTCTTCTCCAGTGTATTGACAGTGTATTTTTGCTTATGTTATCAATACACCTAGCACTGTGAGGGAGACTTTTTTCTTCCTTTTTAGGATCATGAAATCATATATCTACATATGTGATGGAAGGAACCTTAGAGACTTTTTAGTACATTTTACAGATGAGGACACTGAGGCTTAGTAGGCTGTTACTTGGTTTTGGTTAAAAAACTAGTGTTTGAGACAGGATTCAAATCCAGCTCTTCCTGAATCAAAATGAAGCATTCTCTCCTGTATTCTGTTGCCTCTAAATTTAATGATTTATCCCTGTAGTAAATGGGTTCTTAGCCTACATTTTGTGAACTTCAAAAAAAAAACTATTTCCTTGTATTCTATTTATTTATTTAAAACCCATTTTCTGGGAAGCGGTCTGTGGGCTTCACCAGTTTGTCTGTCTGGGGGGTCCAGGATATGCAAAAAAGTAAAAGACCGCTCATAGAACATAGGCTCCTTGAGGGCAGGGGCTGTTTCCCTTTTGTCTTTGATACCTGTAAACTTGTCTCCTTGAGTAGAAAGTTACCTCCTTAAGGCAAAATCTTGTTATTTTCGTTTCTGTATTTTCAGAGCTTAGCACAGTGCTTGGCACATAATAGATACTTTGTAAATTTTTGTTGACTGGTAGCTATCCCACATCAAAAATCATTTGCTATTTCATGCCTGCTCACCATCCATTCCAAGCTTCATCTTTTTGAGTATGTGTTAGGGCTGCATGAGAAGTATTTGGCTCAGTTATCAAAATGGAAAACCAAAAACCCAAAACCTTACCTCCTGGTCCAGATGAATTCTAAATGTCCTTTTAAGCTCTAAAATCCATGATTTGGTAATAGAAATGTCTTACTCTGAGAGATCCAGGTTACTTCATAGTCATAGGGGTTAGAGGCATTTCTCCTGGGTTACTAGCCTTTCCCCCTCTCAAAGTCAGCACATTACCTTCAGTGAATTGCCCCTTTGTCTCAGGGGTCTCTAGGCATCCCTTATCCGTGGTTCTCATGGGCACATTGCCACTCGCAGTATATCTAGCCTTCCTCTCTCTCTTTCTGGGGCTCTCACCACACTCTGCCTTTCTTTGCCCTGACTGAGGAGTCAATTGGCTGTGGCTTCCCTGGGGAATTAGCTTTCATTACATTCTTAATAGAATGTAAGTTCTATTATATATCCAATGAATTTTTGAGCTGGAAGTGACCTCAGAGATTTTCTAGTGACGGGATCTCAGAATATAAAAGAAGGGACCTCAAAGGTCAACCAGAATCTTCCACAAGGGGCCATCTAGCCTCCACCCTAAGACTCCATTAAGGGTGATCTCACTACTTCATTTCTTTTTCTTTTAAATCAATTACTTTATTTTTAATTTTTAACATTCATTTCCATAAGATTTTGAGTTTCAAAATTTCTCCCCCTCCCTAAGATGGCATGCAGTCTGATATAGGGTCTACTCGTGCATTCATATTAAACATTTTCCCATTAGTCATGCTGCAAAGAAGAATTAGAACTAATGGGAGGAACCGCGAGAAAGAAGAAACAAAACAAAACAACAAAAGAAAAGGGAAGAAAAGAGTGTGCTTCCATCTTCATTCAGAGTCCACAGTTCTTTCTCTGGATGTGGATAGCATTTTCTATCCTTTTAGAGTTGTCTTAGATCCTTGCATTGCTGAGAAGAGCTAAGTCTATCAAAGTTAGTCATCACATACTGTAGCTGTTACTGTGTACTGGGTTCTCCTGGTTCTGCTCACTTCACTTAGCATCAGTTCATGTAAGTCTTTCCAGGTTTTTCTGAAGTCCGCCTGTTCACCGTTTCTTATACCACTATAGTATTCTATTACATTCATATACCACAGCTTGCACAGTCATTCCCCAATTGATGGTCATCTCAATTTCCAATTTTTGCCCCCACAAAAAGAGCGGCTATAAACTCACTGTTTCATTTTACAGAAGATGAGATTGGGGCTTAGGGAGAATGACTTGCCTGAGCTTGCAAAGCAAAGTAATAGCAAAGCCAGGATTCAGACCAAGGTCTCCCGACTCTCAGTCCATCCTACAGAGGCCGTCGTAGGAAGTTGTGTGAATAACAAAGAGACCAATATGGTTTGGAATATCCAGTCAAAGCCTGGGTCAAGCCAAGGCAAAACTGGGCCTGTAGGCACCAGGGCTATTTTAAGGAGTCTTGGCTTGATCAAAACTGAAAAGAGATGTAGAAATAATCTAATCTCACCTCGTTTTACAGAGGAAGAAACTGAGTCCTGGAGAGGCAGGGGTGCAGTGGAAAGAGTTCTGTGTGATGATGAGGAAGTTACTTAAACTCTATGGGCCTCAGTTTCTCCATATGTAAAGTGAAGCAGTCATACCTATTGGACTCTAAGAGACTTTTCACCTCTAAGTTCATAACCTGTTCACCGTGGGTCCCCCCCCTTTTCAGGAACATGCATCATCTGTTATTGAAAACAAGCTCAACGTCTCTTGTTTTCTCTTCTGCAGGACTCCAGCAATGATCGGGTGTTCCTTTGTGGTCAACAGGAAATTCTTTGGGGAAATAGGCCTCCTGGACCCAGGGATGGATGTGTACGGAGGAGAGAATATAGAGCTTGGAATCAAGGTCTGTGAAGTGGTTTCTTCTCCTGGTGTTTTAATTTTAATTTTAAGTTCCTTTTCCATAATTTAATCCCACCACTGTCACTGCTTTGATAAACTGTGACATTCATACAACGCTCTTACTTCCAATGTACTTGTTTATCTTTGCGCTGTCTTCATAATGTAGTTATTTTATGGATGTGGCTGAGGGTGAATAAGTGACTTGGCCCAAGCATGCCAGTGACTAAGCTGGATCTGAGAGAGCATTGTGAATAAGGGCCGCAGGATTCAGTCAGAGGATCTGAGTTCTGACCTCAGTTCTGCTGCGAGGCAACCTGTGCGACCTTGGTCGAGTCCTTTAAAATCTCTCGGCTTCAACTCTGCAACTATAAAATGAGGGGGTTGGACTACATGGCCTCTGAGGCCCCTTGTGGCCATATATCCATGACCTGAGAATTCAGATCTTGTGATTTATGATTTAGGAGTTTTCCCCATTGAATTATACTAAATATCACCATGGACATCTGATGTTTTCATTATTTTGGGGATGATTGACTATATAAGTGGTCACACATGTAGCTCTCTCTATGACACTTGATGTGATCTCTAGTTATATAGTGAAATGGGCTGTCATGAAGGCTAGAGGACTGAGCTAAGTCAGGAAGGCATGGGTTCAAGTCTGACCATGGAGAACTTACATACTAAGTCACAGACTCCCTAAGACCTATCTACTAAACCATAGATAGAATCATAAATCTAGAACCACTTAGAGACTTCTAGACCAGAATCATCAACCTTGTTTGTGTCATGGACTCTGTGCAGTGATGCCTATTCACCCTTTCTCAGAATGATGATTTTAAGCGGACAAAATAAAATACAGAGGATTACTAAGGAAACTAATCATTTATTATATGAAGATGCATTTTTCCCATTTACATTCATAGTCCCCTTGAAATCTATCCTCAGTACCTTTGGGGGTTCCTGGATACCCAACCCAACCTCCCATTTTACAGATGAAGATACTGAGGCCCAAAGATGAGAAATGACTTAGCTAATGAGGCAGAGCTGAGGTTTGAACTTCTGACACCAAGTTCATTGCTCTTTCTATTGTGTTGCGATCCCTTTTAGGCTCTCTGTTCATAGACAAATCTGGATCGGCTTGATGAAAGGAGGTTCCATACCAAGACATCTCCACCGTGCTAAATCACAAATGTTTCATGTATCATTACATAGGCCACAAAGTCTTAGAATCATAAAATACTGAAATTGGGAGGAATTTTAGAGATTATCTAATTCTGAGATTCTTTACCTAGGTTGGGTAAACTTTTTAAAACATCGAGATAATTATTTCAACATCATTGGTTTTCTTTGTAATCATCTTTATTTTATTTTCATGCTTAAAAACATTATTCTAAGGAGAGGTCTGTAGGCTACACCAGATTGCCAAAGGAGTTGATAACTCAAAAAAAGTTAAGAACCCTTAAATAGATCAACGTCCTCCTATTATAGATGAGGCAGTATGGAATGACATTGCTGATTGGTACGGAAGAGAGTCCCCTGATGCCAAAGCCTGTGCCCTTCTCACCCCAGTAGGATCAGTGGATGTAGTTGGGGTAAAGAGGCACAGTTCAGGACTTTGTTTCAGGCTGCCGTCACACCATAGAACCCCGTTTAATCATGAATAAGATAACCTCATCAGACTTCCACACATACCCTGCCAGGAAGTATGCACAGTTGAGGCTAGCCCTGGGCAAAGCTGTGATGGAAGGCAAGTCATTTCTCTAGTGATTTCCTTTACATCTCTTTTCCTGTGAAATTGTTCATCAGTAATATGGTGCAGCTCACTCCCACCCACCAGAAGCTCTCTAAAAGCCAGAGGTAGGATGTGCTGCCAGCTCTCCGAAACCCAGCTCTCTCACTCTCTCTCTCTCTGCTTCCTAGCTGCCAAGGCACCCCAAGAGATAGTAGCATGTACATGTACTAGGCAGCATCCTATCTATTGTCCCAAGCACAGTTTCTTTGAGAATCTCTGGGCGTCCCTGGTTGATCAGAGCTCCCACCACCTGTTAGCACAGACACCAGGTCCAAATCCTGTGACTGACCCTTCTTGCTCTTGGCAAGAGAAGTACCATCTGCACACTAACTGCCTTTGGAAACTTGGCCCGGGGCTTCAAAGTTCCAACGAGAGTAATTTGATAGTGACTTCTCCCTTTCCTTCTGCATACGTTCTCTTTTTCAGCTCACCCTAATTTCTTTATTTTTCCTTTTTACTCTGTTTCTAAAATCAGTTGCAATAAATAAACGGATGAATGAACAAAACCAATGAATGAATGAGTCTCCTAAATTCTAAAGATGCAGAACAGCTCTTAGCCCCAACAGGCTAAGTTTTGTTTGTCCAGCTTTGTTTTGAGGGGACAATTTTGGTTACCGCGCTAAAGGACACAGCTGACAAGCCACGCCTTTTCCTCGACTGAATCTCACTGGCAAACCTCCAAAGACGCTCAGGACCTGCTTGGGGCACTTCTTACTTTGGGATGTGTGGGAAGTGACAGAGCTGTGAGAACGAGTTTTCATGGATCTCAACAGTTTCTATTTGTGCCTGCCTGCCATGCATTATTCATCATTCTAGGACAAATCTCTGGCTGTTAAAAATATTTCATGCTCTGTAGAGCAATGAACAACTGGAGATTTGATCCATAAAAGAGCCATTTGGGGGGGAAGGAGGGGTTCTAATGGATTGGATTACTTGTGAATTGATTGTTTGCAAATTATGCCCCCAGGAGTCTTAGGGAAGGAGATGAAGCCTGCTCTAGAGCAGCGAGATGGGGAAGTTGGCAAAACCGGGCTTTGATACTGTCCCGGATCCCTTTTTGTGTCTTTTATTCCTTTTGTGTGTCTAAAACCTCCAGATGCCCAGTGGCCTGAGGTTGTCCCTTGTCTCCTTGGGAGTCCTCACTGGGACTTTCTTGATCTCCTCGACTTGTTTGTGTTCTCTCCATCTGCCTCAAATTATCAAGTATATACTTACTTGTTTAAATGTTATAGTCCCTCCTTCCCCAAAATGAATGTAAGCTTCTTGTGGACAGGCACCATTCTTTGTGTCTCCAATCCTAGACCATGCATGTTTACCTGCTTTTACAGATACTTTTGGAATCAGGAAGACCTAATATCAAATCCTGCCTCTTACTAGCTTAATACTTATTAGCTATATGACCTTGGGTAAGTCATTACTATCACTTACCTTCTTGTGTTGCCGTAAGGATTTAATCTTTTTGATTCCAGGCCTGGCACTCTATCCACTGCACCACCTAGCTGCCCCAAAGTTTGATACTCTGAATGTATTCCTCCCTTCTGCCTCCATTAGAACTTGTTCCTCTGATGGCTCCTTCTATAAGAGTCTTGATAGGTTAATCTCTCAAATTTATTCCCAAGAAAGCGTCAGTAGTTTATAATGGCTTAAGTCCTATGGTAGAAACAAAAAAAATGGGTTTGGAGTCATAGTGAACTCACCTACTTTTCATGTCCTCCTCTTTAACTCTCATTTCCTTCTGCATAATGAGCAAGATTCCTGGATCATGTGTAAGGCCCCTTCTAGCGCTATAATCCTATAAAATCCTAGATTCTCTATCCCAAGGGTAGAATCATATTATTTTTAGCACTAGAAGGCATTTTTATTTTATTTCGAATAAGCTTCCCTTTTCTGTTATTACTACTTGGGTTTTATTTTTGCTAAATGGAAATCATGTTTATTTTTAATGGCTTATTTTGCAACCGTTGACTTTACGGAAGCTACTAATTGTCTCCATTTGTTTCTTTGCTGATTCTCTGGGGTTTTCTGTGAAAACTATCTTGTCATAGACAAATAGGGAAGTTTTGTCTCCTCTCTGTTTATGCCTTTAATTTCTTTCTCTTGTCTAATTGGTATTGCAACCGTTTCTAGAACTAGATCGAATAACAGCAGGGAAAGGACATTTGCATTTTAATAAGTCACTCCTGGGAATGTAGCACGTCTGCCAGAGGAATAATGCTATGGTGGAATTACTGACAGAGGGACAGGCTAGTGACCAAGATTTTTTGGGGAACAGAGAGTCCTTTTACTGGTTGTCATTAGTACGTAGCATCGCATAATATGTGATGTGGGTTATAGGTGTATAGGCCATGTAGGTGGCATTCTACTTGACATGTGTATCAGGTAGTTATATTGCAGAGAAATATTATTTTTTAACACTGTGGAGTCAAATTATTTTTCTCCTTTACTTCTTTTTCTCCTGAGTCAGAACAGTTTGTACTGTGTTTTCTTCTCCCTATTTTTGGTGTTCCTATAGCATTTAATTTAGGAGTGTTAGGTCTGTGAGTTATTATAATTTCCACTGAAATTCCTATTAAGAATCAGCTCACAGAAAAGATGTTTTTTGTTTTGGTTTTAGGGGGAGAGGTACAGATAATGTTCAATAGTATCTAAGTAGTACACATGTTTCTGGGAGGGAGAGTGAAGGAAGGGAAGTCAGTGGTTATACCCATTCCATTCCTATACAGTTAGCCCCTAATAAGAGTGTTGGATCATTCTTGTTGTAAAAGCAGATCTTTGGGTCACAAGGATCTTCCTCCCCCACATACTCTTGTTGGCTTCCATTTGGAGGAAAGACACTAACAGGCAGAAGCCAAGCCTATGCTGTGTAGGATGAGAAGATTAACCTGGGTTGTAATTCAAGCCTTCTGGTCTACTCTTTCCATGTCTTTCCATGAAATCAATTATCTTGGCATGAATATCCCCATCGTGGCCAAAGATACAACTCATGTAGCATCTGTGTGATCTGTACCAAAGATGCAAGAAAGAAAGAAAGAAAGAAAGAAAGAAAGAAAGAAAGAAAGAAAGAAAGAAAGAAAGAAAGAAAGGGGAAGGAAGGAAAGAAGGAAGGGAGGAAGGAAGGAAGGAGGGAGAGAAGGAAGGAAGGGAAGTCAATGAATGCACAGATACCAGTACACCTTCTACCTGGTGACCAATAGCATTTAAAATGAAGAGGATTTACCTTTTAGAAAGCATTCTACCTTTGTGTCCTACTTGTAGCTAAATAAAAAGATGAGCAAAAAGGGACATATATTAAATGTGACCCTACATATAATATATATATACAATACAATATATATGCACATATTTATATGATACATACTTATTATACATATATATGAGCTTATATCCAATTGAGAGACAGCATGCAAATGTGTATACATATACACATAAATATGTGTATATATACATTTACTTATTTATGTGTATGTTGTCTCTGTTGATTGAAGATAAGCTCATATATTATAATTATACACATACATATATTTATAAATACACACATAGACACATATATAGATATGTGTGTATATATACATATGCATGTACATACATACATACATACAATATGTGTGTTTTTCTCTTGATTAAATATAAGCTTATTATATAATAAATATATATACACATATATTTGTAAATAAACATATGTATACATGCATGTGTATGAATATAATCTCCTTGAAGATAAGACTAGTTCATTTAAGTCTTTGTATCCTTAAGTCCTGGCACATAGTAGACCATTAAAATGCTTGCTGATTGATTTGAATAACATTTAGTAAAGCACTTTGTAAACTTTAAGGTAACATATGTATGTGTGTATATATATATATATATATATATGTATGTATGTATGTATATATATGGAGTCTATTGTTAAATTGAGAGGACATATGGCATAGTGAACAGAGAATTGCCTTAAAATCACAAAGACCCAGATTCAAGAGTTGCCTCTGATAGAAATTGGCTGTGTGATCCCTGGACGAATCACTTGACCTTATTGACAAGTGGGTTAGCCCTCTCCTGAATGACCCTGGTCTCTTTGAGCATATCAGCACCCATGAGCAAGACCAGCACCAGGTTCATCATCTCCAACCATACAAACAGCTGGCTTTCAGTGTTTCTGATTTCACTGTATCTCATATATGAATTTGGAATGCAGATGGTGATTGGACCTGCAATTTTATTGATATAGGGAACTACCAGGGGAGGATACTCCCTGCACCTGTAGAGATTGGCGCCTTTTCTGTAACTTCTGGTCTTAGAGTGACTTGTATATGTCAGAGTCAGGATTTGAAACCAGCTCTTCCTGGTTTTAAGGCCAGCTCTCTATCCATTGGGCCACACTGCTTCCCACATGTGATTTGAATCTATCTAAATCTTTGTGCATTGATACTGAATCTGAGAATGAGAAAGCAATGGTCTAGAGAATCGTTTTGTTGTAATTAAAATTGTAATTAATGGAAATAGTTCCTTCTTCCAGCTAAGTCTCACTAGGCTCATGAAAGGTGATTATAATGACGGGGAAAAACTGAATATTCACCGATATTTATTTTCATAGAATTGGAGAAACTTGGTGTTGGGGGAAATTTCAGAGGCCATCTGGTCTAATCCCTTCATCTAGACATGAGCACACTGAGGCCCAGAGAGGCAGCTAAGTCACACAATAGATAAAGCACTGGGCTTGGAGTCAGGAGGATCTGAGTTCAAATTCAGCCTCAGATACTTACTAGCTGTGTGACCCTGAACAAGTCACTTAACCTCAGTTTGTCTTAGTTACCTCATCTATACAATGAGAATAATAATAGCTCTTCCTCCTCACCCCCTCCGAGTTATCGAGAGGCCCAAATGAGGTAATATTTGTAAAGTGCATAGCACATTGTCTGGCACGTAGTAAGCATGATATACTTGGCAAGAATTATCATTATTACCATTATTATTATTAAATGGTTTACCCAAGATTGCACAATTAATGTTATAGGCAGCATTTGAGCCCCAGTCTTCTGACTCAAGCCCCAATATTGTTGCCACTATCACATTCTTCTTCTCTTAACCCTCTATGCCAACATCCTGGTAAGTAAGTCCTCCAAACCCCTGCTCACACATTTCTAGGGATGAGAGCTTGGTACTTTTCAAAGCCACTCATTCTATTTTGGGATAACTCTTGTTGTCTGCCCTAATTGTTCCTTATATCCAGCCAAGATCTTTTTTTAGTTCTGCCTGATGTGTCATAGCCTGAGACCGGGCCACAGAACAGACGGGGTTAACAGGAGCTGGGTAAGAGAGCCAGGAGCCTGCTGGTTTCCCCAGTGAACAGCACCAGTCTTACTTGGGAGCCTTGCTGGCCTTAGCATCTACACTGAATGGGAACAGTATACTCAATCTTTTCAGCCAATCAATCAGTCAGTTAATTCACAAGTGTTTATTAAGGGGCTGTGGTTTTTCCATATACCAATCTTTCATGTGTTTGAAGACGTCTACTGTGTCCAGCTTGAGGCTTCCCTTTTCCAAGGTCAACACACCCAGTTTCTTCAACCAATCCTTACAGGATGTTTGCAGATTCTGCACCACCTTAATGGATGCTTCAATTTGTCAACCCCCCTCATAAGGCAAGGCAGCCATTAAAGAAACTGAAGCTCAGAGTTGCTCATTGCATTGGCCAGAATCAACATTCCAAGTCAAGATGGCAGCCCATAAATCAAGATGGCAGCCCATAAGTTTTAGTCTTTCGATCCAGTGCTTAACTCATTTTCCCAAATTGTCTCTCCACCTAGAATTTGTGTATATTTTCTCTTATTAGTGTTAATTTATCCTTCCCTTCTGTTGAGGTCTTATAAAATCTCACCACTTAATGGCATTCTGTGTTGCTTAATAACATGAAATTAGGAGTTCTCTCTACCAATCTCATGTTATCAAGCGTGCCTCCTTCCTGTGGCTTTGTCCATGTCAAGCCACACCTCTAGAGACTTCCTTCTGGCTTTGATGTTTGTCCATTCATCATCACTCTCTGGACCTGGTGGTACCACCATGAGCCTCTCTGTCATCTCCTCCTTCTTACTACATCTTGTGCACATAAATAGAATGAGGCACTTTGTCAAGTGCAGGGCTGAAACCAAGACCCACTGCATTTATGGGATTTCTCTCATCTACTAGTCTATTCTATTAAATGATGGAGAGAAGTGAGTTTGATCTGTGTTCATTCTGGTTAATCATGATAATCTCTTTTTAAAATGCTCACAAGCTATCGCTTCTAGAGTTTTGCTGGGGGCTGATGTCAGTTCAGTTCCATTAATTTTTTTTAAAGAAAAAAAGCCTTTTATTTAGTAGCTGTAAGGTCCCAGGCACTGTGCTATGTGCTGGAGAAACAAAGCTCCTTGAGATGCTTAAGGCTAGCATTCTGCTCACAGGAGTTCTTCATCTGGGGTCTAAGAACTTATTTTTTTATATTTTAGTAATTATTTCAATATAATTAGACTCCTTTGTAATCCTATATAGTCCATATTAAGTATTTAAAAACATGATCCTTAGCAGAGGTCCATAATCTTCACCAGATAGTTAAAGGGACCCAAAACACAAAAAAGGTGAAAAATCTCTGTGCTAGAGGGATCTGACATGCACACATGTACATGTGCATATACATACACAAGTGTTTATATCTGTATGTTATATATGTATTCTGTGTTCAAATATAAGTATATATTCGATATATCAGATAGAAAGATAGAGATAGAGATGGATAGATATGGATAGATGGAGGTATAGATGGATACAGATGGATAGTTAGATAAGTGAATGGGTGGATAGAGACAGACAGAGAGATAGATAGATAGATAGATAGATAGATAGATAGATAGATAGATAGATAAAAAGTACATATATGTAATACACATATATCTATATATAGGTAAAGGCAAAGAATATACAGAGTAATACAAAAGTATTATCAAGAAAGTGTCAGAGTGCTAGTACCTGGGGTTACTACATGGGGGAAGGCCCCATATAGGCAGAGGTGCCTGAGTAGGGCTGTGAAGGAAGTGAGGGATTCTATGAGAAATAAGTGAGGAAGGTCTGCTTTCCAGGGATGGAGGACCAAAATATGGACTGTCATGTAAATGAGAGAATGTCAGTGTCTTGAGTTCAGGGACAGTTTTTTTCTCTGTACCCTTCAGTACCTGGAGTATGATAGATGATTAATAAATGCTTGTAGATAGATCAGTTAATTAAGCTTAAGTCAGATTAACCCAGGTTTTCATCACCCACATTTTTTCTTCTGCATAAAGTGTGCTGAGTTCACAGATGTGGGGCATCATGCAAAAATTTCCCCAAGACTACCATTCATACCTCGGAAGCCTTTAGGAAAGCATGTAATGTAAAAAGCTTTAAATTTGGAGTCTGAGGACCCAGGTTTGGCTCAGTTCTGCATCTTCCTGGGTGACCTTAGCAGAGTTAGCTGACTTCTCTAGGCCTTGGCTTTTTCCTTTGTGAAATGAAGGGTTTGGGCCAGATGACCTCAAAGACCCCTTCCAATTCCAAATCTATTATCTTTCAAAAATATTTTCAATGACTTTTTAAATCAGCTTGTGCAGATCTGGTAACTGAGGAAGCTTGTACATTCACCCAGTTTCTAAGTATTAGCTCATTTTCTAGGATGGTCGTAAATAACATTAGAATAGAACAATCAGTAAAATGTATTGAGGGCCCAAGATGAGCAAGACACTGTGCTAAGTAATGGGGAGATCAGAGGGTCATAGCTCTAGGGTGGGAAAGGACCTCAGACACCATGTCATCCAAGCCCTTCATGTTACACATGAGGAACCTAGCCCTGGGAGGTTAAGCCTTGTCTAAGGTAATACAAATATATAAAACATGGTCTCTCTCTCAAAGAGCTTACGGTCTAACTGAGAGAGCAGCATGGTACTAAGAGCCAGAATTACACAGCAAATAGAGTGGTAGGTTGGAGTCGGGGAGCTCTGGATTCAAATCCTGTACCTCATACCTGGCCTTGTGCAAGTGACTTCACTCATTCATTTAAGAAGCATCAAACCCCTGCTATGTGCAAGATATTCTGAAAGAATACACAAAGAAACATATAGAAAGAAAAAGAAAATATTCCCTCCCCTCAGGAAGCTTATATTCTCCTGAGTGTAATAAGTGTGTGTTCACATTTGCTTATATGTATACCCACACACATATACATCTGTATGTGCAGCTATATGTACACTGTGTGTTTATATAAGCATATTATATGTATATATCAGATAGAGATAGGTCATAAAGACAAGATGGATGGATGGCTGAATTGTGAGAGAGATAGATATGGATGGATATAGAGAGATAGGTAAAGAGAGAAAGGGAGAGAGAGATGGATAGATGGAGATAGAGATGAATGGATTAATGGTGATAGATATAGATAAATGGAGAGAGAGAGAAGGATAGATGACTATTTAAAATCAGATTTATGATTATATCAGTATAGGGAGCAACAGATGAAGAATTACCTCTACCCATATGCATCAACATGTGCCTCTCAACTTGGAGCCTTAGAATTATCTGGGACACTGAGACATAAAGTAGCTTGCCCAACAGCCAGGATGTGTCAGAGGACGGATTTGGACCTAAGTCTTCTTGACTTCCGTTCCTCTATCCACTACATACCACTGCCTCCATAATCCATTCTAAGATAATTTTTAAAGTAAGTACAAAGTAATTTGTAGGGACTGGGAGGGGGACAGAGGGCACTAATGACTAATGGGGATTGAGATAGACCTTGAGTGACTGGAACCTTGCTTTGAAAGAAGCTAGAGATTCTGTGAGCCTAGAGAGAGGAGAGAGAGTATTCCAGGCACGGGGCACAGCCTTTGCTGTGGGACAGAGTCAGGAGATGGACGATCACATACGAGGAAGGGTAAGGAGGCCAGCTGGGTTGGATCACAGAGCACATGAAGAGATGTAATGTGAAACCTATTTAGAAAAATAGACTGGAGCCAGATTGTGAAGGGCTTTAAATATGAAGCAGAAGAAGTCGGCCAGCCTAGTGTCTTGGGGGAAAATCGCATAAAACTTAGTTTATGGCTCCTGTCTACTTCTCTCCTAAATGGGGGAGTAAAAAAAGTATTCAGCATAGAAATATGTATCAGGGATGAGAAAAGTAATTTATTTCTAGACACAAAAAGGGGTACAAAAAATAAAAATCAGTGCCCATTAGCAGAATTAGCTGAGTAGGATCCTGTCTTAACTTACAACCAAGGTTACAATTGCCTGAAGCTAATACTTAAGCTTCATCCAAACATAAAGCAGTTTTGCAGAATTTCTAGTCAGGCAATTTACATGTCATCCTGGGTTCATAGTGTCCAATCAGATGGCCAAGCTTGGGCCATTCCTTTTCATGGCAGAGGTTCTCTCTGACGCATCTGGCTTTTCCCACTACCACAACTGAGGGTTCTTCTGTTCCAGGACCTATGGATCATTTGAGCTGAAAAGGTGACTCTCAGCCCTAGACATGGCAGTCAGTCAGTGAGCATTTACTAAGTGCCTACTATGTGCCATATATACCTGAGATCAAGAAAAACCAAACATAAATGTGGCAGAGGTGGCCATGTGCTCGTGGCACTGTGGAGGCTGGATGGGAGACAGGCAAGAGAGAGAGATTGAGAGAGAGAGAGAGAGACAGAGACAGAGAGAGACAGAGAGAGAGAGACAGAGGAAGAGGGAGAGAGGGAGAGAGACAGAGGGAAAGAGGGAGAGACACAGAGAGAGACAGAGAGACAGAGAGAGAGAGAGAGAGAGAGAGAGAGAGAGAGAGAGAGGTAGACAGGTGGCTCATTTCTGTACATCCACAGAGTCATCAGCTCTTTTTTCTCAGTAGCCTATTAGGGGACTCTTTCTCATCTCAAATTTTCAGTGATGAGTCAGTGCTAGAAGGAGCCACTCCAAGGTTCTACAAGGTCACTTAGATCTAGCAATGACAGCTGAGTCTTCTCCACTGAATAACACTATTAATATAAAACACTTGACAAACCTTCAAGACCTATAGAAGGACCATTTATTCTTAATTAAAAAAAAACAAAACAGTGGGTTTGGCATCAGAGGACAAGGCTGTGAATCTCTGCTTTGCCACTTATTGGCCTTGTGGTCTGAGTCTCAGTTTGGACTGGATACTCTCTAAGACCCCTCCCCACTACCTTAAAACCCTCCAGGGTCAGGCCTCACCCATGAGACAACCAGTGAAAAATCCTTCCCCGGAGCTCCTTTTGCTTTGCCTTGGTTCAGCCTGTGCTGCCTAGAGGTGGGTGGATGGATGGGCATGTTTTGTATCCCTTCTACATTCTTCATCCTTCTGGGGGCCTCATATCACTTCCCCAGACACAGCAAAAAAGGAGGGAAATTGGCAGAAAGGATGATTAGGGTCCCAGTAGGTGAAAGAGCCTGGGGTTATATTTCAGCAGAGCCATTCACCAAATGATTACTTACATCTCTCCCTACCACTCCCCAACACCAGGCTCCAGGGAGAGGTATACTTACTCTTAACACAAAGCATTCCAGCAGCCTTGCAAGTTTCCCCCTGGAGTTTGGATTTTTAACCATAGTTTCAGTTTAGCTGTTTCTTTCCCCCCTGCCTCGTTTCCTATGCCTCCATTTTTCAAGCAGATGTTAAATTCAGTTCAGATAATAGCATTGGCTTGCATGGGGGTGGGAGAGGAGGGGGAATACATGAATATCGGAAAAATCCCATCAAAAAATCTTGGCGACATTTCTGTCTATATGCTGCAAAACATCTGGATTTGTGGCTATGTCTGGACTTTCTGGCCCAGGTTTCCAAATTGGGTCAGGATGCTTGGCAAAGTGTGGACACAAAAGCAGGGGGTAATGAATCCCAGAATCCTGGAATTTGGGAGTTGGAAAGGACCTCAGAGGCCATGCTGTGCAATCAATGCCTGGGGGAAAAAATTTAAAAGTCCCTTTATAATATACCTGATAAATGATCTACCAGCCTTTACTTAAAAAAATGATAATAATAAATAGAACACATTTGGGGAAGCCTCAGGGTATAGTGAAAAGAATAAGGGATCCCTGAGTCAAAGAATGTGAGGTTAAATTCTGTCTTGGCCATCAGCTACCTTTTTGACCTTGGAAAAATCCATTCTCTCTGGCCCTCATCTATGAAATGAAGAGTTGGACTAGAAGACCTTGAAGGCCCCTTCCAGTTCAAAATCTATGTTATGAGATTTTTTTATAGAAAACCCACAAGAACAGCAACACAAAGATATCTTAGGATAACAACAAACATAAAATCTGTAATTGCCTTAGTGGATTTTTATTAGAAGGAGATATGATTGAAGAATATTGAAATTATAGTTGGTGAACTTAGGTTGAAACCCTGGTTCTTTACAGCCTGGGTGACGGTCTGTCTGGGCCTCAGTTTCTTCATATGTTCACTGACGGGATTGAGCTAATGATCTCTTGGAGCTTTTCTAATTCTAAAAACGAACTCTATAATGCTATGATTCCTGGACATGGCCCACATTCCTAATGGAACTCATTTCGGCTGTTTGTTAATGTAATAATGGAGGTATTAGGACCCCTTTGACAGCATCAATTAGGGGGATTGGCACTTGAAGGTCACATGAACTTGTGGCAGTCACAAGGACATGTGCATATTGGGGTGATTAGATTTATATGATTGCAGAAATTTGGGCACTTCTTTGAGAATAAGTGCCCGTGTCTTTCCTCCGAGGACCTCGCTAGGTTCATAGTGCCTCATCACCAACTTGACTGCCAAAGGCTTGGCTCTTTGGGCTGCCACAATTCATGAAGGAGGGGGAGAGGTTTCTGCCTCCTGGCAAGATAAAATATCCGGTCTTGAAGTACTGGTGTAATGACAAAGTTTCCCCTCCCTCCAGTACTTTGCTCTCTATGGTCCATCCTCCACACATCCACCCAGATTATCTTCCAAGGCACTGGTATCAGACTGTGTGGGCTTCTACTCAAAAATGGTCAGTGACTTCAGGGGCCACCTAGTTTAATCCAGTTAAGTGGTGTAGTGGGTAGAATGTGACCTCAGTTTCCTCAACTATGAATTGGGGATAATGACATCACCTACCTCCCAGGGATCACATGAGATGAAATTTATAGTGTGTAGCACAGTTCCTGGCATATAGTACATAATAAATACTTGTTTCCTATTATGTATGAGTGCTCGCACGTGTGCGTGTGCACAGACATGCGCACACACACACACGCACACACTCTTAGGGATTCCCATTTAGCACAGGCTCAACAAATAGTTGTTCCATCCCGACTTTAAGACCTCCAAGGATGAAGAACCCACCGCCTCTTGAGGAAGCCAGTTCCACCTTCAGATAACTCAAATTGCTGTTTCTGACACTAAACCTAAATTTCCCTTTTTATGACTTTCATTCATCCTTCCTGGTTCTGACCTTGGGCCAGTCAAACAAATCTAATCTGTCTTCCACATGACAGGACTTGCTTTCTGATAGGATGTGAATGGTAAAGACAGGGTAAAAGGTTTTGTTGTTCTTTTTTTGTTTAGTCATTTTTCAGTTGTGTCTGATTCTTTGTGACCTCATTTTAGGGTTCATTGTCCAGCTCATTTTAAAGATAAAGAAACTGAGGCAAACAGTGTAAAGTGACTTGCCCAGGGTCACACAGCTAGTAAGTGTCTGAGGCCAGATTTGAACTCAGGAAGATGAGCCTTCCTGACTCCAGGCCTGACGCTCTACCCATTGTAGTGCCCAGCTGCCCCAAAAAAGGTTTAGGATGAGAGAGAAGAGTTGGACTTCTGGGTCAGCCAATCAGTCAATAAGCATTTATTAAGCAGTTGTTATGTGCCAGGCACAGGGGATTCAAATATAAGTCAAATCTATCAATAAACATTTATTACAGACTTACTGTGGGCAGGCACTGTAGGAAGCAGTGGGGATGTAAATACAAGAAAGTCCAAAAACCAGGCCCTATCCTCAAGGAGATTATATTCTAATGGGAGAAGACAACACACAAAAGATTGCTGAAAAGCTGGGGAAAGAGGAGTGTTTGTATGCACCTGGAAGCATGGTGCCCCCCAAGTGTAGAAAAGGAAGGATGGTGGCTGGTCTGGGCCCTTCTTCAAAATGGAGGCTTCAGGATGGGAGAAGGGCATACACCAGAGTGGCCAAGTTCAGAGAGTGAAGCCCCTTCCTCAAAACTAACAATCCCTAGGAGCTTGCATTCTAACAGGAAACACAGCATCTATAGGTGGAATGGACCTCATAAATCATCTACTCTAATCCTTTATTTCATAGAGAGGGAAACTGAGGACCAGAGAGTCAAGATGACTTCTCTCCTCCCCACAAAGTAAGGAGCAGCATCATGATTTGAATCCAGGCCCCTGGAGTTCAAATCTATAGTTTTTCCCCCAGCTTCCCCTTCCCCCATCCTTGTCAGGGTTGCAGCAGCTTTTAAACAGCCTACAATGCTTTACCAATGATATGCCCTGTGCTCCCCCAGCTCTTATCCCTACCCCTCCCCAGCTTACTGGGTGCACAAGCCGGGTTGGAGTGCCAGGTGGTAATTTTGCAGGGCACAAAGGTTCACAAAGCAGAAATTTCATTTTAAGCAGAATTCCCCGCATTGGACAGCAGGCATAGTTTATCACCTGTACAAAGATTTATTGCCTTTCTCTGGAAAGTAGAAAGAGACTGATGTGCGTAGGACGCCGAAGCAAGCTCACACCCAAGCTCCCTCCAGAGATCATTGCCAACGAGAGCCGGAAATGTGATGTCAGTCTCAGAATGGGCTCCCGAAGGCTTTATTTAATTCTGCAAGTTTGGGGCTCTACTAAGAAGGCCATCCCAACTCTGTGGAAGTTTTATATTGCTGCTTTCTCTGTCTGAAAAAGAGAAGAGTTTTGTTCATCTTCACGTTCATAATGAATTAATTTATTTTTAAAAAATTACTAAATGCAACGCTCTTCCCCTGACTCCCCGATTTCTTTTGTCACCATTGCCCAGCAGCCTCCTCACCCTGGAAGGATTTTTTGCCCCTTTGGCCCCATCCTCCAACTGGGTGAGTTCTTCCTGGAGCCTCCATTTTGAGCAAATGCCCAGGTGCTCATTCCCTCACCTCTCCCCACTCCACTCCTGACTCCCTTGACTTCTTTTTCCATCATGTCCCTGTACTCCTCCCCTCCTCCCCTCCTCCCGTGGCTTTTCAACTTACTTTTACTTATCCTATCCTATTGGAATGTAAACTCCCTGAGGGCAGGAACAATCTTTTTCTTTTTTAATTCATGTTCCTAGCACTTATCACAGTCCTTGGTGCATAGTAAGCACTTAATAAATGCTGGTTGATTCTATATCATGTGCTAGAAACTATTCTCTGAGCATGAGCTGAGCATGCTGAGCATGCAAACATAAAAAGCAAAGACGGTCTCACCTCAAGGGGCTTATATTCTAATAGGGAGAAGCAACACATATAGGGAAATTGTGGCCACTAAAGAGAATGCTGGTCCGAGGGCATTCTTGGGGGAGCAGATTGTCAAGGACAGCTAGGTGGCAAGTGGATAGAGCACTGGGCTGTTCTTGCTGAGTTCAAATCTGACCTTAGACACTTATCAGCTGTATGACCCTGGGCAAATCACTTAACCCTGTTTGCCTCAGTTTCCTCATCTGACAAATGAGTTGGAGAAGGAAATGGCAAACTGCTCCAGCATCTTTGCCAAGAAAATCCCAAATGGGGTCACAAAGAGTCGGACATGACTGAAATGACTGAACAATAACAATGGTATGGGTATTTAATAGGTGAACAATCAATACCTGATTCTCTCTATCATAAGTGTGACCAGTATGGACAGTGTATACATACACACAGTAAGATGTTTTCTGATTTCTTTTAAGTCTAGTCGATCTCTGGTTAATCATGGATCTCCCTGAAGAAGACCACAATGTTGGGGAGCTTGGCTCGGTCAGTGGTTTGACACCTGCAGACAGGAGCATCTGGAGGAAATCCTTCTCCCATTAGGTGCTGGGGTGGCATCTTCCCCCTGAAAGTGACGGTAGTCTCTGGAGGGTGCGTGCCCTGTTTGACATGAACAAGAGGTGGATCGTTGAACAAAGCTACCTGTGACCTGGATGATGTCTTTCTTGGAAATCTCCTATAATCTAAATGTGCATGTGTGAGACGCTTGGTTAGAGCTGAGCTAATACACACATACGCATATCTACACCTCCCTACAACCTTATGTGTGTACGTACACGTATCACACTGTCCACCCAAGCTCAGTGTATCGGTATTTTTTTAGTGGGAGAGCCAATTCTATCAGCATAGGGACTTCCTGGCATGGAAAATCCCTTCAACAGCGCAGATTAGACACTCACTGACTGGTAACTTCTAGCCTCAGAGGGTCACTGAAAGATAAGAGATTTGCTCGTGGTCACAGAGTTAATAAGTATCGCAAGCAGGATTTGAACCTTGGTCTTTTAGACACTTCTGAGGTTGGCCTTCTGTCTACTACACCACAGTATAACATGTCTGTGTCTCATTATCTCAGTGTACATGTGCAGATGAGAGCAGGTGCTTGCTAGTGTGTTTTATGTATGTGTGTATATGTATATGCATACATACATACATATACACACATGTACACACGTACATGCTTATTACCAGTTTGTCCATTCTCTGCCTAGTCTGTACATAATCAAAGGCATCATGGGTACAGTGCATAGGGTGCTGCACATGGAGTCAGGAAGCCCTGGGTTCAAACCCTACCTTTGACACATAGTGACTGCTTAACTCTGGGTGAATCACTGAACTTCCAAATACCTCTGTGTGTACCTTGGATCATAGAGAGGCTGAAATCTGTCACAGTGGAGAAAATTCCCACACTAGGAACTCCCCAGGCTGGCAAAACCAGAAATTTTTCTCCTGTTCACTCTGGCCGTTAGGTGCTGTACTGGGTAGAATATTGGACACGGAGTCCAGAAGACCGAGGTCCAAATCACACCTGGAACGCTCCATGACACCCTGGAGAAGTCATTGACCTTCCCTCTTAACTTGGCTCAGATCCTTATCTGTAAAGTGAAGGGATGGTCCCTTCCATGTCCCATGAGGGCCTGCTGCCTTAGTGTCCTCATCTGTAGAATGGGTGTAATAACAGCACCCGCCTCTCCAGGTGGGCATCAAATAAGAAAATATACATAACAGGCTTTGCCTCCTTAAAGCATCATACAACTATCTGTTGTGGCTATTAACTGTTATTATATTCACTCAAGATGTGAAAAGCAAAGCATCCTACTAGACTCTGATGAGAGAAAGATGAAACAAAGCAAAACAGAAAAAAACACAGTGAAAAAGTCCCTGCCCTCAAGTTGCTGACACCCTACTGGTCTCTACGTCTCTCCTATGTTGAGAGAAGTAACCATCACACGCTGAGCACGATGGTGTCTGAGCCGCTTTGATCGAGCTTGTGAGTACCTCCTCGGCAAATAGTGTTTGATTCATTTCTGTGTTGTGGTTCAAAACATAATGGGATTTATTGATATTTTTATAAATAGCACATATATATTTCCATTAGTGGCAAAGGCGCCATTTACAAGGAGGCGGTAGATGCTGGTCAGCACGGTCAGACTCTCTACCGGGAGAGCTCTCTCCCGAGGCTGGCATTCCAGGACTTTCCTCTTTGCCGGGCTGCTCCCAGGCCCATCATCAATTCATTCCCAGCATCCATAAGGCATTTTTCTAAGAAGCATCTTTTTTTTTTTTTTGATGAGGGGAAAAAATGTCTCTTCATATCCTTCATCTCCCAGGAAACGAAGGAGTAATTTGATTCTCTCTGAAATAGGTTTCAGCCCTTATGACTGTGAACTTGGATTATAGCCGTTTCCTCTATTAGGACTTGGGTGACCTGGCTGGTTTATAACTGTGCATTGGGGAGGGGGGACAGCAGGAAGCGGGGGAGGGCCAAGCCGGCCATCCTATTGCTTATTCTGGTCTGTTTCCTAATCGAAAATGATTGGTTATCGCTTTCCATTATCTCCACTGAAACAAGCGGAAAGAGATCAATCTCACCTCAATTTGTTTTCGGGGTCTTTCCTGACAGGTTTCTCTGAGAACAAAAGATTCCGTTTTCTAGCACAGAACACAGTCCTCATGGGTACAGGCAATATGACCAAATCTGGCCATGTCGAGGATTGGTGTTCTATGACAATTTAATGCAAAAAAAAAGTTATTAAGTTCCCGCTAGGTACAAAGCATTGTGCTACGTGCTTGAGATGCAAAGATTTAATAATAATAAAAAAGACTAAGTTCTTGCTCTCGAGAAACTTGAATTCTCATGGTGGTGGGCATTCAGTACCAGGGGAGCTATGGAGCTTTGTCCTGAGGTGCCATCATTCACTCTAGCATGCCCTCCCCATGATTCATGGTCCTTTGTCCACCTGTTGCCCCCACTCAGGGTCCCATCACTCTCCAGATACCACCCTGACAACCCTACCTGTTACTCCTCATCCTGTCTACTTCCTCCTAGGGCTTGAGTGTCAGTAACCATGCCCTAGTGACTGGGGATAGACTGTCTCAGGGAAAGGTCCCTTTCTCTTCCGACCTGACTGTACCAAATGACTTCTTTCACCGTCCAGCCCCAAACATATACTGCCCACCCTCAGCCTCAACTTCATTTGCTCTACTGAATTTGTCCCGCTAGCCAAGATGTCTAGTTATGATGTCATCCTGTAGGCAGTAGGCAGTCATAACTACTTACCCCAGAAATAGCCCTTGGATGTGGACAAACGTGGGTACTCATTTACGTGGATAAGAACCTTTGTGTTTTCAAAAACCCCGTTTGGAATGTGAAGGAGGCTTAGAGGGGAGGGGATACAATAGGGAATTTTTTTAGTCAGAGGGAAGTGTTCCCTTTCATCTAAGAGGAATCAGGAAAAGACTTTGTGGAAAGAAGGCTCCCAATCTTTGAAAGACCAGAAAGCTTTTGGCTTAGCAGACATGAGAGAGAATGCATCCCAAGTGTGGAGAATGCCATGGAATGCCAAGACTTACTCAAGCTGGCCCGGTGGCTTAGAATTGGGATTGGAATGAAATGAGATCCTGAAAGAGCATCTAATACCTTACCAGCGAGGCAAGTATAGCCAAAGAGGATACAGCATCAACCCAGCTTCCTTAGCTCTGTTGGGCAGGTTGCTAAGCTGGTCAGAAGACTTGTGTAGCCTAAGGGAGGAAGATTTCCCTGACTCCTCGTGCCCCTAACTGTGCTTAAGCCACTGAGAAGTGACATCAATCCAGTGAGCCTTAGCCCCCTGGACCAATTAAGACTCGATTATGGGGCCAGTACCTTTTAAAGGAAAATAAGCCTAACTTTCACGGGGTAGAGCCCTAGAAAAAGCTAGCCTAGCCTGCAAAGAAGGGCCCTAAGAGATAGATGGCCCTACTATAGATAATATGTTAAACTCATGGAGGCAGAGATAACCATAGCTAATCTATTTAGGCAGATGATAAAAGGCGTAATGAAAAATAAAATCTGAAAGATAACTTGGAACCAAATGATGGACTGTCCTAAATGCCAGGCTGAGTTTGTATTTTATCCTATAGGCAATGGTTGGGAGGAGAATAGCCACTTACCTGAAATGGAGCAGGTTGTTTGACTGCAATTCAGTGTGAACCAACTTGGGAGCTCGCTCATGTTGATAAGTCGCCTTCTCTTGTCAGGGACCCTTACTTCAAATATACTTGTTCCATCACTTATTACTTCCTTATTACTTCCAACAGGCAAATGAATGCATTTCTCTTGATCTCATGGGTGATCGATTTTCCTAGTGCGTTATATGTATTTTTAGAACAACTAGTCGGGACTCATGTAATCCATCTTCACCCTCCACCCCTACCCAAGTGACACGTCACCCTTTATACTCCTAGTGAGCCAACTGGGTTAGAGCAGTGAGCCTGGAGCTGTTAAGACCTAAGTTCAATTAAGCATCAGACATTTAGTAGCAGTGTTTCCTTAGGCAAGTCACTGAATGTATTTTTGCCTCAGTTTCCTCATCTGTAAAAAAGAGAATCATGATAGCACCGACCTCCCAGGGTTGTTGTGAGGACCGAATGAGATAATAAGTGTAAAGTGCTTAGTGCGATGCCTGGCACATAGAAAATGCTATATAAATGGTAGCTATTATTTGATGGTTGCTGGGTAGCACAGTGGATAGAGAATTAGGCCTGGAGTCAGGAAAACTACTCTTCCTGAGTTTAAAGCTGGCCTCAGACACTAATTGTGTAACCCTGGGCAAATCACTTACCTAGAATGCATTTTTCAAATCCGTAAAATGTATGGTTTGGACTCTGTGGCCTCTGAGGTCCATTCCAACCCTAGATCGATGATCCTATGTATAGGAGCATTGGCCTGTGAAAGTATGTTTATATTTCCTCAAGTGCCGTGTCATTATTAAACTTAGCCAAACCAGCCTTTTGTTCTGATGCTATGACTACCTAGGTTTTCTGTGAATACCTTTAAATATCCAAATCGGAATGCCCACCAAGTTTTGCCTTCAGTCTCGTAAACCTTTGGAATGAAGAGCGTTGACTGAGCACTTTAAGAGACTGACCCTCCACCCCCACCCCCAACACAAACACACACTTACACTTCCAAATTAATCACACATATATAGATCTCTTTGAAAGGGATTAAGCACACACACACATGCACACACAACAAACACAAAATTCTGGAATCAGGTGATATGTGTTCAAACCTTACTCCTAACACTACCCATGTGTCCTTGGCAAAGTACCTGCACCTCAGTTTCCCCATCTATAGAATGAAAGGGTTGGGCTAGGTGGCCTCTAAGATACTTCCTAACTCTACATCTATGATTGAGTCTATGAACAAAATAAAAGTGACTGTTTGGGGAAAATGTGAATTTAAAAGTCTACCAGTATTATGTAGCATCATCCCAGGCTCTGGAGTCACCCGTAGTCTGGGTTCAAATCCTACCTTGTATTCCCTGGCTTTCTTCAAGTCCCAGTAAAAATCCCACAAGACACCATTCCCTAAGGCTTAATGCCATTGCCTTCCCCTCTATTGATTATTCTCCATTCATCTTGTCCGTATCATCTTTATACATAGTTATTCACATGCTGTCACCTCCATTAAACTGTGAGTTCCTCGAAAACAGATACTGCCTTATGTCTTTCTTTGTATCCCCAGTGCCTGGCACACAGTAGGTGCTTAATAAATGCTTGTTGACTGACTGGCTGACCACCTGTGTGGACTTTGGAAAGTCACTTATTCTCCCTTGAGTCATTGGCAAATTGAGAGAGTAATGGGCTCCATGACCTTGGAGGGCCCTCCTATGCTCTCTCAGAAAGATCCTGCCCTGGGCATTTCAGAAATCTTTATTTCATTAGAAGCCAGTCACACTGGTTGGGGCTGGCCCCTGGCACATCACTTACATTCACTGGGACTTTGTCATCTCTAAAATTAGGGGGTCAGACTACGTCCTTTCTAGCTCTGGATCTTTCCATCGTTTGATTTTGCGGCTAACGGTAAACAACTAGAAAACATTACAGACTGTCAGTAGCTTCAGTGGCCTTAATCAAGGCAGAAGCTCTTATTAAAATAATTAGCCTTGGAATAATAGGATAGTTGATTTGGAGCTGGAAAGGATCTCAGAGTCCAACCTCCTCATTTTATTTGTTAGTAAGTGTGTTCTGCCTTCCCTTCTGTTCTCACTCACTGTGTCCTCCCCTCTACTTTCCTCAATCACGCTTTCAGATTATGGATTCTCCAGAAGGAGGTGGTACCTATGAGTCATTCTCGATTTGCGCTCTGGGGATAACCCTGGTGGGAAAGCATACTCCTCCAACTAACACTGTAGCTATTGCGCCCCCACCGGTGTTCTTCCCATATGACAAATTGGCCGGTTGGCTTTTTTTGAGAGGGGTAAATAGTACTTTATTTTTTTCCAGTTATGTGTGAAGGTAATTTTCAGCATTCATTTTTTTTTGTAAAATTTTGAGTTCCAACTTTTTTTCTCCTTCCCTTCCATCCCCCGCTGTCCCCAAGCTGGCAAGCAATCCACTATAGGCTATACATGTGCAATTGTGTAAACATTTCCACATTAGTCATGTTGTGAAAGAAGAAACAGAATAAAAGGGAAAAGCCACAGGAAAAAAAAAAGCAAAAATAGTCTGCTTCGATCTGCATTCAGACTCCATAGTTCTCTCTCTAGATGGGGACAGCATTTTCCATCAGGAGTCTTTTGGAGTTGTCTTGGATCATTGTATTGCTGAGAAGAGCCAAGTCTATCATAGTTGATCATCACATAACATTGCTGTTCCAGTTGACTCTTAATCAGAAACATTTACTCAAAGGAAGGTGAAACAGCAATGGCGACGAGGAGGGTGACAACATCAATGGCAACAATAATAATAATACACGCTCACTAACGTGTGCAGTGTCAACAGAGGAGAGGTTGCAAACTTAAAGTATCATGGTGCTATCATGTGCCCAGGACAGCTCATCCCCTGGAATTCGGGATCTTGAGATCTTTTTATTTAGGAACAATCCACACAAAGCTCCTTGATGGACATGGCATCTGGACATGACAGACAGCTGGCTGTGATGCTGAGCTGGACTGTTCCGCATCTAGAATGCTCCATTGCTAAGCAGGGTGGTTCCTCTTCTGGGAAAGGCAACTTTTAGGTTGACCCCCTTTCTCCAAAACAGCTCTGAGTTCAGAATTTCCTAAATTTTAATTCTAAGTTCTCTAATTAGGAATATTCAAATTAGATGAAGAACAGATCATCTTTGCTAAATAGATGCCTTTTCTCTACAACCTGCTCTTCAGCTTTTTTTTAAAAAAAAGATATACAGATCTCACATTTGTCTTTGTCTTTGTCCCACTCAACTAGCAAAATTGTTCATATCTGAGACCTGTGGAAACTGAGGCTGAGAGAGACCAAATGATTTGCCCACTATTGCATAGGTAGAGACAGACAGGATTTCAAGTAAGGCACTCTATCTCCAATGCAGTTCCCTTTCCCACTGTGGGAAAAGAAGTCTACATCAAAGCATCATGGACATATTTACCCATTATGCTGCCAAAGGTGGGGTCGTTAGCCATTCCTCTACATTGGTCCAAATGCAGGTGATTTCCCTTTCTGACAGCTCTCCCTTCTGTTTCCAGCTGTGTGCAGTTTGAAAAAAAAAATCTAATTTCCTCATTGTCTGCATTAAAGAAAGAGAAGCTGGCACCGTATTGGGCTGGTTTTGTAGTTAATTTCCTTCTCTTTTCAAAGCCCCAAAGAGAAGTGCTTTTACAATGAAAATGCCTAATTGTGCATTTGACAACTCTATCCATTTCAGTGTGTACCAGTCTCCAAAGATGCAACCAAGCCTTTTCTTCCCTGTGATGGAAATGCACAGCTTAAACCACAGGCTATTTTTACCATGCAGACTCTCAAGCAATTTTTTATTTTCACAAAACTCTTTTCAGATCCGCTCAAACTCCATTTCTTGTACAAGAACAGCCAAATTGGAAATTATAAAGTTCAGCTGGATGGAAGTGATTGGTAGTGAAAAGACACGTGCAGGCTTTGGTGAAAAACTTGGCATTTTTGGTCACACTGTATATCAGTCTTCTTTGGGAAGTGAGGTATAGTGGAAAATATACTACATTCTAAGAGTCCTGGGTTTGAATCCTGGCTTTGCTAATAGCCAGCTACCCATGAAACTTTGGGCAAATGGCATACCTTCACCAAGCTTCAATTTCCTCCTTTTTTAGCCAAATGGGAAGGTGAGGAGGTGGCTTAGTAGGTAGAAGGCCAGAATTGGAATCAGAAGACCTGGGTTCAAATCGTACTCCTACCTCTTATATCTCCTAGCTGTGTGACTCTAAACAAGTCACATAATTGTTGAGTCTCAATTTCTTTATCTGTAAAATGGACTAGATGTCATCTCATGTCTTTTCTGGCTCTGAATGTACAATCCTTTGAAGGATTTAAGAATCCTAAATGAAACAATCTCTCAATAAGCTTTTAGTTTGTAAAAAAAAAAAAAAAAAAGAAAAGAAGTCTTAATTCATTTTTGTCTAGTTGTGGGTTTTTTGGCTCGGTTATCATATATAAAGACAGGATAAATTTTAAAAGGCATTCTAGCTTATCATGACTGGGTCACTGACTGTCACATCTTTTGTCTAATTATCTACGAGTAGCCTTCTGACTCTGTTCTTTAAGACACTTCCACCTTCTTGGATTCCTGCTCCAGAAGATCTGTGTGAAGATTTGCTTAGGATAGATGCTTCAGAAAACACCTGACCAGTCTGGGCAGAAACTTAAGTAAAACCCTAGAAGAAACAGGACCACCTCCCCCATTCCTTGTTGGAAATCCATAATGACAAGGCAGTTTTGCTGTTGGCATTCTGAAAATTATGCACATGTTTTCCACCTGCCGCCATCATTAGTTGGGTCCAATTCTGGAATAAATAGGCATCCCTCTTGCTCTGAGCTCCATGACTCTGTCGTTATTGGAGAGTTACAGAACCTCATTTGCACAAATATGGAAGGAAACAGTGCTGCGAAGACAAATAATTCATGCTCCGGATAGATTTAGACCCAGTGCCTACATGCAGTAACAATTCTGTTCTTGCCGATGAGCCCAGAGCAGCTGGGCATAGAGGGGGATTTCATTAGCGATAATGCAGTTAATTAGCATATACAAGCCAAGGAGGATAAATCAATATTGGTATATCAGTATTTTAGGCCTGTTCACCAAGGAAAGTTCCCTGTAATGTTCAGAAGTAAGATGAGAAGTCCAGGTAGGTGCCCATGTGAGATGCCCGGCTTGTTCCTATAGCCATGAATTGACCCGGGAGTCAGCAGGCTAGGCATCTCATCCTGCCTTTGCTCTTTACCTGGGCTGCTCACTTTCATGCCCTCACCTGTAGCTTCACCAGAGGGTGAATAGATGGAGGAGATGAACTGAAACCCAACCGAGCATTTCAGGCCAAATATCTGCCCAGAGACTAGGCTAAAGGTTGATTTAAGGATTTCATGCTAATCAGTCATTTGTGACCCTCTCTGCCCTTTGTTAAATTATCATATCATAGATTTAGAGCTATTAGGGATCTCAGAAATCATCCAACTGAACTGCCTTTTATTTTTCAGATGAGGAAACTGAGACCCAGAAAGCTTAATCATAGGAAAAGCTCCTAAGATGAAAACTCCTTGAAATTGGGACTGTTTTTGCTTTTTAGTAATTTAACTTTTATTTTAATCACCCAGTACATAAAACATGCTTTATTTATTTTATTTGATTTATTGATTAAGCTAGCAAAGGATTTAAGTTGGAGCAGTAGAGGTTTCAGATGGAACCTGTATCTTGTCCATTCACTAGATATTGGGAGAACATTCTACATATCTAGGTATCTAGAATGCTAGTACCAGATGGAGCTTTGGGGACCATCAAATCCAGCTCCCTTATTTTGTCAAGAGGCATCCTGAATCCTAGAGAATAGGAGTTACTTCTCCAGGTCACAGAGTGAATAAATTGTAGAGTCAGACCTGAGATTCCAGCCAGGTCTGGGTCCCTTCCTGCAGCATCTGCCTGGGGGGAAAGTCCACTTGAGGTCATGGTTGAGCTCCAGTGAGAATCCATTTCTGCCTAAGTGCTTCCTGTCTGAAGCATGAACATTCAAGAATTCAATAAATCCATGTTCTCATTTGTGTGAGCATTTTATTCACTAGTACAGATTGCAACCCATTTATGCCCATTACTTCTGAATGATTCTTGTCTATGTTCTCCCATCAGTCTTCCATGGAGGCCCTCTCTACCCACTGTTATAGATAGGCCCTCCTTAGCTGGAAGAGATTATAGAGGCTGTCTAGTGCAGCCCCTTTCATTTTACAGATGAGGAAACCAAGCTCCAAAGGGGTTAAGGAATTTGCTCACGAATACACAAGGGAGGCAGGATATGGACCTAGATTCTCTCGCTCCAATCCAAGCCTCTTTCCACTGTACCACACTGTTTCCTCTGGGTTATTTAACCTTAGATGGGTATCATTGGAGGGCTTGGGTCTCACCTGCTTACCAGTCCACTTATACTCCAGAATGTTTCTCCTGAATTAAATTCCTTATCCCACTTCTTGTGAGCAAGTCATCATGGGCAATACACCAGTCAGTCAATAATCATTTATTAAGCACAATTCTGGTGATATAAAGAAAGACAAAAACCAATCCCTGCTCCCAGGGAGTTCATTGTCTAATAGAAGAGACAACATGCAAACAACCATGTACAGACATAAATTGGAGATGATCGACAAAGGGAAAGCATTGGAATTAAGGACAATGAGGAAGTTGGAATTTTAGCTAGGGCTTAGAGGAAGCTGGGAGGTGGAGATGAGGAGGGAGGATGAATATTCGAGGCAAAGGGCATAGCCAATGAAGATGGTTGCCATATTGTCTATGAAACAAAGTGGAAACTCAACCATGAAAGGACAGCTAGGGAGCTCCATAGTGCATAGAGTGCTGGGCCTGGAGTCAGGAAGAGACTCATTTTCCTGAGTTCAAATATAGACTCAGACTCTTACCAGCTGTATGACCTGGGCAAATCACTCAACCCTGTTTGCTTTAGTTTTCTCATCTGTAAAATGAGCTGTAGAAGGAAATGGCAAACCATGCCAGTATCTCTGCCAAGAAGACCCTAAATGGGGTCACAAAGAGTCAGGTATGACTGAAAGGACTAAACCATAACCATGAAAACCCAAAAGGAGATGCTAGGGAGTTATTGGCTCTTTGCCGCAGTGCAGGTGGCACCCCCGTTTTCCCAGAATGGGGTCTATCATTGGAACACAGATTTAGAACTAGAAAGGGCCATCCAGTCCAATTCCTTAAGTTACAGACGCAGGGAAATTCAGTGACATCCCAGATTCACACAGTTAGTGAGTGTCTCAGGCGTGATTTGAATCCGGCTTTGCCTGATTCTGCTACATCATGCGGTTTCCATCATGTCTGTGCTTCCAGCCCATTGGGCCAGCCTGGTTCTCATTTCCAGCATTTGCTCGAATTCTTGGCATCTGGTTACTGAGTAAGTAGAGTGAGATGGATATCCACTAGCTCTCCCCATGAAGACGTGGCTGACAAATGGTCCTCCAGCTGCCTCCAGGACCCCTGGCCAGCCTCCTGGGCCTGGCACTCCACAAAGCTTGCAGCAGCAGCAATCGCAAGCCTTGGGTCCAAGTGTGAGAGAAAAGATGGTTATGGGAAATGAGCTTATGGCTCAGAAAGATTGTAAAGTACAAAGAGAAGACTGGGTCATGGCCTTCCCGCTGGACAAAGGGTTTGCAAAGGGGGTTGGATGGGCAGGGTAGGAGTACTGATCTTGGAAGTTTCCATGCTGATGATGGATGGAATAGGAGAAAAGGGATTTAAATTAATCTGGGGGGGGAGGGAGGTAGTATGATGAGGAGGGAACAAGCATTTATTAAGTACTTACTATATGCCAGGCACTGCTGAGTGCTTTACAAATGTCACATTTGATGTCAATGTTTCAGACAGACCTAAGGGCAAGACTCAAGAGGGCCAGATCGACTTAGGGGAATTTTATCACATGGAATCAGGAATTGTGATACCCATGACAACCAACCAGCATTTATTAATTACCTACAATGTCAAGGCTGAGAATACAGAGGCAAAAAATGAAAGTCCTCGGGGAAGGGCACAGTGTGACCTTGGACAAGTCACTTAATCTTGATTGCCCTGCCTTCCCCCCTCCAAAACAAACAAAAAAAACAAACGAAATAAACTATACTGTCTTCTGCATGAAGACTTTTCTGATTTCCCCTGCCACAACTTGTACTTCTCTCCATTCTAAAGTCCCTTATATTTAACTATTTATCTATGTATTCTGTCACTTTTTTATGCTGTGTATTTTTTAAATGTTTGCTTGTTATCTTCCCCATTAGAATAAAAACTCCTGAGTAGGTGTTATTCATTCTTTGTCCTTGTATCTTCAGTGCCTAGCACGTGCTTGGCACATAGTAGGTCAGGATCGATATTTGTTGATTGGATGGTTACTTGATTGATCTCTAATGGTCTTTTCAAGCCCTAAATAGGTGACCTTAGGATCCTGAAGTTACCCAGTCTGGAGACTGGACCAAATGGACTCTTTATATTTATATTCTATCCTTAGTTTTTAAAAGGCAGCTTGGCACTTTAGTGGACAGAACAGCAGGCCTGGAGTCAGGAGGACCTGAGTTCAAATCTGGCCTTAGGCACCTTGCTGCTGTGTGACCCTGGCCAAGTCACTTCACCCTCTTTGCCTCAGTTTCCTCATCTGTCAAATGAGCTGGAGAAGGAAATGTCAAACCACGCCAGTAGCTCTGCCAAATGGAATCACGAAGGGTCAGACACAACTGAAACCACTGAACAACAACAAAACCCCTTAGTTTTGCTGTTGAAAGCCAGGCCTATGGAATAGCAGTGCTGAGGCATTGGTTCCTTTGTTCCATCTTTACCACGATGACTTCCAAATGTACATATGCGGTCCTAATTGTGCAGTGTGTTTTGGGCTTGGAAGTCCCAGCAAAATCTGAAACTCAAATCGAATTGAACTCATCTTTCTTGAAAGTTCCCTCTTTCCATTGGAGACACCGCCGTCCTGCCAACAATCCGGGCTTTGTCACTTGGTCCCATCCTAGATTCTTTTCTCTCCCCCACCTCCCATGTCTGTTCTATCCCAGCCTGGGCTCCTCCCAGGACCAAACCATATGGAATAATAAGTACGTTGAGCAGAACTGTGGGTAATAAAAAATCAGTGGAAACTCCAAAAATGACTTTTATTTGGGTATGAAGTGCAATTTTCTTTTGTTTATATCAAGCATATGGAACAGGGTGTGTTCGATATTTTAGGAATTTGGTGCAGGTACAATAAATGGAGTCGCACCATGAACATCTACCAGATGATACATGGATAGAGCTCTGGACTTGGAGTCAGAAAGACCTGAGTTTGAATTCTGCCTTAGATGCTTACTAGCTGTGTGACCCTGGGCAAGTTACTTAACCTCTCCGTGCCTCAGTTCCCTCTGTATAAAATGGATAACAATGGGTATAGCACCTATCTCCTAGGGTTGTAAGAATCAAATGAGATAACATATGTGAATTACTTTGCAAACCATAAAAGCTGTATAAATGTTAGCAATTATTACTATTATTAACTTGAGAGAAGCTAGAAAACTGTCTAGCTTTGTCATCCTAAGGGAATTATATTTGCATTTATGCTATTTTTTTTTTTAAAAAGCCTCATTGTATAATGGACAGCATGCTGAAGCTGGAATTAGGAGAAATCTTGGTTCTCTGATAATTATTACTTGTATGACCCTGGGCAAGTCACTTAACCTCAGTTTCCTCATTCATAAAAAGGAGAGGGGATAATAATAAAATTATATTTCTGTCTATCTTCTATCTATCTATCTATCTATCTATCTATCTATCTATCTATCTATCTATCTATCTACCTACCTATCTATGTGTCTATCCATCCATCCATCCACTTATCTATCTATCTATCTATCTATCTATCTATCTATCTATCTATCTATCTATCTATCTATCTATCTATCTACCTATCTATCTATGTATCTATCCATCCATCCATCCATCCATCCATCCACTCATCTATCTATCTATCTATCTATCTATCTATCTATCTATCTATCTATCTATCTATTGATCTGTCTAATGTGGAGGGATGGGAATGGGGGGAAATCTCTGATTTCATTGGCATAAGGAACTCTCAAGTGAGTTCATTTAGCCCATGTCTTCTGTCTCCAGTCATGGCTTTCCCCCTCCATATGACACTCTCTTCTTTACATTTTACTTCCTGACTCTATCTACCCATCCCCGCCCCCTTACATCTAGGATGGATGCCTCTGCCCACTCCTTGACACACATAATAAATCAATGCCAGTCTCTCTTTTCCCACTCCCCCAAGCCCCAACATTTCAGAATTCCAGACTCCTCTTAGGAAGTGTCTTCTTCACTGGAGCTGGTAGCTGTCAAGCCTAGGCTTGTCCTCTAGGTTTCTGCTGCCCCCTGATGGCTGCCATTACTATAGTTGGTCCAGAGGTGAAGGGAGGTTCCCCAGCTCTGCCCATGCCCCAACCCCAGAATCAGCTCCTTCCCTTCTGATCTTTCTTTCAGGGTAATAATGACCATAGCTCTGAGGCCACCTGGCCCAACTCCCTCATTTCATAGAGGAGAGCATTCAGGCCCACAAAGGGGACCTAACTTTCTCAAGGTCTTACAACTGGCAGTCAGAATTTGAACTCAGTGCCCATGACTCCAACTCAAGTGCTCCCTGTCCACTGAACCAAATGATACGCTTTTAGGAAAGGTGCCAATAGCTATTATCATTAGCATTTATATGGTGCCTTAAGGTTTGCAGAGCAGTTTATAAATATCGCTTCCATTGATCCTCACAACAATTCTGAGAGGGTAGGTACTTTTACAACATGAACCCCATTTCACAGATGTGGAAACTGAAGCAAATTGAGGCTAAGTGACTTGCCTAGGGTCACACAGCTAACAAGGGTCTAAAGCAGTATTTGAACTTAAGGCTTCCTGACTCCATATCCCCTGTGCCACCTAGCTGTTTGGTGGGGGGAGCGGGGACAGGGGACGCACAGAGGAGAGAATGGCCCTTGAATCTCAGCCACTCAGAGGTCATCTATTAATTGGCAGCTTGGAGCTGAGGACGCATTTTCTAATAGAAACAATATCATACTTGGGCACTTGGCAGCTTGGCAGGTCTGCCAACAAACACCTATTTAACCCAGAATATATGATGTTTGACTCTGCCACTGGATGAGTGGGCAGATCGTTTTATTAGCATTAGTCTCATTAATCGTACCATTAATATTAATAATAACGGCTTGTGTTCGCAGAGAACTCCAAGGTTGGCACTACTTTAAGTGAAGTCTCTTCTCTGACCCTTGCCACAACCCAAGAATTAGGTGCTAGTATTATATCCATTTTATAGATGAGGAAACAGGCTCAGAGAGATTAGAGGGCTTTGCCCGAGGTTGCTAGGCTCATAAATGTCACAGGCAGCATGCAAACCCAAGTGTTGGCTTGGCTACGTCCAACACTTCCCACTAACTACATCAGGCTGTATCTAAGGTAACCTTTTTTGAGCCCCTATAAAATGAAGGGTTGGAATAGGCTGACCAATCAATCAACAGACATTTATTATTAAGCACCTACTAAGTGCCAGGCACTGTGGTTGCTACTGGGTGAACAAAGACAATAGTGGAGTAGTTCCTGTGCTTAAGAAGCTTGCATTCTCTCAAGGGAATATAATGAATATGTAAATATGTACAAAATACAGGTATGGCAGATGGGGACTGGACCTGTGACTTCATTGATACAGGAAACTTCCAAATGAACAAACTACGTAAGGGGCAGCTAGGTGGCACAGTGAGTAGAGCACCGGCCCTGGAGTCAGGAGGACCTGAGTTCAAATCCGACCTCAGACACTTGACTCACTTACTAGCTGTGTGACCTTTGGCAAGTCACTTAACTCCAATTGCCCTGCCTTCTCCTTTCCAAAAAAGAAAGAAAGAAAGAAAGAAAGAAAGAAAGAAAGAAAGAAAGAAAGAAAGAAAGAAAGAAAGAAAGAAAGAAAGAAAGAAAGAAAGAATAGTGCCAAAATTTATGATCTTAAAGAGTTGCCTAGTCTCATCCAGCACTTCTTAAACTGTGGGTCTGTACCCCTTGGGGTCTTGAACCATGGCTTAAGAAGCGCTGAAGGAGCTGTGAGTGGAAAAAGTTTAAGAAGCCCTGGCCTAGAGCAACTCAAGGCTAAGTGGTTTGTCCAGGGTCCCACAATCAGTACATGTCAGATGCAGGATTCAAACCCAAGACTTCTTGGCTCTGAAACCAGCTCTTACGACAATATGCTCTGATGCATCTTTTTTAAATTTCCAAAATATATACCAAATAAAGGTAATTGGGGGTGTACTGGTAGCTTAGTGAAGCAAATAAATGTCTCATAGAAAGTGGCATTTGAACACAGTTTTGAAGAAAACTAGGAAAGTGGAGAAGAGAATAAAGTCTGGATTGGGGAGGGGGGTTAGGGGGGTAGAAGGGATGGCCTGAGCAAAGGTGTGGAGATGGGAGATGGGCTGTTGCATGCAGAATAGCAAGGCCAGCTTGGCTAAGCCATAGGGCACGTGAAGGAGAATAACATGTGAGAAACTAGAAGGATGTTTGAAGCCAGGATGAGATGACCTCCAAGTTCCCTTCTGGCTCTAAGCCTACCATCCTATGCTCCTAACACATTGGTAATATTTCAACAGTACTCAGCCACCATTTGTTACTTTATTTCTAAGACAGAATACAATCCAAGATACGAGGGGTCCGTGGGTATAGGCAACAGGACTCATTGACTTCTCTGGAAGTAAGGGACCAGCTGTAGTTGGAGCAGGAGGGGAGAAGGTCAGGATTCCACCAGTGGAGCATAAGCAGGGGCTCCATGCTTGGAAATCAAGTTTCAAGGGACCTCAGAGGCCATCTGATCCAAGTTTATTTTACAGAGAAGGAAATATTGGCCCAAGATGGTGAAGCAACTTGACTGAGATCACACCGCTGTTAAGCTTTAGAGAGGCAGTATTTGAACTCAAGTCCTCTGTCCCCAGATTCCATGTTCTATCCATGACACTGTGCTCCCAACCTATTAGCGTGTGAAAAAGAACTTTCCATGGACCCCCTATGAGAAAGTTTCTTCTCTGTACCTAATTAAGAGGAAGAGTCCCTATAACCTAAGGAGATCAAAGAAAGAGGCAAGAGGCTAACAAACACATCTTATTGGCTTCTTTTTGTAGTGTCAAAAAAACTGGAAATTAAGGGGATGGCCATAAATTAGGGAATGGCTGAACAAATGTTAAATGTGATGGAATACTCTTGTGCCATAAGAAATGATGGAAGGGGATGCTTTCCTAGAAATCTGGGAAGATGTGTATGGTACAGAGGGACGTGAGCAGAACCAGGAGAACAGTTTTAACCCTAACAACAACATTGTAAAGATAAACAATTTTGAAAGACTGAAAACTCTCATCGATGTAACAACTAATCATAACTCTAAAGGACCAATGATGAAGCGTGGCACCCACCTCCTGACAGAGAGGGGATGGATTAAACATGCAGAAGGAGACACGTGTTTTTCGACACAAACAGCATGAGAATTTATTTTGCTTGACTATCCATGTCTGTAACAAGGATTCCATTTTTTTTTTCCTGTGGCAGTGGGGATGAGGGAGGCAGGAAGATTAAAAAATGCTTATTAATTAAAAAAAATAAATTTAGAACTCTGCTTGAGAGAAGGCACCTCCATACATATACCTGAGGAGGGTAGTCTCTAGATCAGTCACTCAGGTTATCAGAATTGCAATTGCCCCCATTGGGAGAGAGATTGGAGCATGGAATATTCCGTCACCTATTTGCGTGCATGGGTTCCCCCTAGGTCAGAGGTAGGGAGTCTGCATCCTCAAGGCCACGTGTAGCCCTCTAGGTCCTCAGGTGCAGCCCTTTGACTGAATCTAAAGAACAAATGCCCTTAATAAAAGGATTTGTTCTACAAAACTTGGACTCAGTCAAAAGGCCACACCCAAGGACCTAAAGGGCCACATGTGGACTTAAGGCTCTCTACCCATGACCTAGGCAGGGTAGGGTAGTGTCTCTCTGTTCCTTGCTTCCACTCCTGGATTTCTCTCATATGTCCTGTCTTTTTAAAACCTTGAGTTCCAAATTTTCTCCCCTCTTCCCTTCCCATCCACCCTCCCTAAGAAGTCCAGCAATTCAACATGAGCCACATGCGTGTCATTATGTATAACCCTTCCACAATACTCATGTTGTGAAAGACTAACTAT
>CM053627.1:24139850-24165986 GCA_028646595.1 Phalanger gymnotis
TCTCTTCTCTTCCTACAGAACTGCTTTTTCTTGCCACTTTTATGCAAGATAATGTACCCCATTCTATCTCTTCCTATCTCCTTCTCTCAATATATTCCTCTCTCATCCCTTATTCATCTTCAGCTCATCCTATGCCCACTCTCTCTCTCTCTCTCTCTGTGTATATATATACGTACACATACACACATATATATGTATATATATACATACACACACATAAACATATCTGCGGGCTGAGAGCTCCGTGTGGGACAGACCTTACCCAGAGACCATCCAGGCTGTCCTGGGCTGGAGCCCTGCTTCCCTCTGCCACTTTGTGGGTTCTTCAGCCCTAGAATTGGTTCAGAGCCATTTTTATGGGTTTTTGGAGGGACTTGGTGGGGAGCTCATGCCAGTCACTGCTTCCCAGCCGCCATCTTGGCTCCGCCCCCCCATATGTCTTGTCTTATCTCCCCAGCTAGATCATATGTGCCATGAGTGGGGTTATCATGTTTGCTTGTATCTTCCATAAGTCTAGTTTAGTAAGCGTGCAGCAAATATTTGCTGATCTGTGTGAATCTGTGCATGAAGCAACTGGAAACCAACACAGTCCAGTATACAGGAATATCTAGGGATTTTCTCTTATGTAGGATGCTAGATGAAATCTTACCAGGAGCATTTAAGGACTGAAGACAGAGGAAGAATGCTGGTGTCTTACGTATTAATTGTTTATTATTATTACATATTATTTGTTACACATAATATGTCTTACATATTATAGCCCTGGCCCCTAAGAGGCTGATTCAGCTACAGGGTATTCGTGATTTTAGGAATGTGTTGCTCTTGGTCATGGACACTGGTAAAGGAAATGAACCAAATGCCATTTTGGCCTCTAGCGCAGTGCCTGGCACATTGTGCATTCCTAATAAATGCTTTTTAATTGATCAGCACTATGATGAGCCATGGAGGAATGAGGTGTCAGAAATGAATTAGGAGCTTAGGTGATTAGCATAATAACGTTACAGGAGAGTTGGGGCTGGCTTATGGCAGTTTGGTGGTAATGTCTTAATGACATTATGGGCAAATGATGTTGATTGAAGCTTCCTGATTCAAGCTGTGTTTGTATAACCAAGTGCCAGCTGGTATGTAATGAAGTGTCAGAGAAGTACATAAGAAAATCAGAGTATGAACACCATCGGGGTGGGAGGGCTGGATGAAGGAAGCGTCTTCTGAATCACAGGCTCTCAGGGAGGGAAAGGACCTCAGAGGCTTTCCAGTCTAACCTGCAGCTCACCAGTAATCCCCTCTCCAGCATACCCAACAACTGGTCATCTAGCCTTTGAGTGAAGACTTTCCAGGGGGGCAAACCTACCAAGCCGGTCCCTTCTCCTTTTTAATAGCATTAATAGCTAGGAAGACAACTAGGTGGAGCCATAGTGCACAGAGAGCACTGCCTGTATACACTTACTAGCTGTGTGATCCTGGCCACATCACTTAACCTTGTTTGCCTCAGTTTCCTCATCTGTAAAATGAACTAAAGAAGGGAATGACAAACCACTCTAGTATCTTTGCCAAGAAAACTCTGAACAGAGTCACAAAGAGTCAGACATGACTAAAAATGACTAAACAATAGAAATAGCTAGTAAGTTTTCCCTTATATCAAGTCCAAATTTACCTGTCAGCAGTTTCTGCCCATTGTTTTTACCCTCTTTGGCCAACCAGAAAAAAACAAATACATTAAAACAGTTCTCATGTCCTCACTAAATCTCTTTTTCAAATTAGACATTCACTGATTCCTTCAGGTAATCTTCATAGACATCCTGGTTAATCTCCCATATGTATTCTCCAATGTAGTCATTTAAGAGTTTGGAAAAATACCTTAGAGGTCAGCTGGTCCAGTCTCCTTATTTTATCAATGAAGAGACTGAAACCTAGAGAGGTTAAGGTGACTTGCCCAAGGTCACTGTGCTCATTAGTGGCAAAGCTGAGATGACTCACCTTATACCATAAAAGAGGAGACCTTGAGTTGTGTCCAGATTAGGCTTGGCAGGAGCAGGAGAAGGGCTGGCATTTCAGACTTCGGTATGAGCAGAGGCATGAGGTCCAAGGGACAAGGGGGAAAGTGGAATAGAATGAGCAACAGATCTATTGTTCTCACCAGCCTGGCCAGAAGACACTTGGCCAGTTATACAGAAATCCATACTTACCTGCTCTGATTAGCCAATCTTGGTAATTCAGGCAAAGAAAGACTTCTTTTTTTCTGAGAAACCTTTTCCAATTTTGATTCTTGGGTGGCTATCGTCAAACGATATTATTTAACTTGAGAGGTAGTGTGGTATTTGTGGATAGAAGATGAGCCTTAGCATCAGGAAGACCTGTGTTCAAGTCCTACCCCTGACACATGCTGGCTGTGTAACCCTCCAAAAATTATGCTCTGAGTAACTCTCTAACCAATCAACCTACCAACCAAGCAACTAACCAACTGACCAATCAATGAATAAATATCTATTAAGTGCCTACTAGGTGCCCACCAAGAAGTAGCAAGATTTAATGAATAGAGTGCCAGTTCTGGGTTCAAATCCTTCCTCTGACCCATAGTGGATTATGACTCTAGACAAGTCATTTAACCTCTCAGTGTTTCAGGAAACTCTCTAAGACCATGCACTTCAGAGCAGGTACCCACTTCCACTGGGGGAGGAGTCTCTTCTTGGGTCTTCCTACATCCATGAAATCACAGGTCCTGTCCAAAAACCAAACATATAAAGACACATGCCAGGTACGACAGTGATATTGTCTCTGCCCTCAAGGGGTTTACATTCTGTTAGCATGTGATAGCTTTCTCTCAGACTCTTAAATTATAGAAAAAATGCTTGCTATCCTATAGCAAGCATTTAATAAAAGCTTATCAATTGATGGATTAATCAGAGGAATTTTCCACACCAGGAATTCTCTATGCTGATGAAATCAGAGGTCCAGACCAAAAGAGAACTATTGATATCATAGGGGTCATGACTTGCACACGAATTGGATATAAGTGAGGCAGAGTTGTGCAAAGTCATCAGGTTCACCCTCTCTTCCTGAGTCATCGCAGTCCGGTGGCAGGACCAAAGTTATGATGACTGGCAATGGCCCAGGATGCAGTGGATGACCTTGGTGTCTTTGATATCTTACCAAGCACTAAGCATTCCACAGTGCCTGCTTCAGTCACCTTCGTGGCTGTTCTCATCAACCCATTCTGCCAGGGAAAGTCTTCACTTGCTTGGGGCAGGCATCCCCCCCTAACTCACCAGCCTTGATGTAGCCCATCTGCTGAGACAGTGAGGTTACTGAGGCGTGGCTACTGCATGTGTTATAGATCCTTGGAGCGACAGGTGAGACCACTCCAGACCTAAAGCGGTGTTTAACATATAAAAAAAGATAATAAACTTCATCTGAGATCATAATAATTAGCATTTACATAGTGCTTGGAGGTTAGCAAAATGCTTTACGTACGTTCTTGTATTTGTTCCTCCCCACAGCCCTATAAGGAAAGTCTTACTTTTCTCTCCATTTAACAGATAAGGAAACTGAGGCAGAGAGCAGTCACGTAACTGGTGAATATCTGAAGCCAAATTTAAAATGAGGTGTCCCTGATTCTAGGTCCAACACTCTAACTTTGCCTTCCTGGCAAAGATCATGGGTCCTGAATTCCATATTAATGTTACCTAAGTGATAGACAACTCCTATTTGCATTCTCATAGACTAGCCAAAGACAGTACTGAAGATTGAGGTTAGACTTGCTTGAATATAAACGGGAGACCAGGAGAGATTTTCTTGAATTGTCCCAATTTCCCTCCACCTTTACGAGTAATGGGAAGGGGCAGAGTCCCTTTTCAAAGTGTGTAGCTTAGGGAAATTGCCCTTTGGACCCGAAGGCCAATGGCTGTGCTGCATATGAGGAGACTGGGCGCTTTAGATAGAGGTGTAGACCCTAGCTCCTCATCCTTCTGGGCTCCAGGGGAAATCGGCTGTATCAGAGGAGCAAGAAGGGAAGAGATTGTGGCGAGCCGGCCACAGGGTGTGGGGGTTCTGATTCAATCTAAGCTTTTTAGCAAACTGCAGAGATGCGTCTTCCTGTCTAATTAATAAGCTGTGGTTCTAAGTAATTTCTTGATAGAATGAGGACTTCCAGTGATGGATGAGTCTGGAATGCTGCTCTTTTGCCTTAGTAACAGAAGGAAGGCTGTTCCCTCCAATGCTTTCTCCTTGAATGGGAGGGACCTTTGGGGAGGGGCAAAAAGAGGGGCAGGCAGCCGAATGATGGATGGCTCTGGAAAATAAAATCCCTCTGTGCCTCCTTTGTTCTCCCCAGTTGGAGCATTTGGGTTTTGTGCATGCTTACAAGACATACACTATGCAAGGTGAAGAGTTTCTGCATGAGCCTGGGCCCAGCCTCCAAGTGGAACAGATGTTCTCTGGCTAAGAAATGGGAAAATCTGTCTCCCTGGCCGCCAGTGAGGACAGCCTCAGGGAGAAAGACAGGCTTTGGCTCAAGTACACCATGCCTTCCATGTGGACAAGCTGGCAGATCCCTCCCTCCTCGTCAATCCCCTTCAGCAGATATTCCGAGTGCGGAGACCCAGGGCAGCCCGTCAGAGCCAGGCCCGTCTGTTGTTTCCAATCCGAAAGCAGCTGTTGTCCCAGGCAGTGAAGCTGCAGGTAAAAAAAAAAAAAGCCGCCTGTTTAGGGAAGTGGGATGTTTTAAAGAAGCTGTCACTTCATAAAAGAGCAGCTGCTGGCCATGATCATTAATAACTATGTATCTGGTATTCCAATCAGTCGGTCAATAAGCAGATAATAAGTACCAGGCCATGAGGCATCCGGGTGGTATATTCAATCTGGAATCAAGAAGATCTGAGTTCAAATCCTGCCTCAGATACTTTGCCAGCTGACTGTGGACAAGTCACTTAGCCTTTCTTGGCCTCAGTTTATACATCTGTAAAATAGAGATGATCATAGCACTTTGGGTGGGGGAGGGGGAGGTTGTTGTAAGAATCAAATGAAATAATAGATGCAAAATTTAAGGTGGTATGTAAATGCTAGGGAGACTCTGGACTCACTCCCCCAGAGTAGGTACTCCTGAGGAGGAGCCCCAGAGAAGGAACATGTTCTCCAGTACTATCATCTTGAGCCCCAAGCCAGCATGTTTACTCACCCCATGGTGATCACTACTGATCAGGGCCGCATTTTCCTACAAACAATTAACACCAAACATACAAAGAAACATTCGCTATGAAGATAGAGTGAGAAAAGAAGTTATAAGCTCCCCCTCAATGACACCCGAGAGTACACTCTCCCTATTCCATCACCTTAGTCCCTGGGGAGAGTGGGTTCAAGTTGGTTTTGCTTGCTATAAACATATATCACTTCAGAATGTGGCTTAGCCAATGAATGGATCACTGTTGCCCTTTATCGGCTGCTTTTGATCTCCACTGGAGCAGACAGATTGAATGGGACTTTGATCCTTGTGTCTGGCTGTAAAATCCAGCATGGACTCCCGATTGGAGAGAAGAAAGGAGGCTGACTCAGGAAAGAAGGACAAAAGTAAGCAATCCTCTTTGGTCGGTTAATGCCTTTTTAATGTACCCCAGTTCTGTCTCAGTGGCCAATCAACAGTCCATCTCTTCACCATGTAGGAAAAGAACCATAACTAGTCCAAATCCAGAAGCAAGACCCTTGTATTATCAATGTATCATCACTTCACATACATAGATATACATAATTGGATGATATATCATTGACATATCATCAAACTTTTCCAAAAACTGGCTTTTCGGCCTCTTCCATGTATTCTGACAGCAGGCATAATATACTGTAGGGATGGACCTCCATTGGCCAGGCCACCTGTAACACTACCACCACCACCACCACCACCACCACCACCACCATCACCACCACTACCACCACCATCACCAACTGCCATACATTTAACTAGGCACTTGTTCCTTGAGAATCGGGATGATTTCTCTTTTTGTTTTTATATTCCTAGAACCTGGCACAATACTTGGTGCCAACTGATAAATACTTGGTGATTGGTTGAAGGGAGTGTTTGATAAATATTTGTTGGTGGATTGCTAGAGCCTCAACTTTAATTCTTCCCAAATTCACAACCACACAGACTCTTTGAAAGAATGTTGGTGCTAAAAAGATAGATTTTAGGTTTTGGGAGAAGCTTGAGGATCATTTAAAAGAACTGCCTAGTTTCCCCAAAGCAAACTAGACCTCTTTCCTCCTCTTCTTCTTCCTCTTCCTCCTCCTCCTCTTCCTCCTACTCCTACTCCTACTACTACTACTACTTCTCTTCCCCCTCCTCTTCAATTCTCAGCCTGCTCATGGTCCATTTGCAGTGTCTGTCTAGGACATATATCTTGATGGGCCAACTCTATGGGTCTGTCTATCCAGCTGGATATAATAGTCTGTATAATAGACAGTTTTTGTGTGCGTGTCCATAAATACAACAATAGTGGCAGTATGGCCTAGTAAGTAGAGCTTTGGACTTTGAGTCAGAAAGACCTAGGTTGGAATTCTACCATTCTTTGTATGTATGACCGTAGGACTTTCCACCTTTGATCAAAGTATTCCTTACACCTAGAATGCCTGTCTTCTTCTTCTGTTCCTTTTAGTGGTGTTATTGAGTCGCTTCAATTGTGTCTGATTCTCTGTGACCCCATTTGGAGTTTTCCTGGCAGAGATACTGGAGGAGTTTGCCATTCTCTTCTCTAGCTCATTTGAGAGATGAGGAAACTGAGGTCAACAGGGTGAAGTGACTTGCCCGGGGTCACACAGTTAGTAAGTGTCTGAGGCTAGATTTGAACTCAGGTGCTACCGATTCTATGGCCAGCGCTCTATGCTAGGCACCACCTAGCTGCCCTTTATATTCCTTTATGTATTTGTTTAATGCTAGAGACATGGAAACAGACATATTTTAGCTGTCTGTTAATAGACAAGCCTCAATTCTCCCATCAGGAGAATGGTAATAGTAACCTTCACAAAGTTATTGTAGATAGTAGAAAGAAGCCAGGAAATTGCCTGAGCTCTCCCCAGTTTCCCTCGGAAACAGTGTTAAATCAAGCCTCAAAGAATTCTGGAGCAAGAAAATCCACAAAAAGAATGAAAAGGAGTGAAACAATTTTTCCAGCCCAAGATGACTTAGAAGGACTTCAGGAAAGGTCTGTTTCACTTGCATAAAAGGGGAGCACAGCCAATTGCAGGCAGTATCCGGGCAAGGCAACAGGAGGTTTTTACCCACGGTGCAAATTAGCACCCTAGGTCCAGAAGTCCTGGCTCAGCTGGCCAGTGGCATAGCAGGCCAGCCGTGAGGCCTCCAGCCCCAGAACCCAGGGTACAACAGGCACGACTAGGTTGGGCCATCCTAGTGAAGTGGGCAAGTTAACAGCCTCAGAGGCACCAGCACAGAAAGCCAGTAATCAGGGCCCTGGCTCCCAGTGCAAGAAACTTGGGACCGTGCCCCCGTATGCCAGAAGCAGACTTGAGCTTTTAAACATGGGCCAAACCCCAAAAAGAACCTTGACCATTGTGAACTACTGGAAAGATCCAAACACACACCCAGAAGATAACAACAATGTCAAAATGCCTACATACGAAGCCTCAAAGGGGAATATGAATTGGTCTCAAGCTGAAAAAGTTCTCTTGAAGAGCTCAAAAAGTGTTTTTAAAAATCAAGTAAAAGAGGTAGAAGAAAAGTTGGAGAAAGAAATGAGAGTTATGCAGGAGAATTATGAAAAATTTCAATAGCTTGGAAAAGGAAGCACAAAAATTGAAGAAAAAACTGCTTAAAAATTAGTATTGGCCAAATGGGAAAAATTCCGCTGAAGAAAACAACTCCTTAAGAAGTAGAGCTGGTCAAATGGAAAAGGAGGTATGAAAGATAACTGAAGAAAATCCTTAAAAATTAGAATTGGGCAAGTAGAAGCTAATGACTATATGAGACATCCAGAATCAGTCAAACAAAATCAAAAGAATCAAAAAGTAAAAGAAAATGTAACATTTCTTATTGGAAAAGCAACTGACCTGGAAAATAGACCCAGGGGAGATAATTTAAGAATTATTGGACTACCTGAAAGCCTTGATCAAAAAAAGCACCTGGACAGCATGTTTCTTGAAGTTATCAAGAAAAATTGCCTCGAGGTCCTAGAACCAAAGGGTAAAATAGTCATTGAAAGAATTCACCAATCACTTCCTGAAAGAGATCCCAAAATGAAAAATTCCAAGGAATATTGTAGCCAAATTCCAGAGCCATCATGTCAAGGAGAAAATGCTGCAAGCAGCCAGAAAGAGATAATTCAGATATCAAGGAGCCACAGTCAGGACTACACAGAATTTACCAGCTTCTACATTAAGGATCAGAGGGCTTAGAATATGATATTCCAGAAGGCAAAGGAGCTTGGATTACAACCAAAAATCGACTATGGAGCAAAAGTAAACATAGTCTCCCGGGGTAAATAATGGACATTCAATGAAATATGTTACTTTAAGATTTCACTGATGAAAAAACCAGAACTGAACAGAAAATCATATCTTCAAATACAAGACTCACAAGAAGCATAAAAAGATAAACAGGAAAAAAAACAAACGAATATGTTATTCAATAAGATTAAGCTGTTTGCATCCCTATATAGGAAGATGATACTTGTGACACTTGAAAACTGTATCTCTATTACAGCAGTTAGAAGTGTACATAGAGGGTGTGGGTATACGTTGACTTTGATGTGATGATATAAAAAAAAGTTAAGGGGTAAGAAAAAGGATTATACTGGGAGAAGAGGAAAGAGAGAGGCAGAATAGGGTAAATTATGTCACATAAAGAGGTGCAAAAGATCTATTACAGTAGAGGGAAAGAAGGGAGAGGTGAGTATTGTTTGAACCTTATTCTCATTGGATTTGTCTCAATTCTGAGTTGCCTATAGAAATCTATCTTACCCTATTGGGAAGTAGGAGTGGAAAGAGGAAAGAAAAAGGAAAGGAGCGGATGATAGAAGAGAAGGCAGATATGATAGACCTCCGGGTTAAATCGAATGGAGATAGAAAGGAATATACCTTTTTCTTAGAGGTATATGGCATTTACACAAAAAGTGTCCATGTATTAGGACATTAAAAACCTCACATTCAAATGCAGAAAGGTAGAAATATTAAATGCATCCTTTTCAGATTATGATGCAATAAAATTACATGCAATAAAGGGCCATGGAAAGATAGATTAAAAATTAATTGGAAACTAAATAATCTAACCTTAAAGAATGAGTGGGTAAAACAACAAATCATAGAAATATTAATTAATTTCATCAAAGAACAATAATGAGGCAACATACCAAAACTTAGGGGATTCAGTCACAGCAGTTCTTAGAGTGAATTCACCACCAGTGAAGAAGAAATTAAAACAATAATTAGGAGCTGTTTTGCTGAACTTCATGCCAATAAATTTGACAATCTAAGTGAAACAGATGAATATTTACAAAAATATAAATTTCCCAGATTAACAGAAGAGGAAATAAAATGCTTAAATGACCCCATTTTAGAAAAAGAAGTTGAACAAGCTATCAATGAACTCACTTGGGAAAAAATCTCTAGGGCCAGATGGATTTACAAATGAATTCTACTAAACATTTAAAGAACAATTGATTCCAATACTATATAGACTACTTGGAAAAAGAGGCAAAGAAAAAGTCCTACCCAATTCCTTTTATGACACAAATATGGTGCTGATACCTAAACCAGGAAGAGCCAAAACAGAGAAAAAACTTATAGATCAATTTCCCTGGTGAATATAGATGTAAAAATTTTAAAATATTAGTGAAGAAATTACAGCAATTTATCACTAGGATAATAAACCATGGCTAGGTGGGATTTATAGCAGGAATGCAGGGTTCCTTCGATATTAAGAAAACTATTAGCATAAGTGACCATATCAATAACAAAACTAACAGAAGTCATATGATTATCTCAATAAAGGCAGAAAAAAGTTTTTGACAAAATATAGCCCCCATTCCAATTAAAAAAAGATACTAGAGAACATAAGAATAAATGGAGCTTTCCTTAAAATGATAAGTAGTATCTATCTAAAACCGTCAGCAAGTATTATACATAATGGGGATAAGCCAGAAGCTTTCCCAATAAGATCAGGGATGAAAAACAAGGATGCCCATTATCTCCTAGAAATGTTAGCTTAAGCAATAAGAGAAAACAAAGAAATGGAAGGAATTAGAATAGGAAATGAGGGAACAAAACTAAGCCTCTGTAGATGATATGGTGGTATACTTAAAGAATCCTGGTGAATCAACTGAAAAGCTACTTTAAATAATTAACAACTTTAGCAAAGTTAAAGCTGAACAAGGTGTGGCATATGAATTTAAAGGAATAGTATTGTGCTATAAGAAATGATGAGCAGGCAGATTTCAGAAAAACCTGGAAAGACTTACATGAACTGATGCTGAGTGAAGTGAGCAGAACCAGGAGAACACTGGATACAGTAACAATATCATTGTTCAATGATCAGGTGTGATAGACTTAGCTCTTCTCAGTAATACAATGATCTTAGATGATTCCAAAAGAGTCATGATGGAAAATGCTATCCCCATCCAGAGAAAGAACTATGGATGCAGATCAAAGCATGCTATTTTCACTTTTTTGTTGTTTTTTCTTTCTCATGGTTTTTCCTTTTGTTCTGATTCTTCTTTCACAATATGACTAATGTGAAAATATGTTTAATATGATTGTACATGTATAGCCTATGTCAGATTGCTTGCTGTCTTGGAGAGGAGGGTAGGGAGGGAGGGAGAAAATTTTGCGACTTGTCTTGTAAAAGTGAATATTGAAAACTATCTTTGCATGTAATTGGAAAAAATAAAATACTATTTCCAAAAAATAAAAGGTTAGTTTATAGATCAAATGAAGTCATATATGTATGAAGATTATATAACATTAAAGTGTTAAATCTGAGATATTCGAAATATGATCATTCCATAAGGTAGAGATAGAGGAATAGAAGAAAGTTACTTCTGACCCAAAAGGAATAATGGCTGATATTTCTATTGCTCTTTAAAATTTGCAAATAGCCTTATGCCAACTGATGGCAACAACTTCATGAAGTATGTAGTACAATGATTATTATTCCCATTTTCCAAATGGAGAAACTGAGGCTCTGAAAGGTTAAACCACTTGCCAGTCATCACACAGATAATAAGTGTCTGGGTCCATGTCTTGTCTTTGCCATAAGACCATAAGACCCATGAGGCCAGGGACTATACCTGGTCCTTCATTTTATCCGCTAGTAGCTAGAATGGAGCATTTACTCTTAGCAGGCATTTAATAAAGACTTGGTGAATTTAAAAATCCCCAGCGTACCTTTCTGAGTAGTCAGTTTATGTTGGAGTTCACACTCTGTCAATGAGGTTTTTCAGCCTGAGGCAGGTTGTTTATTGGGAGATGAGGGGGAAAATGACCTTTTGTCTGACAGCAAAAAAAAAAAAAAATAACAGTAACATGAAAGAAATCAGAGGAGAGAATGCCACAGGGTGAGAATTAACAAGCCTACAGCTCTGACATCAGGCTGGCATTTTTCAAAGGCCTTGCTGAGGTCAACACCATGCTTTCTGCAAGTCATTCCTGGCTTTCTCAAGAGCCAAGCAAGAATGTTAGAGGGCAGGTGGCCATGCCTTTGCTGGCAGATTGACTGTTTGGAAATATTTGTAATAGTTGTGTCTGTTGTCTGGTTCCAGGTCATGGAAGGACCATTTAAAAGGAATCTAGTCTAAACACACACACACAAACACACACACACACACACACACACACACACACACACCCCTCTCCTAAGGCTCGAAATCACATCAAAGAAAGGTCATGCAGTTCGGTAGAAAGAGCCCCAAGATGAAGAACTAGATCTGGGATAGAATGCTGGTTCTGACATTTGCTTCCTGGGTGACCTCAGACAAATGACAAGATCTTTGGATTTGTTTCCTCATCTCCAAAATGAGGGGATGGGAGTAAATCTCTAAGAACCACATAGATAATTTAATTCAATTAAGATTTAGTACTAGAATGGACCTTAGAAGGTCATCTCTTCCAACACCCTCATTTTACAGATGGGAAAAGAGAAGCTAAAGGGTTAAGGGTTTAAGTGACTTGCTTAAGTTCCATAGCGAATACATGACAGAGCCAGGATTCAAAATGACTCTGAATCTAGCTCTGAACTCTATGATTCCTCGATAAACTGCCTAAGAGAACACTAAAAAGATGGAATTAAATTTAAATTAGAAATAAAGCTGGTATTTCAGAATAAGTTCCAAAATTAAAGTATTCCAAAAACAGAGAAAAAAGAGTCATAAGGTAAATAAAAATGTCTAGCCCCTTGAATAGTTCAGCCTAAGAAAGGAAGGAAAAAAAGGAAAGGAGGTAGGGAGGGTGGGAGGGAAGGAGGAAGGAAGGGAGGGAAGGAGAGAGGAAGGAGGGGAGAAAGAAAGAGAGAAACAAAGGAACAAAGAAAGAAAAAGAATCAACCAAGCCCACTCTTAGACAGCCAAGGTTTTTGTGGCTGCTCATGTAGTTGGGCTCATTTCAGTTTTGCATCTGGATGATGCCCAGAGTTCAAGGTCCCTTTCAGAGCAGTTTCAAGCTCAGCACCTAAGGAAAGAGGCTGCCTCTTATTTCTTGCCAGATTGCTGCAAAAACCAGTCAGTTGTCAAGTGTTTCAGAGTCCCAGCTTGGGCAGCTCTTGGCAGAAAGGGAAGGGATTTATTAGAAAGGAAAGTACAAGGGAAGAAAAGCAGAGGCTGAGATTCAGCAGTTAGCTTGAAGATAGATCCTAATCACCGGTGCCTGGAGCTATTGACCAACCATTCATCATGTTTAATTTGTCATTTAATTGTGAAATCAGGACCTTATCATGTCTGACCTTCAAACTGTTGGCTGGATTCCTTCCCTTTATCCCTGTGCTCCATCTTCTTATCGCCCCAATGCTCCATCATCGCCATCCATCCACTTGGCATCAGAGAACCTCCCTGCCTACCTCTTCTTAGGCTGAGGGTTGGGCCTCTCTTGGACTGATGGGGCAGGAGGAGACAAGTTGGCCCCCTTTCATTCCCTGTGCTTTTCACAATCACGGATTTCTTTATTTTCTCACTCTCTAACTTCAGCTGCCTGGCCACGTCCCCTTTTGCTAAGATGCCACCACTTTCTTTTTAGCTCAGGAGAAATTTTCTCTCCTTGAAAAGTCTTCTCAAATCGCTGGGAATGGAGAAAATGATGCATTGCTTCCTTTGCATGAAAGGAAGCAATTCTTCTACTCATCCATAAGGGAGCAGGAAACATTGGAGTTGTAAGGGACAGAAGAGACTATTTAGTGAAATTTTCTACCCAATGCCCCTGTAGAAAATCTCTAGCCATAATTCTATGTAGCTAGCTTTATTTGAATACCTGAATTGGTAGGGAGTTTACTCCATGATGCAACTCATTCCAGATTGAACAGATCCAGGTTAGGTGGTTTTCAATAACTATCTGTAACCTCTAATCCCTGGTTCTCATTTTCCCCGTGGAAGCTGAAGAAAAATATATCTCCCTTGTGATGAGTGAATTTTAACAAAAGGGTAAACTGAGACAGCTCCCCAAGTATTTATTAGAAGAGGCATGCTATCTGTCAATAAGTTGGTCCATGACTTGGCCTCCATTAATGCTAAAGACTGAGCAAGAGGAGAGTTCCCCTTATATAGGGATTTGGGGGTACGGAACAAAGAACAGAGCAGGGTAGTTGACATCCTGGAATTAAGGTAAAGTGAATGATCACAGAGCCGAGCTCAGGGATTAGTTGGAGGTTTGGTAATGGCGGCCAGCAATGACCCCTCCTCCCCCTTCTTCTCTTATGAGACTGAGAAATGCTCTTTGTTTGAGCCCAGGTGTGAGATAGCAGCCCAGACTTTTGGACAGCAAACCAGACATCCCTGAAGGATAGCTTGGTGGAGCAAAGATATTAAACCCAAACTCCCTTTCTGCTCAGACACATTCTCCAAGGTCAGTTAAATTCCTTGAGGCAAGAAAGCTGGATTTTTAAACTTAACCCATTACAGGCCAACTGAACTCTGAGCTAAGTTCAGAGACAAAGAACCATGACTTAGGCCGTTACAGGGAGAAACCAGTTATTTGTCGATAGAATCAATGAGAAAATGATACCTGATCACTTTTAATCTTTTCGCCCTTAGTCTCCTCTTCAGCAGGTCAGACATAGTTTCTGCCTGCTTTGTTACCCTGGTCATCATTCTCTCTGGATGATGCTTAACTGTCAGTGTTATTTCTGTTGCATGCAGAGCACTGACAAGTAAGGCAGTCCAAATTGTTAATCACCTCCCATGCCTGGACCTGGCGGCACATGGCCACGTCTTCCATATAATACTCAGAAACGGACACATTACTTCAGATGTGGCCTTTAGTGACTAGCATAGAACAAAATGGAGATCATTACTGTGTGACCCTGGGTAAGTCACTTAACCTTGTTTGCCTCAGTTTCCTCACCTGTCAAATGATCTGAAGAAGGAAATGTCAAACCAATGCAGTATCTTTGCCAAGAAAACCCCAAACGGAATCACAGAGTCAGACACAACTGAAAATGACTGAACAAAAACAAGATGCAATGAGCTCAAAGCAGGGGCGCAAGAAATAGGCAAGCTTGGCTAGAACACACGATGTATGGAGAATAATATCTAGTAAGCCCGAAAAGAGCTGCTGGAGCCAGCTCGTGAGGGGCTCTAAATGCCAGGCTGTAGAGTTACTCAATCAGAGTGATAGGGAGCCACTGAACAGGGAAATTTCAAGGTCAGATTTATGCTCTAGAAAGATTATTTTTAGCAGCTGTATATACATATATATATGTATAAATATATATATATTCAAGAGGACTTTGTGTTAGGGTCTTTTTTCAGCACTTGAATGAAAAAAGGTTATACATGATTGTGAATTTAGTATATCTGCTCTTACATAACAAACTTGCCTTTAAAATATTATTTTTAAATATGTGTGTGTGTATGTGTGTGTTTGTCCTCTGTTCTCAAAGAGGACCAAAATGACACCCCTATGCTTGAGTCAAGATTCAATGTGTCCGACTGTGGCTGATCAGGCCAATATGAGCTTGGAATGCTCTACCACAGGTCGGGCACAAATAGGCCGTGTGAACATTTGGGGTAGGTACTACAAACTTGCACATCTTGCATTTCCTTTGAGCTGTTTCAATTCTGCTTTCTCATAGAGCACAGCACCTTCTCTGATGGGAGCATGCCATCCTGAGCAGTCCTATGCCAGTGTCTCCCATGTCACATAATCAATTCTAAAGTTCTTGAGAGAGACCTTGACAGTATCCTCATATCACTTCTTCTGACCACCATGTGAATGCTTGCCCTGTGTGAGTTCTCCATAAAATAGTCTTTTTGGCAAGCACGTGTTTTGAATTCAAACAATGTGGCCAGTCCATCAGAGTTGCACTCTCTGAAGCAGAGTTTGAATGCTTGGCAGTTTAGTTCAAGTAAGGACCTCAGTGTCTGCTACCTTATCTTGCCAGGATGTGTGTATATCTAGATATATACACACATGTATGTTTATCTAGAGTTATATATACATATATGAGTATATCTATATATGCATAAGTATACACGTACATACCCGTACATATATTTTATACATGTGTGTATGTGTATATGTACACATGTATGTGTATATATGTTTGTATGTATGTATGCATACACACAGAGATATACATATGCTCAAACATGTATATCTAACTTCAGCACCCAACTGCTGGGGGCTCTTTTCCATTCAAAAATTGGCCAAGAAGCCAGAAATTTGCTTGGTTCACTGGAGCTACTTTGTCATTCTGTCTGTTTTTCTGTCTCACGTACGCACACAATAGAGAAAAGATTGCCCTCCACTTCACCAGCTCCAGCACTTGGTCAGCCCCAGCAACTCACCCTCCCAGGAGCCAAAGCATCATCTCAAGTCCCTTTCATGTACCCGAGGCCCCTAGAGATCTCCTGGGTGAGACAGCAAAAGGGATAGAGAAGAATCCATCGCTGTCCCACTCTCCTTGGTTCCTTCCTCTTTCTTTTTTAAATTTTTTAACTAAATCCCACATTATGTCCATCAGTGGAGGGTAAAAGCCTCCCTTCCATCTCTGGCCTTTCACGAGCAGTTTGCTTGCTCTTCCCTGCCTCTAAAAGACTGCTGAGGTCGGTTCTTCTTGTTCAGAGGGTCTTTTAGAAATGGAGTGAGAGTGATGGATAAGAAGAGAAGTGTCCCAAACTCCAGCCAAATTGCAGCAAAGCACAAACCTCTTCAGCTGACTTGCTAGTGACCTCTCCCCCTGCCCTCTAGCAATGCATTTCTTCAGTTCTTTTTCCTAGAATCAGCAAGTTTGGGGCACATTTTCTCCCCTTCTCTCCTTTACTGGTTCAATATTATTTGCTATTTCTCAGTTCCTGGGACTGTGCTGACTCAGGTGGAGCTGAGGACAAACTCCCCACCTTCTATAGGGTTGTGTGCACCTGGGACCCAAGAGGGAAGCTGGGGAATAGCCGGGAGGAAGGGAGCTAGAGTTGAATTTGTTGTTCTTAAAAACAAAAGCAAAAAACTTCAGTTAATTGCAAACAGATCCTGGAGCCCAGATCTGAGGGCCAGCATTCCCATGTTTGAATTGATTTCTCAAGTGAAAAAACCTTTTGTCTGGTGAGAATTCTGAATGTATGGATTTCTTCTCTTTCTCTTCCCCCCTTTCCAACTCATTGCAGCTGCCTTCCAAAGGTGGCAAAGATCTCTCTGTGCCACAGCTTCCTTACCTGAAAAATGAGGAAGAGGCTAGTTCGATGCCCTTTTCCCCCAGCAAGCTCTCCGGCCCCTCCTTTGCTCCTCAGCATGTAACTGTTCTCTTGATTTAGTCTCGGGGTGGGGGTGGGGGGGAACCTAACAGTCCCACACTCATGGACATTGATCTCAGGGACACAGGAGAGACATAGGATAAAGCTCTCTTCTCAAAAGGATAATTCTTCAAACATTTGTTCAATGCTGTGGCATCTGATGTGAGTGAATAAACGAACGAACAAATGAATGAATGAATGAAAAAACATTAATTTAGCATGGATGGCACATCAAGCACTGCGTTAAGCACTAGGGATACAAATAGAAAAGGGAAATGATCCCTAATCTTGAGGAGCTCTCATTGTAATTGAAGAAAACCCATTTAGGAGGATTCCACTGCAGGGCCTAAGTGTCCATTAGCGGGTCAGATGGCAGTGCCAAGGAGAGTGGAGGGCACAGGAATGAAGCAGAATTTTGTAATAATAATAATACTGATAATGTCATATATAACATTTGTTGATGTTGCTCAGTCATTTCAGGCATACCTGATTCTTTGTGACCCCACTTGGGCTTTTCTTGGCAAAGACACTGGAACAGTTTGCCATTTCCTTCTCTAGATCATTTTACAGATGAGGCAACTGAGGCATGCAGGGTTAAATGACTTGCCCAGGGTCACACAGCTAGCTAGTGTAAGGATCTGAGGCCAGATTTGAATGCAGGAAAATGAGTCTTCCTGACTTCAGGCTCGGCACGCTATCTAGTGGGCCTATATATGACATGATAATAGCAGATTTTAATAATAATATGTCATTGTATATAACATATGTAACAATAGTAATAATAGCTAATATTTATTTAGTGCTCTAAGATTTGCAAAGTGCTTTACAAATATTAGTTGATTTGATCCTCACGACAATCCTGGGAAGCAGGTGCTATTGTTACACACACTTCACAGCTGGGGAAGCTGAGGCAGGCAGAGGTGAAGTGACTGACCCAGGGCCATATAGCTCGTAAGTGGTGGAGACAGGATCTGAATTTAGGGCTTCTTGACCCCAAGCCCAGTTCTCTAAGGTGAGCAGATAGAGATTTAGAGCACTGATATAACTTGGCCAAGGTCATACAGGTGGTAGAACAAGGACTAACGTCCAGGTGAGAGGCCGGCATCCCATTTGTCCAGTACATCGTCAAGGATTTCCATCCTTTGAGGAGGGGTTAGCCTAGAGGGTGTCTAAGATCCCTTTCTGTTCGGAGATTCTGTGATTCTGTAACAATCACAGTAGAATAGAATGTAATCTCCTTGAGGGCAGACAGTGTTTTCTATCCCCATTCCTTGGCATGTAAGAAGAGTTTCACCACAATTTAGTAATTGACTGATACTCTGCTGGAAACGAAGCACTTTTCTTCATGAGGTAGGGAGTGTTTGTACCTTGTCCCCATTATACAGATGCAAACATCATGGCTTGGTGGAATTGAGTGAGTTGGCCGGCATCGCTTGATTTTGAGAGGCCGGTTCCTGAGGCTTGTGTCATTGTTGGGGATCTGGTTTGAGCCTTAGGCCATCAGCTCCCACTAGATCCTAGACTTAGAGCAAGAAGGAGCAGCTTAGATGCCATCTAGTGCACTATCTTCATTTGATGGATGAGGAAACTGAGACCAAAAGAAATTAAATGGTGTGCCCAATGTAGCACAATAATAAGTTTCCGAGCTAAGGTCTGGTCTTGGGTCCTTTGACTGCAAAACCAAGAGGTTTTCCACCATATAACAAAGCTTCCTGATTTGTTATAATACACTAATGGTATTGCTTCCATCAGTTGGGACAATAACATTAATGGAAAGATCAGCATTATCAGGAAATGACTTTGGGTGAAGCCTGTGGGCTTCCAAGGCATTTATTTACTTTCGCCATCTGTGAGTCCATAAGGAAGGGCACGTCCTTTCCTGATAAAGCCTATATAACCTTTCCTGCCTCAGTTGATGAGGTTTATCAATGGCTATCAATAACAACCCCATATATATCTTAGTAGCTCAGTTTCTGTGAATGGGCCTTTCTAAACATGGCTAGTCTAACATCCTTGCAGTTGCTTGGCCCGTACTAAAAGTCTCTTCCTCTCTTGGTTGGACATTTACATAACTTCGTTCATAACTTCAAGATCCAGACCACAATACCATAGGAACATAACAGGCCTAGTGCTAGGAGTGAGCTTAGAGACCAACCACCTCATTTTACAGATGAGGAAACTGAGGTACCCAGCCTCAAGTTCACACAAGTGACAAGGACCAAACCCAGATATGAACCCATGCCATAATGACACATCAGAGAAGGACTTTGGTATAGGTCCAGAAACATATAATGATGCCCCTGAGATGGATTATGCCAACAGCACAAAGAGGCAAGAGGACTGACCTTCACCTGAAGTATGTATGAGTAGCAGAGCTGATATGGCACCAGTTAGTGGGTACCAATGGAAGAAGAAAAAATTTGGATTGAACCACTGCAGTGCAGCACCTGACAAACATGGCCCATAGACCTAGAGATGGGAGTGATCTCAGAGGCCATCTAGCCAGACCCCCTCACTTTACAGAGGAAGAAACTGCCCCCAGGGAAATGAAGAAACTTTAACCTTTAGTGTCCAAAGCAAGATTTGAACTCAGGTCCTCTGATTCAAGGGATGGTATTCTTTTTATCATACTACACTGCTTCCTGTTGGTCAATAAGTATGGGCTGAATTGAACTGAATGATTGTATATGCTACAGTAATGATGGCCATGGAAGGCACCAAGGGAAGATGGGAAAATGCTGGATCCGGAGTTAGAGGAAGTAGGTTTGAATCCCAGCTCTCACTACCCATCTGAGATGGGGATAGGAACTAGACCTGTGCTTTCATTAACCTCCTAGGCAAGGAAACTTCCCCTATAAATACAAGAGAGCACATTCTCTCACCTTTAAATCTTGGAGAACTACCTAGAGCACCATAATGTAAAGCGACTTTGCTAGGGTCACACAGCCAAAGTTAGGATTTGAACCCAGGTCTTCCTGCTCCCAAGCCAACTCTCTATCCCACTACACTACCTTGCTTCTCACTACCTGTGTGACTCAGCAAAACCCTCAACCTCCCAGGCCTTCACTTACTCTGTAAACATGTAAATCTGAAAAACATGGGAGTTGAACCAGATGACCTTTGAGGTTTCTCCTAGGCATAAATCTCTAGTCTCATGATCTGAGGTTTTGGTATTCTCCTGAGATTCCCTGGGAGCTCTTTTTTCTGGTCTTCCTTGGGAAGCAGGGTCTTTAAATGCCACTCAATCCCTGGGGATTCTTGCCAGCAAGCTCCTTCCAAAGGAGCCATGGTGGTGCCCCACCCCCCACATAAACACATTCATAGTGGGCATCCCCGGGTAAGCCAAGTTATGCCAGCATGCATCTAATGGACAAATAAAATGGAACATTTCCCTAGGATGCAAAAAAGGAATGAGCACGTGGAATTGTGAGCACTGAGCTCCTCAAAAAGGCATCTAGGATAATTGGCAGTCAGAAACATACCCCAGCGCTTTGCACAGAAAATATTTTGACAGCTTAGCCTGAAGAGGCCAACCAGAGATGAAAAACTATGACTTACTTTTAAGAGAGTTGGGGAAGGCAGAGGGAGACGTTGTTTGGCTTCCTTAACGCAATACAGAAATCATATATTTCAGCTTCAGATGTAGGACACAAAAGGAATGGAGCTATTTTAAATTAGGGATTAAGGAAACAAAGCAAGTAATTAAGTGTTATGGGCTCCAGTCAAGGCATAGAGTGTGTAAGTTTGGAGAGAGTGCTGTGATGACCATTCCATTCATTTTCCACTGCCCTGGACCTCACAGGAGCAGATAGGAGGGTGGTTCAATCTGATTGAGAGGGATAGAAAGGAATTAATGAGAGGCTCGCCTTAGTCTGCCAGGGCCTAATATAGCTCCCAGCGACTCTTGAGAGAGCCTAGAAGCCATGCCGTACCAAAGAATTAATCAACAAGCATTTCTTCCCATCCCTGTGATACGCCAGGCATTGTGGGGCTAGGTGCTGGAAATCCAAAGACCACATTGAAATAGTCCTTGACCTCAAGGAGCTTGCATTATATCTGGGAAAGAGCACATGCAAATATATGGATATAGCGCCCCCTCTGTGGCTACCCTACCCCCCAGCTCACCATTGTAGCTTGAGTCTCCAAGGTGGGGCAGAGAACCTTGGGTTTAAGGTATTGTATAAGTCCACAAACCTAAAACTATTGTTCATAAGCTCCTATCAAGGCATGCACTTTTAATAGTCAGCCAATAGATATAATAAGCTCAAAGTAAAGGCATTTATTGAGAATAAAGGCATTTATTAAAAAAATTACTTTGAAACTTTACCCCATATAAACCTGGCATTCATTCTTCCTCAAATGGTGTACTTCATCAGTGGGAAGAATGAAGATATACTTAGCATACACTAGGAGAGAGATACATATATAAGGAGTAAGTTCGGCCCATGCGTAAGTAGGTCCAGGCCTACCATACTTGGAGGGCCTGCAGATTACACTTACTCCCAAGTACATGGTTATAGATTCAAGAGACACCATTTTGCAAAACTCTCATGGGTTTTCATGTGTCTTGGAATTTGCAAAGACTTTATGATCCATGGTTGTAGTCTTTTCCTGTGATTCCTTGGGAGCTCTTTTTCCTGGTTTTACTTGGGAAACAATGCTTCTAAATGCCACTTTAGTTCCAGGTGATTTCTTGCAAGTGAGCTCTTTCCAGAAGAAAAGGCAAAGCTTAAAGATAGAAATTCTAGCTGAATCTCCAATCTTCCTTCCTTCCTTCCTTCCTTCCTTCCTTCCTTCCTTCCTTCCTTCCTTCCTTCCTTCCTTCCTTCCTTCCTTCTTTCCTTCCTTCCTTCCTTCAATTAATCTTTCTTCCTTTTTTTACTCCTTTCCTTCCCTCCCTCCCTTCCCCTCTTTCTTTCCTTCTTTCACTCCCCCTCTCTCTGTACCTGTGCTATTATTCATATAGAGAACTTCCACTAGAAAAACGTCTCTCTCCTAATGCAGGTTGGCACTTCCTTTGCAGCTTCATAGACCAGTCCACATTGCTAAAGCTAGATAGCCCCTCAGGGACTATCTAATCTAGCCCTCCCATTTCACCAATATGGAAATCAGGGCTTAGTTAAATAATTGACTCAAGGTCACTCAGCCTCAGAGATGGGAACTCAAAACCCCCTCCTCAGATTCCAAAGGCAGGGCTCTTATTCAGTGCCTGCAGCACCGAGGGTTTAACTGACTTGCCTAGAATCACACAGCAAGTATGTCAAAGGCAGAATTTGAACTCAGATCTTCATTCCAAGACCTCTCCACTCCTCTCTCTCTCTACTCTACCACGTTGCCTGGCCCATAGTAAGCACTTAGGATCAGGTGATGAGAAATGGGATCATCTAGTCTGGGAATTCTTAGTCTTTTTTGTGTCCTAGACTTCATGGACACAGTCTGGTGAAGCCTGCAGGCCCCTTCTCAGAATCATATTTTTAAATGCACAAAATAAAATTCACAGAATTACAAAGGAGACCAATCACAGGTTTTCAATTTTTTTTTAAACGCACAAATTCCTGGATCCCATTTGAAGAACCTTGACATAGTCCAAACTCTTCATTTTACAGATGAGGAAACTGAAGCACTTTGGGGTTAGATGACCCAGATAGGGGGAAGCAAAGCTAGTGTCTGACCTCAGTTCTTATGACTCCTGTCCAATAAATATCTGTTGACTCATAAACTGTGACACTGATCAAATCACTTTCCCACTGCTGATTCCTCTCTATATAATGATGGCGTTGGATTGGTTGATCTCCAGGGTTGCCTTCTGTTTCTGGCATTCTGTGATTCGAGCTGTCCTCTAAGCCAACTCTGGTTATAATCATCCCCTCCCACTTTGGGCCTCCAGCCTGGGCCCTCTCCTTTTTGCCAGACCCTCTCCGTGGCTCATCTGTGACCATTTGTCCCCTATTAGATTTTAGAGACCACATAATTATTTGCAGGTGCCCCAGGAGGGGGCCAGTCTGCCCTTTGTCTTTCATCCCACGAGGCAGCCACCATTGGAATGTTGCTGAGCTGAGCACCGGGAGCCAGATGCCATCACTGAGGATTAAGCTTAGATTTCCCCAAATTTAATTAAGTCTCATGCAAGAGACAGGGATGGTTTTGCACAATGGGGTTGGAGGCTGGGGGAACATCTTTCTTTTCCCTAGATCCCATTGGCAAACCAACCTATGGCCCTCCTTACTTCTGCAGAGCTGGCCTATATTGCTGACCCAAACTGTGGAAGGGTGCCAGCAGAGCCAGGCACGGATGTGGGTGGTCCGAATGACACCCCCTCAGGTTTCCCTGGTGACCACATTGACTGCTGTCAGTGTAAGGGCCAGGATCCAGAGTCCAGAGGAAGGGTGTAAAAATAGTCAAGGCCATGGCAAGGGAGCCCTTGAAAGGGAAACTAAAATAACTGGCACTCTTCAGTCTGGAAAGAGCACAGTGACTTAAGAGAGGAAGGTTTGGAATTCTCCTATCCATCCAGTCCAATGAGCCTACTATATGCTGGGCTACAAGCATACAAAGACAAAAAAGAAAGACCCTGCTCTGAAGAACAAAAGACAGATTCCTCTGTTTGGCATTTAAATCCTTTCTTAACCTGGTAATGATAACAGTAATAATGAAAATGACAATAATAATAATGAAGTTATAATAATGATGATGACAGTAATAATAAAGTTGATAATGAAAATTATAACAACAATGATGATGATGATGGTGGTGAAAATTACAACAGCCGCAATGACGGTGGCGGTGAAAATTCTAACCATAGAATTGATAGTAATAATAGCCATCATTTTATGTGGTGTTATAAGGTTTGCAAAGCCCTTCACCTTTATCACCTTGTCTGGCCTCCAGCCTGCCTTTCTGGGCCAATGATGTAAATTATAAATCACAGACCTCCCCCTAGAGCCTTCTATACTCTGACCAAACGTGTGCCATTTCCCTCCTCCATGCCTTTACAGGCTGCCTCTTCATGCCTTGAATACTCTTCCTCCTCATTTCTGCCTCCTCATATGTCTGACTCCTTTCTAGGCTCCTTTCACATACCTTCTCCTTCCCAAATCATGCTGCATTTGTCTCACACACAGTGTGAATTTACTTATCAATCAAAATGGCAAATAATAACATCTACATGGCATTTTAAGATGTGCAAAGCCCTTCACATATCATCTAATTTGATATTCTAAACCACCCTCCAGAGTAGTTGCTACTATTCCCATTTTACAGATGAAGAAACTAAGGCTGAGAGAAGTCATATTTTATGCCCCATAGTAGAATCTAAGCTCCCTGAGGGCAGAGATTGTTTTGGCTTCGGTTTTGTATGTCCAGCCCCTCCTTTAGTGCCTGATGCATGTTGGTCATTTAATAAATACTTATTGAATTGAGCTAAATGAAATAGACCCTCAGATCAAGTCAAAGGAAGGGTTTCTTTACCCTTCAGTAAAGGAAGTAATGAACACTTGAAACTTGTTACCCAAAGAGCTACTACAACATAGAAACTTAAACTGGTCTAAGAAGATTTTTAGAGAAATTTCATGTTTATCAATCAATCAACAAATATTCATTAAGTGCTTTCTATGCACCAGGCACTGTGCTAGGTGCTGGGAATATAAAAAAAAAAAGGTTAAAAAAGAGGTCCTACCCTTAAGGATCTTACATTCTAACTTGAGACATGTATAATAAAGAGACATACAAAGTGGATGAGAAGTGACCTTTGCAGGAAAGACTCTAGCAATCAGTTGGGAGAATTGAGAAAGACCTCCTACAGAAGATAAGAGTAGAGCTGAGTCTTGAAAGAAGGTAGGGATTCCAAGAGGTGAAGGTTAGTAGGGAAAACAGTGCAGGCAAGGGAAACAGCCAATGCAAAGATATATTGCATTCAGAGGCTGCCATGGCAGAGTAAGCAGGGAAAGAGATGGCTTCCTAATCAGGAAGACCCAGACTGAAGGCCTTCCTCTGACACATACTGGCAATGGGATTGTGGGCAACTCCTGGGTGCCCCCGGCAATGTTCTATAAGTTACAAAGAAGTTGCTAATCTTCCTTGGTAGCATTGATTTCATGACCACCAGGTCTCTATGCTAATGAAATAGCAGACCTCATAGGTCTAGAGCCACAAGGAACTTTAGAGGCCACCTAGTCTAATGCTGTCTTTTTACACATAAGGAAACTGAGGACCCAAATGTAATAACAATGCTGCTTGCAGCTGCTGTGGAGGTTTAAGACCAATAACACCAGCACACAAGAGGGCTGCTGGCATAGGTTCTTTGATGTGCTTTTCTTTTTTTTTTTTCATAAATTTATTTAACATATTTAGTTTTCAGCATTGATTTTCACAGGAGTTTGAATTACAAATTTTCTCCCCATTTCTACCCTCCCCCCCACTCCAAGATGGCATATATTCTGGTTGCCCTGTTCCCCAGTCTGCCCTCCCATCTGTCACCCACTAACCTCCCATCCCCTTTTCCCTTCCTTTCTTGTAGGACAAGATAAATTTCTATGCCCCATTGCCTGTGTATCTTATTTTCTTGTTGCCTGCAAAAACTTTTTTGTTTTTGTTTTTGAACATCTACAGAACTGCTTTTTCTTGCCACTTTTATGCGAGATAATGTACCCCATTCTATCTCTCTCTATCTCCCTCTCTCAATATATTCCTCTCTCATTCCTTATTGATCTTCAACTCACCCTGTGCCCTCTCTCTCTCTCTCTGTCTCTCTCTCTGTCTCTCTCTCTCTCTGTCTCTCTCTCCATATCTCTCTCTCTTTTTCTCTCTCCATATATATATATACACGCATATTCCCTTCAGCTACCCTAATACTGAGGTCTCATGAATCATACACATCATCTTTCCATGTAGGAATATAAACAAAACGGTTCAACTTTAGTAAGTCCCTTGCAATTTCTTTTTCTTGATTACCTTTTCATGCTTCTCTTGATTCTTGTGTTTGAAAGTCAAATTTTCTATTCAGCTCTGGTCTTTTCACTGAGAAAGCTTGAAAGTCCTCTATTTTATTGAAAATACATATTTTGCCTTGGAGCATGATACTCAGTTTTGCCGGGTAGGTGATTCTTGGTTTTAATCCTAGCTCCATTGACCTCCGGAATATCGTATTCCAAGCCCTTTGATCTCTTAATGTAGAAGCTGCTAGATCTTGTGTTATTCTGATTGTGTTTCCACA
>CM053627.1:24166486-24177319 GCA_028646595.1 Phalanger gymnotis
ATTACATTTAGGAGGGGCATATTATACATACATATTTTATATATATATATATATATATATATATATATATATATATATATTACACACAAAATAATATATCAAATTGCACCTCTTATACATACTAGTTGTATGATCCTGGGCAGATCCCTCAACCTCCCAACCTGCCCTTCGTGCTTTGAAACCCAGAATGACCCATTTATATCTTATTTGGAGGTTAACAAAGGGCTGTCCACACATTATCTAGCAATCCCCATACAGGGGGTTCCATCCCCTGCCTTCATACCTTTGGACAGATGGGCTTTGTGTCTAAAAGTGCTTTCCAAGACTGCAAGTCACAGAGAAGGTGTCAATCTGCACTAGTGAAGGGAGTTTCCTCACTGGCGAGTCCCTATGCCAATAGTTCTCAAAGTGTGGTCCAGAGACTTATAGGAGTCCATTAAGTCAAAATCATGTGTGAAGACATTTTAATTTCTAATATGGTAGATATCGATAGATGTAACCCATAGAAAAAAGGCTTTGGGATCTTCAACAAATTTGGTTTTTAGTGTCCAATAATTTTTAAGAGTGTAAGAGGGTCTTGAGACCAAAAGGTTAGAGAATTGAGGTCCTGTACCAAGATAATCATAGTACCATCATCTCTTCCCCTCCCCGCCCCACACAGTTGTAGAGTAATACAAAGTGATTTCAAATGGTAGAGAACACCATTCTGAAGGGAGGAGATTAGGAGGGGCGTGCATCTAGACATGGTATCCACCCTCACAAAGGTGTGAAGGCAGGGGATGGAATCCCCTTGTGGGGATTGCTAGATAATGTATGTACAGCCCTTTGCCAGCCTTCAGATAAGGTACAAATGAATCATGCTGGTCTTCAAAGCATATGCATGTGTCACCAATTGTGGTACAGTGGAAAGAGGCCCAGTTGTGGAGTCAGAAGTCCTGGGTTCAAATTCAGCCTCTCTCACTAATCATATGACCCTGGTCAAGTCACTTCGCTGGGACTCAGTTTACTCCTCTGTAAAATGAGGGGGCTGGGCTGGATGACCTCTTGGGGTCCTTCCAGCTCTAGGTCTGTGATCTTTTGGGTCAGCTGGATTGGTCCTAGTGGTCCAAGGTGCTTGTAATGGTAATTTTAATTTGAAGATCTTTTCCTCCAAGGATATAAGTAGTGAACCAATAACCTCTTTGAAGTATTTGAAAATATCCCGCTCCTGCTGCAAGAAGGGTCAGCATCTTCAGGGCAGTCCCCTGACTCTATTTCCACAGGGAGTGGGGAAGTATTTTATTCTGAGCAGGGGTATTTTTCCCCCTCATGCAGTCCAGAAATCATCATGTTTTTCCTTACCTCATTTGTGACTCCTTTAAAAACAAACAAACAAACAGACAGCATTTAAGTTTGATTTGTCTCAAACAGAGATGATTTAGAAGGTTCCCCCAAGAAGGGCCAGAATGGTATTGGGAATGAACAGCTTGCTAATGGCAAGAGATGCTGTTTTACCTACAGCCAACCAGTCCAAATCTATCCAAGGTTATTTTTTAAAGGAAGATTCACATACAATGTATACAATAATACCTCTCTGCTCAGAACTCCAAGCACCTTCCATCTGTCAGGCCATTTATCCTCCACGTCCCTAATCCTCCCTTTAAATTGACTGAAAACATGGCAAGGGGTAGGGTAGTGGGAGAGAGAGGAGGAGACAGCATGTGATTTCTTTCTACTCATTCTTAGGCCTCTCCAGGGGATGCTAGAAAAATTGGGGGCTGGAGGAATGAATAGCATCTACCCAGAGAGCTGGAACTAACTGGCATCCGTCTGCTTGGCATATCGTGCCAGCAAATGCATGAGGAGGTAGCTAATGATGGCATCAGGAGAGGGCCCCAAACTGGAGGTCCATTAGGGTCTCAAGTGGAATGCTGTTAAATGCCATTCATGGAGCCATCACAAGGAGAACAAGCCACAGCTCAGCATTTGCAGCGGCCTGGGGTTGGGGAACATTAAGGCGATGTAAATCTGTGTGCCCGCTGTGTCTGTGCTGCGCAGCAGACAGGAGGGTTTTGTCAAACCAAACATCCTTTTTGCATCTGGGGTTCTAGCAGACTCCGTGGGAGCCGGGCTGCTGGCTCCTCTATGCAGTATCAGGCAGGAAGTACAGAGAGATGCAGTCCAGAAACATTGGGTAAGAAGCAACATGGTGTAGTCTAGAGAGAGAGCTGGGCCTTGAAGCCAGGAAGATCTGGGTTCAAGTTTCACTTCTGACATACACTGGCTGTATCACTGGGCAATCTCTGCCCACTAGGGAACTTTCTAAATCATAAGTTTCAAAAAAAAAGCATCAATCTGAGTATGGGGAGGAAGTCCCCCTACCCAACCCAAGGGAATTACCTCTATCAATGAAATCACAGGCCCAGGGGTTAGACCAATGCCATCACCTTTCTCTGTTTAACCCCACAGACAAAGCAGGGTTTCTGGTTCAGACTGGTTCAAACTGGTTCAAACCATCTGAAATGCTACCTGTTGAAGATAAGCTGTGGGTAATCCCTGTTCTCAGGTCCTGTCCACCATTTCCTTCCTTCCTTCCTTCCCGCCCTATCTCTTTCCTTCTTTTTTCCTTCCTTCCTCTTTCCCTCCTCCCTTCCTCCTTCCCTCCTTCCTTCCTTTCTTCCTTCCTCTCTTTCCTTCTGTCCTTCCCTCCTTCCTTTCCTTCCCTTCCTCTCTCCCTCCTTCATTCCTCCTTTTGGGTCGCGTGGGTGAGCCGCATGTGTGACTCACCCCTGACACTGAAAAAGATATAAAAGCCAGGGGTTGGCCTCTTCTTCCTTGGAGCTCTGAGACGCAGCAGGAGTGGCGCGTGACTCTGAGCCAGCCTTGTCGAGCTCCCGGCTGAACTCAGATGTTGGTAACTATGAATTGTATTGGGACTGTCTGTAATTTGTTTAAGGGCTCTTGAGTCAGTGTTGATGTTGAGACTCCGAGCAGCTGTAGCTAAGGAGCCCTCCAGCTTGTAAACCCGGATGCCGAGACTTTGTTGAACTCTGGTAACTATGTATTGGGATTTGAATCAGACAAGGTCTGTCTGTTGAAGTTTGTAATTTGCTTGTATTTTGTTCTGAAGTTCAGGGTGCTGGCTTTTCCCCCTGAACTAAGTGAATGATATTTGTGTGCTGAATTAAAGTAAGCTTGCCAACCCCTTAACCTTGCTCTCCTTATTAAGGCATATCAAAAGAACCTGGGCTTTCTGGCTGTCCAGCAGCTTTCTGGGCATTGGCTGTGGGTGGATCTGGACCCCCCACAAGTTGGTTTGGCATGACTTATTCCCGGTTGGCTCCATCTCTCTTGCTTAGCATTTACCGAACTATCTATTTCCTTGTTCTAACATTCTGCTAGGGAGTGACACCAGCCAGTCATTTCCATAATCTGTCATTTCTCTTTTTTTCTTTTCCCTTCTTGAGAATGAAATTTACCGGTCTTGACTCTTCCGAGATCTCTTTCCTTCCCCCACAGCCTCTCAGATTCCTGAGTGGCTCCTTAATCACATCTCCAAGTTCATTTAGCGGCTCTCTTCACTGACTTCGGGAAATGTGGACTCTCTCAAGGCATCTAAGAAAGTATTTCATTACTATTGGCTTGCCTGCCTTGGCCTTGCATCCTCTCTTAATCACATTCCTTCTCCACTTTCCAAGGCTAAGATCGTCATCCTTGCCACCGAAAGCAGAAACACCATAGGAGTTGAGTAGTTATGTTTTCCCGCTGCCATCTGCCATGTTACGCTGAATGCCCTTCCTCCTTCATCTTCTTCCAATCTTAATCCAAAATCTGTGCCCTTAGTGCCATCCTCACCTCACTTCACTTTGGTTTGATCGTTTTTCTACTTTTAATTTTAGTTGGTGTCTTTTGTCTTTGAATTATCTTCATTTTAAAAATACGTAGCTCTCTTCCATTCAGTTGACTATCACTTGTATCAAAAAAATAAAAAGAACAAAGAAAAAAACAGTCTAAAAACTAGCCAACACATCTACTGAGCTCAACAGTACTAGAAGGAAAAGAGGCAGTTTTCCATCTTTTTTTGGAACAAACTTGGTCATTACAATTTCACAGCATTTGGTTTCTTTTTTTGTCCAATCAATCAATGAGAATTTATTAAATACTCATTAAATGCCAAGCACTGGTTAGAGAGTTGAATATACAAAAAAAATTAAAAGCAGTCCCTGCACTCAAGAAACTTACATTTGAATAGAGGAGAAGACACATAAATAGTTGGGTATCTGCAAGAGACATATAGGGTACATAGAAAGCAATCAGAGAAGGGCAGGTTCTAACAGCTGGAGGACCAGGAAGGGATCTCTTGCAGAAGGTGGGATTTGAGCTGAGTTTTGAATGAAGCCAGGGAGACCAGGAGGTAGAAGTGAGGAGAGCGAGAGAGAGAGAGAGAGAGAGAGAGAGAGAGAGAAAGAAAGAAACAGAGAGAGAGAGAGAAACAGAGAGAGACAACAACAGAGACAGAGACACAGACACAGACAGAGAGCATACTAGGTATGGGGTACAGCCAATGCAAAAGACTGGAGATGTTGAGGATTGGATTTAATGAAGAAAAAATATTACGATAAGCTGAGATCATAGAGTATGTGGAAGAAATTCAAGTGTCAGAAGACTAGAAAGGGCCATTTTGTGAAGGCCTTTAAATGAGAAAAAAAGAGTCTTTATATTTGATCTTGGAGGCATTTTGTTGTTGTTGTCATTTTTCAGTCATGTTTGACTCTTCCTGACTCCATTTGAGATTTTCTGGGTAAAGATACTGCAGTAATCTGACATTTCCTTCTCCAGCTTTTTTGACAAATGAGGAAACTGAGGCAAACAGGGTGAAGTGACTTGCCCAGGGTCACCCAGCTAGTAAGTGTCTGAAGTCAGATTTGAACTCAGGGAGAGGAGTTTTCCTGATTCCAAGCCCAGTGTTCAGTGCACTATGGTGCCACCTAGTCACCTCGGTGGGGATCTAATGGAGTTTATTGATCAAGGAGCTGGATGGTGACCTGGTCACACCTTGGCTTTAGGAAAAATCATCTAGCAGCTGAGTAAAGGATTGATTGGAGTGGGGGAAGACTTGAGACAGGAACAGTAATTAGAAGGTTATTGCACCTGTTCAGGTGAGAAAGGATGAATATCTGAACTAAGGTGGTGGTTCTGTGTGTGTGTGTGTGTGTGTGTGTGTGTGTGTGTGTGTGTGTGTGTAGAGGTGACAGGATTTGGTGATGGAGTGGCCACATGGGATGAGTGAGACCAAGGGGCTGAGGGCACACTCCTGATTGGCTTGGAGAATGGCGGTGCCCTCTCCAGCAGTCGAGAAGTGCAGAATAGAGAAGAGTTTGGGGTGGGGCGGGGATAACAAATTCACTTTTGGATATTTTGAATTTAAGATGCCTCGGGGATATCTAGCAGCTAGGTGGCACAGTGGATAAAATACCGTGCCTGAAATCAGAAGGTCCTGAGTTCAAATTTGACCTCAAACACTGACTAGCTGTGTGACCCTGAGCAAATCACTTAACCCTGTTTGCCTCAGTTTACTCATCTGTAAAATGAACTGCAGAAGGAAATAGTAAAGCACTCCAGTATCTCTGTCAAGAAAACCCCAAAAGGAGTCACGAAGAGTCAGAACAACTGAAAAAATAACTGAACAACAGAGACATTGAGTTTGAAATGTCTATGTTCTACTTTTGTCCTATTCATTAGAAAAGCATCATCCATAATTTCTATCTGGGTGGACACTCAGTCACGAGCCAGTTCAATGGTACCTTTTCCTATCTCTCCCTTCTCTTATTCTCAAATGTTTTTGATGATACTTTTGCTCTGTGGTTTGTAGATTTCTACATTGGTATGTATGTATGTACGTGTGTATGTATGTGTATTTATATATATATACGTATATATATATATGTGTATATATATATATGATATGTGTGTGTATGTATGTGTGTACATATACCTACACACATACACACAAAGATAGTACCACTTTCCCACTTTTCTATTACATATGTTTATTTTTATTTTTTAAAGTAGGGCATACCAGTAACATTCTGGTCCCAGTTCCTACACCAAACTAAAGTAATCCTTCAATTTATTGGGGAGAAAATGAGCGACACTGGTAATTTGGCATTGGATACTATGAAAGATTGCCCCTATGTGATTGTTGGCTTAATTCTAGCATAAGAACATAATCTCAGAGATGTAGCTTTGGGCCAAAGCCATGGTGTGTTCCAAGTTCCAGGTGGTTTGATTAAAAAAAGGAGAATGAAGGTCCCCATTAGGAGAAGGCAGATGGGCTGAGAACCTCACAGAGCCATGCTAGAGTTTCCCACTCCCTGCCCATCTGTCAGAGACCTGACTTCTTATGTCAGTCACCAGGCAGGTATTAAACCAGAGAGATCCGTGGGGCAGAAAGTACGTGCTTATTTGGCCGGGCATTTTGTTTTGTCTAATTTGGTTTAAAAGCATTTGTTATTTCCTGCTGATTCCTAACTGCACACGTTATGGCTGGTGTGTGCGTGTGTGCATGTGTGTGCGTGTGTGTGCGCATGTGTATGTGTGTCTGCGTAAGTGGGGGGCAGTGGAGTTTCACTGTGGGAGGGAGAAAGCAGTGAATGCCAGTTTTGGGAAACCTTAGGTGAGACTTATTGTCATTTTCTCTTCCAAGCATGTAACTGTGCCAGGCACATCCCAAGATGCTTTATGCTCCCATCTAATCCTCCAGAAAGGTATCTAGGCACTTTGGGGGCTGGATAAACAGAATTAAACCTATTAAACAGATAGATCACTGCCATTTGCCCGATAGCTTCCTGCCATCACTCTAAGCTTCCACAACAGAAGAGAAGCCCAGCTGTAATTACAGCTGCCCAGCACCACCCTCCTCCTATGCAAGAGGCAAAAGAAATGCTAACAGACTGGGCAATGAATGCCAGCTGGAAGAATGATAACAGCATCTCCCCTCTCCCCAATGCCATAGAAATAATTCTAATTGTCTCCAAGCTTGTTCTCAGTTTATTCTTCTGATTCCAATATTAAACTCTGAAGAAGAGAAAGTTGTCAGATTAATAGAGGGCAGGATTCCCACCCCACCAGACACACTGATTCTGTCCATCAATACAGACCCAACCAAAGGCTGCTAAATGTTTCTGTCTTCATATTTCCAGTGGTGTTTGATGGATCATCTAATTGTAAAATGTGATGGTGGTAGCTTTGGAATATTACAGCTAGAATTATTATGTGGAAAGGAAGGAGGAAGAGAGAACTAGACAGAAAAGGAAGGGAGGAAAAAGAAAAAAGAGAAGGAAGGAAGGGAAAAGAAAGAGGAGTCAAGGAAGGAAAGAGGGAAGAGAGAGAAAAAAGAGGAAGAAAGGAAAGAGAAAGAAAGAAAAGGAAAGCAAAAAGAAGAGACAAGGAAAGGGAGGAAAGGAAGGAAGAGGAGGGAGGGAAGGAAAGGAAGGAGAAAGAAAGGAGAGGAAGGAAGAAAAAGAAGAGACAAGGAAGGAAGGAAGGAAGGAAAGGAAGGAAGGAAAAAAGGAAGGAAGGAAGGAAGGAAGGAAGGAAGGAAGGAAGGAAGGAAGGAAGGAAGGAAGGAAGGAAGGAAGGAAGGAAGGAAGGAAGGAAGGAAGGAAGGAAGGAAGATGGAGAGGTGGTGGTAGGATAGGGAAAGAGGAAAACAGGCATTGGAGAACTTCAGTATTTGAATCCTTGCTCTGTCACTCAATTCCTTGGGCAAGATTTCCCTGGGACTTAGTTGACTCATCTGTATAAAGAAGGCAGGGATAGACTAGGTTACCTCTAAGATCCCTTTAGTTCTAAGTTTATTACACATGTGGGAACTCTCCAAGGGAGCCTAAAGTATTCAGTTTCCCCCTTGTATCCCAGGACCTAGCACATTTTGTGTTTAATGTGTGCTTATTGACTGATTGATTATATGATCCTATAATACAGGAAAGAGATCTGTAGGAAAAAGGAAGAGAAGGAAGATGGAGAAAGGGAGCTAAGTTGTTATAGAAGGGCGCAGAAGGTTCTGTTATTTATCTGCTGAACCCATTTCATTAATGCATGGTGGTGAATGCCATAAAAAGCTGTATTTCCCCCTATGGAAGCAATCTGATTTCTAGCCGCCTCAAGTCTCCGATTGTCAGGTCAGGAGCCCTGAGGGCTGAAAGCACAGGTGTTGATCAGGAGAAGGAGGCCGCAAATCTTTCTGCCTTCTTCTGACCCCGTATGAAGTTTATCCACCTTTCCCCACGTCTCGTGCGTAAGCCCTCCGTACTTTAGTTTCCTTATCTGTAAAATGGATGTTGGACTTTATGGCCTCCAAGGCACCTTCCTGCTGTAAATTTCTAATACTGTGATTCTTCCTAGAAGACCACTCTGCCCAGCGCCCTATAGGCCTTCTTCTTGTTCCTTTAATACCAGGCATACCATCGAAGTGGCCGTCCGTCTGCTCTTACCTCTCGCTCTCAATAAGAACATAACAGACTTGCCAGGCCTTGCCTATGTGCAGCCCCGCCTCACGGCAAGTCGCTGGCCTCAGCACCTGCTCGCTCTCACTCCCCACGAGCCTTCGTTTGACACTTTCGTTCTCCCTGCATTGAGAAAACGCAGACACGTGGGGAACTGCAAAGGCAGAAAATGTTACAGACGCTGTTCAACACAGTGGGTGTACTGATCGCTTCTAGTGACCTGCTTTCCCCTCCTTTAAACATATGTTTTCAGATGATATTGTATATTTCTACTTTATAAACATAAAATGTTTTTAAAATATAAAATACTTACATTTGATAAATATACTGTACATTTTACAAATTTTTGTTGTCCAATCATTTTTCGGTCATGTCCGCCCTTTCACGACCCCATTTGGGGTTTTCTTAGCAAAAACACTCGAGTAGTTTGCCATATCCTTCTCAAGCTCATTTTGCAGATGAGAAAATTGAAGTAAACAGGGTTATATGACTTGCCCAGGTCACACAGCTAGTCTGAGGCCAGATTTGAACTCAGGAAGATGAGTCTTCCTTCCTGACTCCAGACCTGGCACTCTATCTTCTGTACCACCTAGATGCCCTTCATTTTGAAAATAGAATACATCATATATTTCTATTTTATAAGCATAAATATAATATATTATATTTTATAAACATAATATACTTATATTTTATAAATGTAACATTTTATAAACATTTTTTAAAAAGGGATGATTTTTTTGGGAAAGAGAGGGAGAAAAGGTTATCTTTGGAAATGAAGGTAATGTAAAAAACCCCAAAAGATAGTCATAAAATTAGATTAAAAACCCTTTCATTCTTCTGACATCCACATCCATAACTCTTGGCTGTTTTGCATTCCTAGAGGATATGGTACAGCAGTGATAGGCATTTGTAAGCGGTGGCATCTTGGGATCCAGGTTGAATTGACCATGGAGTTCCAAGACATGACTCTCCTCCCACTCAATCATGGGCCTGAAATTGGCCATGCTCCACAAACTTCCATAAAGCTTAGGCCAGACGTCCCAGAGATGCAAAAAATGTGTAATGGGCTGGCTTCCTGAGCAATCTCTTGGAGCCTGGAAAGCACAGGTTTCGGGAGCTGCATGTGTTGGTTTGAAGCAGGACCGTGGCCACACTGGGCATCTGGGGGACCCACTGGAATGTCCTTCCTTTGCCCTCACCTCCCCACCAGGGCTTCTATTTTTTTATCCCCTATAACTATTTGTTACATCCCTGCCTGGGACAAAAAGTCCTCCTTTGACTTCTGATTAAAAGTTGTCTCTTTTTGTAGATTCAGGGTGGTAGAGTGAGAAAGAGCACCCGACTCCAGCTCTGGGTTTGAATCTCGCCTCTGGTGCTTATTACCCGGGCGACCTTGGATGAGGCGCTTACTCCCTGTAGGTGTCAGTTTCCTCCTCTCTGAAACAGAAAAGGAGAAAACCAAGATGTTTCTATTACCCTTGCGTTGAGAAAGGCCACGTTGCTGTGTATAAAGCAGAGCTGGCCTTGGAGGAAGGGAGGTCTGGCTGTGAGGACAGGACACCTCAGATTCTTACAGGGTCACCAAGCTCTTAGATCAAGGGGCAGCTGGGGATAGAATTTACCTAGATTGGAGGAAAGCTACTCTTGTAGAAAACATGAACCCTGGCAGACTAGATCGGAGCACAATTAGGTAGATTTAAAATGGACAGAAGAACCAGATTCAAAGAGAAGTCACTGATGGCATCTAATTGGGTGGTGGTCTCTAATTCAGTGCTGCACCCCCTCCCATCTTAATTAATATAGAATCTGCAGCAGAGTTAAGGTCTGAAAGAATACTGGACTAGAAGAGGAAGATGACTTCTGTAGGCCTCAGTTTCCTTATCTGTAAAATTATGAGGTCAAACTGGATGGCCTCATTCCAATTCTACATCTACACACCTGTGACCTTCCTGGATCACAGTTTCCTCATCTGTAAAAGGAGAGAGTTGAACTACATGGCTTATCCCACTTGGGTTAAAAAAAATCAAATTCGAAAGTCCAAGAGGGGAGGTAATGTGATCTGGGAGATGTGATCGTGGTTAATAGCAGTTCATTATTTTTTTAAAGTCTGGATCTCCTTCTCTTGCCCAGGCTGGAGGTGGAGAGGCTACTCATGGGCCTGGTCCCACTGCTGATCAACTTGAGAGCTCACCACATCGAACCAGTGTAGTAGGAAGGCCGAATTTATGATCTCAAAAAGGATCATATAAATATCTGAATGGTTCGAAATCGTTGGGTATACAGAATTCTCCAAGCAGAAGGCATCCAAAAATTTATTCAGGGCCCAGAGCAACAAATTAGCGAACCA
>CM053627.1:24177419-24213499 GCA_028646595.1 Phalanger gymnotis
TCAAGACCTCACTCCGAACTCCTGGGTCCACACAGGGGTCGGCTCTGCTTCGGATTTTTTTCCAGCTATAGTTTTCTCGCCTCTCCTCGTGGCCAAGCCTCTGGCGTTCTCAAGTCCGGCCTCAACGACTAGAGACTAGAGACCAGAGTCCAGAGTCCAGAGACCAGAGACCCATTGGTTCCCGAATTGGCCCCTTTTAAGTCTTTAATCTACGCCCACAGGGGTTTCACACCTGATAGGGCTTTGGGCCTGGGGCTTAGCGTTTAACAGGTGAAAGTACTTTCACCTGTAAACAAAAGCCAAACTCCTCAAGGGCACCCGTTAAACTAAGCCCATTTTGCCTTACTGGCACAACCAGATATCTGATTGATTGGCATAGCCCAACAAAACTCAGAACTCAAGCACAAGCTATCTTCCAGACTCAGACTGACAGCTGGGATTACACCACCACACCTAAGTAAAATGAAAGCTTTAGTGGACTGCCAGCTAGTCTGTGCCTACAGTGCAATATGATATCCAAAAAGCTAATGTAAGATATCTAGGAGCATCCTTTCATGGACCCCTCACACAAGGCTACCCCAGATTCAAGGCCCTTATTTAGTCTGAATCTACTCGAAACCATAGCTCATGATCCTCCACCAATGTATTTACTTTTTTCCATTCATCCAGGGGAGACGATTAGTTCAAAGTAAAGACATTCAGTGAAATAATATAGTAAGAAAAGTAGCAATAAAAGATCTCCACTCCCATCCCACCCATAGACACGGTATACACTTTACCTAAAATCAGTAGAAAGAGTGGGCATTACCTAAGGAACACATGTGGAGTGAAGGGAATTCACATGCCAAGGAGCACACATGTAAGAAGTATTTCCTACAGGCACTCACTTGGAGGGACAGTCCATGCTTCCAGCATCGACAGTCCTTCAACATTTTCTGGTGTCACCAAGTTATTCTTGGGCCTTCTGCCACCAGTCTCACATAGTATACAACATATTTGCAGTATGTGCTTGATGTGTCCTAGCCACTAGCTACATGGAGGTCTTTTGTAGTCCCTGCCAGGCATCACTTCTTGTTGCTTTAGCATGGTTGGTGATTACCAGGGTATTATGGTATTATAATGGGTACCTGGTAGTATAATGCCCAGAGTACTAGACTTTGGATCACAAAGATTTGGGTTCAAATCCTTCCTCAGACACTTTACTAGCTGTGTGAGCCTGGGCAAATCACTTCACTTCTGTTTGCCTCAGTTTTCTCATCTGTAAAATAAGCTGAGTGACTTCTAAGGTCCTTTCCAGCAGTACATCTGTGATCGTGTGATCTCCACGTGAGGGATCTTCTGAAAAGGAGAGAACCCCTCAGGCTGACAGCTGTGTGCCTTGTCCTTCCCGGTTCCAGGTGTGGCTCTGTGGCGGCAGTATGGAGGTCCTGCCCTGTTCCCGAGTGGCCCACATTGAGAGAAAGAAGAAGCCCTACAACAACAACATTGGCTTCTACACCAAGAGGAATGCTCTGCGAGTGGCCGAGGTCTGGATGGATGATTACAAGTCCCATGTGTACATTGCCTGGAACCTGCCCCTGGAGGTATGAGCTGAGCATCCTTTCTCTGATGCACATCTCAGTCAGAACCAAACAGCTCTGATCACAGTAGGGGTGCTGGTGGGTAAGGATTCCCCAAACATGTTTTGTATAACCAATTTGCCTGAGTTTCTAGTAATCATATCTGTTCCTAAACATGTATTTTTTCTTTCTTTCCTTCCTTCCTTCCTTCCTTCCTTCCTTCCTTCCTTCCTTCCTTCCTTCCTTCCTTCCTTCCCTCCTTCCTTCCTTCCTCCCTTCCTTCTTTCTTCCCTCCCTCACTCCCTTCCTCCATTTCTTCCTTCCTTCCTTCCTTCCTTCCTTCCTTCCTTCCTTCCTTCCTTCCTTTCTTCCTTCTTTCCTTCCTTCCTTCTTTCCTGGTACTCTATGGCCTCTGAGGTCCTTTCTATCCTAAATTTCAGATCCCATAATCTTACATGAAAACTTGAACTGCCATTTTGTTTTATTACAAAATTGGTATCTGTGTAGCTAAACCTCCAAGAGAGCTTTTAAAAGAAAAAAAAAAACCAGGAAGCCAAAAAGACAGATTATTCAACCATAGCTGGCATAAAATTAAAACCCCTGATTAGTTTTCCTCTAAGAATTAGTGGGGCTGAGAAGCCTATTCTGCTCATACTTTTGCAAAAACTTTAACGGAATAGTTTGTGCCATCTCCCCCACCTTCCAGATGCTGCCATATTTGTCATCCCTGGACCACCAGGTGATGGAAGTTTGTGTTTCCCTTGATCCGGGGCAACCCTTAGCAAGGTCTGATGTTTCACATTTCGGCTGTCTGATTTTTACCTCTGTACGCAGAAGCCCATTAACTGTTCATTTTGGCAAAATCCAAGTGAATAATTCATTAGAAGATCATTATGAGCTTTGTGATGGAAAATTACCTTCCCTTCTGCATATAATGAACTTCAGGGAAAACAGAATTGAGAACTAAGGGGTGGGGTGGGGGTACAGGGTTATGGGGGGCAGTGGATCATACACCTGTTAACAAAGAGCTCAGTGAAGTGGTTGCAAGCTTCTCTTGTCTTGCCTCTATAAAATCATTATGTGAATAATTACACCTGGTGGTTAGAGAAAGAAATGTGGAGCATGAGTCATTGAGGATAAAGAGAAGGCACCATCACTGGCTGTTTCACAATGTATGAGTGAGATGTTCTGGACCATGAGCAGGGAGACATGTTGTTCTCTAATGGGATTTTAGATGAATGGAGTTGATGACCCCAAATGGAGTGGAGTAGGCTCAGCGGGGACAGGAGAAGGCTTGGGCACATGGTAGCCATCCTCAAGTATGTGAAGAACTATCTTATGAAAGAAGGAGCTAGACTTTTTTCTGGTGGCCCCAGGGAGAACCAAGGATGATAGCTACAAGTTTCAATGATACAAATTTAGGCTTGATATCAGGAAAAACTTCCTACTGCCTAGAACTATCTAGAAAAGGAAGGGGCTGGTGCTGGGGAGTACTGAACTTTCCCTCATTGGAGGAAAGCAAGGAAAGACTGAATGACCATTTGTCAGGAATAGCAAAGAGAGGGTTCTTTTTCATATCCAGATTGGACTCTTCAACTTTTAGAGTATCTGCCCGAGATTCTGTGAACTCTCTGAGTGCTACTAGGAGAATCCTTCTAGCATCTAGAAGAGATTTCTAAATTCATCTAGCTCAACCCGTCTTATCTGAGAGATGAGGAGCCAGAGGCTCAGAGAGATCATGAGATCAAAGGTCTAGAGTCGGAAGGAACCTCAGCGCCATCTCGTTGGGCTTCACCATTTTGTAGACGAGGAAAGAGACACCTAGGGGGTGTTAAGTGAGCTGTCCAAGTCATCCCAGGTGTAAATAAACACCAAAGGTAGGATGTGAGTCCAGATAGTGTCTAAGTTTCCTGAGAGCTACTAGGAAGCTATTCTCTTGAGGCTGATGTTGTTGGTCCTGTCCTCAAGTTGAAGCAGTTCTGAGGTCTCTTCCATCTAAAATCTCCAATTCCTTCCATCCTCATCAATGCTGTTCTGAGCTTTGTGCCTTTGGAAATTCTGTTTTCAGAATCCAGGAATAGACATTGGCGACGTCTCAGAAAGGAGAGCTTTAAGGAAGAGGTTGAAGTGTAAGAATTTCCAGTGGTACCTGGACCATGTTTATCCTGAGATGCGGAGATACAATAACACCATTGCCTATGGGGAGGTGAGTGTTACGGTGAATCGCGACAGCAGCTATGGGAAGCATAGGACCTGATGATTGGTCCACCTATCACAACTTCGGATACCATTAGCTATTCAGTGCTGGGTCATGACAGTGAACAGAATCATCAGAATGCCAGAAAAAGTAAATGAATGAGTTAAAGCGATTAGAGCCCCATCTGTATTGATCAATGCTCCATCTCTCGCCTCAGTCTGCAGAATTATTGCCATCAATGAAGTGGCATGATTTAACTTGGGCATTGATTTAGTTTCCATGAAATTATGGAAGCCTCAAGGAATATGGATTTATTGAGACTCAGAGACCTTTCATACTTAAGGACAGATATATACCAGGAGAATCTCCTGGGGACTTCTTAAGCTTGGAGTAAGGTCTGGGTGAAATTTAGGCAAAATTTAGGAATTGAGAAGGCTGCTGCTGAAACATTCTTCCCATCTCCTGGAAGAGAGGCATTAGTCTCATGATGCAGAATGAGGCGTCTCTTTTTTGGACGTGTCCAATACAGGAATTTGTTTTATTTGACTGCGCATGTTTATCATAAGCATTTTAGTTTTCTTTTTATCTTCAATAAAAAAAAGTGGGAGGGAGAGATAATAGATTTTTGTTCATTGAAAAAAATTAAGTTAACTTAAAAAAGTTTAGGAACTAGTGACATTTCCCTTCTATACCCTGACTATATGTGCCATTAAATTCAGCATGGCTCATCATCTCTAATGGCATCTTCCTGCCTACCCCCATGTTCTCAGGGGTCCCATATAAGCCTGTGCTCCCATGCTCTGGACTTCTCTACTCTTTTGTTAAAACCTAGCCTATGTCCAATCTCATCATGGCCCTTCTGGGTGCCTGAGGCTTAATCCCACCATCTCATGCTCTATACTAACGTAATGATGTTTAAGGCTTATAAGATTTTTTTTGGGTATCATCCTGCCCCTTGCCCTATCCTTCTCCAGATGCTATTTCCATGTTAACTGAGACCTTCAATACTTTATCCCCAAAAGAGAACTCATGGCAAGAAGTTTAGATCCTGTTCAGGCCAGTTAGGGAAAGATGGTGGAGGAGACTGGGCATCTTTCCAACCACATCCTAGTCTGCCTCATTGTGGGGTATCGATGTCTGCTCTTGGTGCCCATTCTTCATTACTGGGCAGGATGTAGACTTAAGGGACCATGAAGGGCCTCAAATCCAACCCTCCATTTTACAGATGAGGACACTGAGTGGCTTGCCCAGAATGCACTGCAAGCAAGTGTCTGAGGGAAGATTCGAACTCTGGTTAAGCACTCTACCATACTGCCTCCCTCTCTGAAGATGAGGACCAAGGCACAAGTGGGCTGCAGATGTGGTACTTAATCTGCAGATGCCTTTTAATTAACATTTGTCAAATCTTATATCATCAAAGAATATTACTAAAATATAATTGCACTACAAGGGACCTTAGGGGGTCGTCTATCAGTCAATCAACCAACAGTTTTTTATTAAGCACCTACTGTGTGATAAGCTGAGAGGAGGCTATATTTCTGACTCCATGAAAAGGGATTGGATAAACCACATCCCCCATGGTAGAGAAAGGCAAGTGTGTTGATGTGAAGGAACATCTGCTTGATGAGGGCTAACATGCGTTATTTGTTTCTGTCCCAACAGCTTCGCAACAACAAGGCTAAAGATGTCTGTTTGGACCAGGGGCCTCAAGAGAACCACACTGCAATCCTCTACCCCTGCCATGGCTGGGGGCCTCAGGTTAGAAGAGATGTTTCATGTTCAAGGGGGACAATTATTAAGTCTGTGATGGTCTTTCATGACTTTCTAGAACAGAGGACAAAGGAATCAGGAGCCACTTTGGGGAACAACCTGGGATGGTTTGGTGATCAGTACTATTTATATAGTTGTCCTTTTAATTTACTTTTTAATGGAGATCTGGAGGTGGGGGGGTGATGTCAGAGAAGGAAACCTCACTGAAATGAGAGAGATGAGAAGTGGGAGGTGAGGAGGGAAGTTAGGGGCCACAAATGGACTAGGGGTTTGGTCAGTAATTAAGAAATGTTGGTAAGACCCAGACACATAATGCTGTTTGAGGGCAATCATTTTGTCTCCGTGACTCCCCACAGCCTGATACCTAGGAGACCTTAAAATAAATGCTTGTTGAATTGAGTTGTTGAGGCTGGCTGTCATGGGAGAACTGGTTTCAAAAATGCCACTCTCCTGGCTCTGGAGTCCTGTAAGCCTGGGTCTGCTGGGGGTTCAGGGGCCCAGGCAGACGGTTCTGTTTTCCCACTCATTCGTTTTCTTTAGTAAGCGTTTTATAGACTGCCTCAGTGTGGCAACTGCATTTATGAATAAGGATCAAAATGATGAAATATAACACGATAAAGACAGTCTCATTAAGGGCTTACCACACATTTGCATAATCAAATGCCTTCAGAGGCCTCTGCTTTTCCAGTGGCTCGGAAAGCAGGCAAAGAAATCTTCCCAGAGGTAGTGGGGATGCTGGCACAGGCTTCTGCCTGTGTTTGGTGGATTGGGGGCAAGGGAAGCGTTTCCTAAGCTGCTGAGGAGGCCTCGGGGGCACTGTGACTATCTGCCGGAAGAGGGGAGAAGTCTGCTAAGCTCCCAGGCATGTTTCTGAAAAGCTCCCATAGCTCAGGGGCCCTCCCATCTGAGCCCAGCCGGTACCTTCTCCACCCCCTTTTCCTCCATCAAAATAGTGTCACCTGGTGCAGGGGCTCCTTCTTTCAGATGATATACAGCTTCCAAAACACTTAATCTCATCTCATTTGATCCTTCCAACCCTGGGAAGTGGGTGCTATTTTTACAGTGGAGGAAACTGAAGCTGAGAAAGGTGAATGACCTACCCAGAATTACATAGCTACCATGTGTCGGAGGCTGAATTTGAACCCAGTTCTTCCCGACTCTAATTGCAGTATGCTCTTTGCACAATCGCTACCTGCTGCTGCTGCTGATGATGCTGGACCTGTCAATGAGATCCCCCATCAGCCTCGATGACTGATGATGACTTCCCATGCTCTCTCTCCCATGGAACAAGCATATAATCTAACGAGGGCCTTCAGTGCTCAGGGCCCTCAGGCATGATCGAAACAATGGGGATTATTTGGGGGAAGGTCGGCTGAGAACCCCCTGTGTACATTGAATCTCCCTACGCTAGTGGCCTCCCACATGACTCCCACACCTAGGGCTAGCCCTGAAGCAGTCCTACAACCCAGAGCAACCTGGCCAATGTCCAAGAGGGTCTGAGCCCTCAAAGATCTTACATCCTATTTGGAAGCTGCAAAATAGCAAGGCAAATGCAACACATACGTATAAAACCTATCTGTTTGCAGCGCATTTGCAATAGGGGGCCATATTCTGCAGCCACCAAATCATGCCCAGAGAGCCCTTTGGAAGTGGTTGAGTAAGAGCCTATCCCCAACACTGGAGGGTTTGGAGCAAACTCCTACAAGAGGGAGTCGCAGGTTCCTTTTTATGTTTGTCTTTTACATTAAAAAAGCATTAATATGCTTTCTTTTTGCTTGCATGATATCGTCTGTAACACAGAATAACAATGAAAGCTAAAGGGGAAAAGCGATTGGGTAAAACATTTCCTCATCTCTATTTTAGGACCAAGCGTGGCTATTGTAATTGTTCTGGGTTCAGTCTTTTGTCCTTTTCTGTTTCTCAGTCATTTCAGTAGTGTTCAATTCTTTGTGACCCCGGTTTGGGGTTTTCTTGGTAAAGATTCTGGAATGGCTTGCCAATTCCTTCTCCAGACCGTTTTACAAAGGAGGAAACTGAAGGGAACAGGGTTAAGTGACTTGCCTGGGGTCACACAGCTAGGAAGTGTCTGAGGCTGGATTTGAACGCAGGTCTTCCTGACTCCAGGCCTGGTGCTTTACCTGCTATGCTACCTAGTGGCTCTTTTGTTGTTGTTGTTATGGTTCTTCCCATTTACATCGTTGTAGTAATATATATTATTTTCCTGGTTCTCGTTATTGCACTTCTGCATCAGTCCATTGAGTCTTCCCACGATTCTCCGAATTCTTCAGATCTGTCCTTTCTTAGGACCCAGACAGATCTCATTGTATTCATGGATCACAATTTGTTTAGCCCTTCCCAGGTGATGGGGTCTTTGCTACTCCAAAAAGATGGTGCTGGTTCTTTAATGGGATGTTCATGGGTTTTTTGGATGGGATTCTGTGTCAATAGTAATGTTGAGTGAGATCACGCCTGCTGAGGGGAGGTGCCTTTCTCAGAATATGTCTTTATCTGCCAATTAGAAACACCTTAAAAAAAGCCCTGGGTCTTACTCGGAAGGGCCTGTTACCATTTCCATGACACGTCTAGTTTGTATCTAAGCCCGATCATGTAAAGGAATGGCTCGCCTTCATTGGATGGAGCTCAGTGGCCCTATCAGTGCACCACTAAGGGGCAATTTCTAGCTGATTACACTCTTTTACTGTGGAACTGTAGCTGTTGTCATAGTCTGGTGCTATCTAGTCCCCCATTTGTAGCAGTTCTGTCCTGCTAAGGTACTGAATAGGACATGGTCAGGCTGGGCCCACATGCCACCTGAGTACCTACAGTATGCTAGAGCAGACACTGACCAAGGCATTTGCTTAGCTTCCCACCACACTCTGGCTTTCACGCACTTAGGGATGGAAGTTTCCTTCATCTGAAAAGAAGAAAACTGAAGCTGAGAGCATCAGTGATTTTCCCAGAGTCACACGACTTGTATGTGGCTTCACAGAGGGACTTGAATTCAGATTCTTCCAGATTCTATCCTTTATACCCCACTGCCAGACTGTGAACACAACAGAAAGTTTCACCCTGAAATAGGATCCCAGGATACAGAAAGGTCCAGGAGTGCAGTCACAATGCTTAAACAAACACAACTACAGTTTGATCTTTATTGTCCCTGGCATTTTTCCAAGTCTTGGTGGGGGATGGGGGAGGGGGGAGATCCTTGTCATCCAGCTGCTGTGCTTTACTGGCATGTCAGCTTTCATTCTTGGGAAACTGATGTTCCTTCCCCCAGTTAATTCATCACCAGAGTGATGGAGAGCAGTCTTTTATCCTGTAATTAAATTTAATCTACTCTTAGACCCACTCTTTTGATAGCTTCATCTTTGAAGCCATGCATCATCTAAACACCTTGCTGTAATGATATATTAGTCCAATAAGGCATGCATGCATCAGTGCGGTGACGGGGCTGTTATGAGCTATCAGCAGAGAGAGAACTCTCCTAATTGTCTGAAGATTATAAATAGGGATGCTGTCCTGGGGTGGCAGGGGTCTCAGAGAGAATGCCAAGCAGGGAATGTTAGGTAGACCCTGGGGAGAGGGCCCCCAGAGAGCTGCTGCAGGTGTCTTCAGGAGGAAGAAGCGTAGCTGGCCCATTTATACTTCAGCGAATCTGATCTCTCTACAGTGGTGCTGGTAGCCACCCATCCCCACCTTCTTATGCTTCATGACTAGAAGGGAGCTGGGAGTCTCCCTCAGGGTCATGTGGACATCACTGCAGCACACAGGCTGTCTCTAGCTCTCACTTTAGTCTCCTTTTCTTTCACTTCGGTTATGCACTAGGAGCATAGGTTATTATTTCATTTAATCCGAATAACAGTCCCGGGAGGGGGTGCTGTTAATAATCCTCATTTTACAGTTGAGGAAACTGAGGCACACAGCCTTGTCCATGGTCACACAGTTAGTATGCATCTGAGGCTGCATCTGAACTTAGGACTTCCTGATTCCAGGCCCGGTGCTCTATCGACTGTGTCACCTAGCTACCCCTTGGACCCTGGTCTTTGAGTGAGATTTCTAGTTAAGGGAGAACCCCCGGAGCAGGAGCCATGTATGGATGAGATCTGCTTTTATCCTCCCAATCCTAAACCTGGATGGATCCTCATTTAGCCTAAGGCATAGGAATAGATTCTCAACAATAATTCTTGACTCACCTAGTTCATGTTTTCCTCCATTCCACTGTGATTCTAATCTTTCAAGCTCTGTGTGACCTAAAAGGATTATTCACTCATTCAGAGGTTAAAATATATTTTATACAAAAGAAAATGTAAATTGAACAAATACAGGGTCAAATGTCCTGAGAAGTCAAGCTACTACTCCAAGTATAGCATATAAAGCCCCTTGGACTCTATTACAATGAAAACAAAATCAGCAGTGTCGGCAGCTTTTAAACTTCTGAGTTTAGTAAAATCTAAATTCTCAACTCTCTGACCAAGACTTAGCCCTAAATTGGGGCATACTCACCCACAAATATATACAGAATCCAGGAGAAAGTGGATTCAAACTTAGAAAACACATGTGGCAGTAGTAATTCCCAACTCCCAATTGCCAAAAGGCCTTCCCTGTCTCATATATGTCAGTCTGTATGAAGCCCCAGGTAGGTGTAGCAAAGCTTTCTACTGGGCTCCTCACAGGGTCTTGAAACTGCCTTTCCCCAATGAGTCTAGTTTGTCCTATTCAAACACTGCTAATCCAGGGATTCCGGTAGGACTTCCACTGGAAGTCCCAAATCTTCCAGCCTTTCAAGGCACACAAGGTCATCCTCTGGTCAAGAGAAGCTCTTTCACCTCTCCCTCCCCATCCCTGCCAAGTGATTCCTTCTCAGGGGACTAGCCATAACCTTCTCTCCCATGGGCTGCAGTGACCTGTAATCCTAGGCTCCCAATGGACTAGACCCTACAAGCTATTACTGACTTTTCCCAACCAGTCCCAATATACAAACCTCTTGTATAGTGTCGTTTCATTCCTTCCAAATTTCTTAGGGCTTTTTCTACACCTAGTTTAATGCCATAGATTAATTGACTGACTGATTGTAGAGGCCCCCCATCCAACAAGTCATAGACTGAGCATTAGCCACTTCTCATTCACTAGAGAGACAGAAACCCATTTCTTGCCATAGTATTTAGATGCATTTTTCTCTATAAAAAAAGGGAAGAAGCAGCTTAATGAACCTGAGTTATTTTTCAATGTTGCCCACAAAGGTCAAAGAAGCATCTACAGAAATAAAATTCCTTTAAAGTCTAATTAACTTTCCTGTATCACAAAGAAGCCATACTAGAGTAGTCACCAGAGAGAATGCATGATTATGGTCAGCCATGAGAATAAGGAAAGCAAATTGAAGGATCGAGCTGGGCCAGCCTTGCCCACCCTCACCCCCACCATATCTGCCATGCCCTCCTTAGTCCCAGCAATTTCCCCAACATCATCTGCTCAATGTTCTTTCATCCAAGTTAGCCACAACCAAAAAAGGAGGAGGGGAGAGGAAAGGGGGGCAGGAAAGGTTCTCCCCTGAATTGTTAGAGACCCAGAAAAGCTGATTTCAGAATGACAAGGCAAGGCTTCTAGGGTCATTCTCCTGATTAGAGAGAGGCTATGAGTGTTTGCATCCAGAAGATGGCAATCAGAGCAGAGAACACGTAAATGATCTCATTCGTTGGGACCTTAATGAGAATGGAAAATGTAGAGAGGCTCTGAGTCTTGAGGAGGGGATCTCCTTCAAAACTGTTGATTATCTGATGCAGATAGGGTTTGGGGAAAAGGCTTTTAGGTGAGGGGCAGAAGGAAAATGGATCTACCTCTTTTGACCCTCTTAGATCTACACTGTCTGTGTTTGCCTGTTGTATTTTGGAGGCCTCTCAGCCCCTTTGTCTCTTTGAGGTTTATGGGTCTGGACATGGAAGAGATCTTGGGTTCACGGTCTTAGAGAAGGAGGGTCATCAGATCTAAATCCTTCATTTTACAGAGAAGTAATCTGAGACCCAGAGAAACAATAGGATCATAAATATAGAACTTAAAGGCACCTCAGAGATCATCTGGTCCTTCCCCCGCCACCTCATTTTACAGTTGATAATACAGAGGTCAAGATACTTGCCCAAGGTTACTCAAAGTCAGAAGCAGGATTTAAACACAGAGTCTCTGACTCTAGAATCAATGCTATTTCCACTGGGATGTACTGAAGATCAGGGAAGAGAATATGGGAAATCTAGGGGTGGGGGTGGGTAGGGAATACAACTTCTGAAATGATTCCCAGACCAAGTGTTGTTTCTTCAGAAGAGCAAGGTGGTGGTTATTTCTGATGAATACACCTAGGTTAGTATTTCTGAAGTAGACTTGTGGAAAGGGAGACCCCTGTGTTCAGTAGGAATGGGGGAAGGAAAGAAGAGAGAGGGGAGAAAGGAGGAGAGAAAAAGTCTTGAGAATCCTAGAGATGAAAATGGCCTTAGGGATTGTCTCATCTATGAGTTAAGGACAGGGAGGGGAAAAAGAGGAGTCCAGGTCATCTTATCCAAGGTCTACCTTTGACATACACTAACCAACTCTATGACCAAATCACGTCAAGTCTCAGTAGCAGAGTGACTCTCTGACAATGAATTATAGACCGGTGGCTGAGCTGCCCCAGTGAGGGGAGTTTCCGCGATGGAAGATCCCCACGCTGATGAAATCACAGTCCAGTGAAGAACAACAAAAGAGGGATGGAAACAACCCTGAACGGCTAGCCAGGGCCTGAAATTACCTCATCTCTACATTTTTGTGTATATTTAGTGTGTTTATAATCTGTACATTTTATTTCCCTGATAGAATGAAAGTTTCTTGAAGCTTCAAGACCTTGGGAAAATCATTTAATCAGTACCTCAGTTTCCTCAACTGCAAATGGAAATAGTAGCATCTATCTCTTAGAGTTGTGAAGATCAAATGAAATCTATTTGTTTAAAAAAAGTGTGTGGCACATAGTAAGCGGTGTATAAATGCTCATTTCCTTCCCCTCCCCTCTAGTACCTAGAACAGCGCCTAGAACATAAATGCTTTAGTAAATGCTCATTGATTATGTTAAATCATGGTTGTGCTACTAGCTAGAAAACCTACTAGCATCTCTGGCCTCAGTTTCCTTCTCTGTAAAATGGGGGAGTCAGAGGAAACAACCTACCTAAGGCTGTGGTTAGAGGACTTAGACTTGGAGCTGGGTTCAAATCCTACCTCATTCACTAGCAAAGCATTTAACTTCTCTCAGGACTTAGGTTCCCTAGTTGTAAATAAAAGCTCCTCCCTCACAAGGCTGTTATGAGGATCGAGCCTGGATAAGGCACTTTGGACTGGCTAAGAAAGGGCCCATGGGATGTGCTTCCTCTTTTCCTTGTATCCCCAACACTTAGTAGGTATTTAATCAATGCTTGTGAAATGATTGACTAATTGGATTATTGGGAACCTTAAAGTATTAAATAAATGTTGGCTTATATCAATCTATCAATAAACATTCATTAAGAACCTAGTATGTGCCAGGCATTTTATTAAGTGCCAAGGATACAAAAAGAGGCAAAACACAGATCCTGCCTTCAAGGAGCTCATAGCCTAATGGGTAATTATCATTACTCTTATTCTCTGAGTCTGAAAAAACACTTGGTGGTTAATTCTTAATTAACCAGATCTGACCTCATTCTCTAAGCATTTTGACAAATCAGAATTTACTACATTAGCCCAGTAATATTTTAAGTTGCAGTTTGCTCCATGGCTGCAAACCCTGCCTAAGACAAGTGAGTTCCTAGGGAATTAAGTTACAGATGATCCAAGGAACATGGGACAGATGTGTGTTGGATGAAAGTAAGCTATATGATGTGACCAATGACATGACAGAAATGTATGACAGAAGTGAGCTTACACTTATTAATATTTTATATTTGTTTGCTTTATGTACAGTTATATGTGTACATCTTGTCTTCCCCTATAGAATGCAACCTTCAGGGACCATTCCATCTGTATCCCTACTACCTGGCATAGCACCGGGCACATAGTAGGTGCTCAGTAAAAGTATTGACTGAGAAGTGGCATAAAAGTCGCTGTCCATATGATCAGGAAAGGAAGTCAATGGCTCAAAGAGCAGGCCAAGGTGGGAGGGAACCACCATGGGTTAAGTGTTGCTATGTGTCAGAAGTATTATCTCATCTGATCCTCAGAACAACCCTGTGAGGTGCTGTTATCATCCCCATTTTACAGTTGAAGAAACTGAGGAAGACAGAAATAAGTGACTTGCCTAGGGCCACATAGCTAGCTATTGTCTGAGGACATGGGCATTTATACAGGATAAAAAGACCTGAACTGGCTGTGATCGATGCCCTTAGAGAAAGGGCCTATAGGATGCGCTTCCTTTTTTCCTTGATATCCCCAACACCTAGCACTTAGTAGGCACTTAATGAATGCCTGTGAGATGATTGATTAATTGGATTATTGTCTTGGCTTTCCTACCAACTAGAAAGTCATTTCTCTTTTCAGGATTCCAGATTCCTCCTCATCAAAATGAGAGGTTTGGACATTTAATCAAAGCTCTAATGCTGGAAGGGACCCCAGGAGCCATCTAGTCCAAATCCTTCATTTGACAGGAAAGGAAACTGTGGCCCAAGGAGTTCTATGACCTGCCCAAAGTCGCACAGATAATAAGTAACCATGACAGGATTTGAACTCAGGTCCTCCGACTTGGGAACAGAATCTCTTTTCATTCTCCATACACACATATTCACACTCATATGCGTATGTATAGCAGGGTCCTCAACCTCTGACAGTTATTTCTTTTCTCATTCTGTCAATTATCTCCATAAGGAGACCATTCTTTGCAAACCTCTGACACATTCTTCATCGCTCACAGAATCCTTTTCTTAAGAACATAAAACATTCCATCACTCCGTTCTAGCCACGCTGTCTCCAAGGGGCCTTGTAGACCCTTCGGTTTTACAGAGAAACAGAGGACCCAGCTTTCACCTAAGGTTATATCAATGAGACCAGACCACAAGTCTAATAAGCAAACCCAGTCACTCTTCCCCAGGCTATCCCTTCCCTGCCACCATATTGTCACCTTGGAGAGGATGGCTCAACAATGAAAGTCTCTCCTTCCCAAAGGGATTACAGGATGTGTTTTCTTTATCCCTCCCACCCCCCACACACAAAATTATAGTCATTTGTAAATTCAGTGATTGATTTTTCCCTTCCCTCAGTCTTACCCTTCCCTCTTAATTATATTTCAAAATGCAGATTGAAAATCTGAAGAACATTGAGAGTTAATGGCCCCAAAGTAGAGGTTCTGCCATATCAATTTGTGAAAAGCTATTATCAACCACTGAGAGCCCCCTAAGTCAAATTATGGGAGATGGGAGCTGAGATTTTGGCCATTTCTCTGATGGAAAATTATGGGTTAGGCTCCGTAGAAACACGTGGCTGAGGACCAGACCCAGAGCTTAGACAGTCCAACTATACACTTGGGCCCTCCCTGGACACAGCTTATGATAAGAGAGGCCTTGGAATCGAGTGAAGGACAGTTTCTGGGCCAGTAAATCTGTAATCACTCACTGTGTTGGAGGAAGGAGCAGCAGAGTGGGACCAGAGAGGGAGCAGCGGGTTGTTTCTCTGACCCCCAAACAGGGCCAAGGGGCCTCCACTTTGCGGGATTGTAAATGCAGCCCAGGCTGTGTCTCTGGGCCCAGCATAAGGAGAGAAGCAAGCCTATACCTCTAAGATGAGAAATTCAGGGAGGTGGCCAGAACAGATGACTACTTAACAAATCCAGTGAACAGGAGAGAAGGTTTCATTTCCAGGGGGTGTGTGGGAAGTTGGAGGAATGGAGAAAGTGGAGGGCACAGGATAGACTTTGCATCATGATAATATACAATGTGTAACTGACTACCCTGGCCGCATTGCCTTAACACCAGGGATGTGACATCTCCCCCTTCCCTAGGGTTCTCCAGCATCCTTAAGGGAGATTAGAAAGTGGCTAGGCTCTCTGCAAATGGCCCTAGCACCCACCAATAATGTCCCCTTAATAGTAGGGTGTGGGTGCCCTATACCCACCAAAAACTAAATGGTGTTCCATTTAGCTACCAACAGTCAGACTAATTTTTACCAATAAATATTTACATCAAAGGTATAATCACAAACTTACAAATTGACTCCTTGACACATGGGGCTTAAATCCTGATCTATACCACTTCAGTCTCTGGGGAGAGAGAAGGGTTGGGTTTGTTTGACCCATTTTCTATGTAGCACAGTCCCATGTTCTGACTCTAAAGTCCCCCTCAGGCTGTATTTCCAGGGCCCCTGTTTTCAGGGCTTACTTGATGGGCAGACTGGCTCCAACCTCCTTTCTGGAATCCTGGCTCCAAGGTCACCATGACTTGAGCCTCTGGGTTGGTGGGGTCCGCTGCCAGGATCTGAAACTGTAGAGGATAAAAATAAAAAAGACAACAGAACAAAAACAACTGCCACCTCCTGCCCATTGAGGCCCATTTCTAGGGTCTCAAAGCAGGGGGGTGGGGGAGGATCCCCTTTTAACTGTTCAGTTTGTGAACAGGCTGTCATCTTCACCCTCTGGTCCAGCAAGAAAGACTTTAGAAGAAAAAGAGAGCTCAGTGTGGCCATTGTAAAGATGTACCCAAACCAGTTCTGGGCCTGGAGTCAGAGACACCCAAGCTAGAAGTTACAGGGGCTACTCAAAGACCTACCCTTACTCCTATTGGCACAGAAGGTGGCACCTGCTTTGTTCCTGACCTGGGCCTGTTCACTCATCTTTGGACAACCTGGTGCCCCCTGCTCCTCAAGGTTCATCATATTAATGCCTATGTTATTGTAGCCATCTGATCACCTTAGCTACCTGTATCTCAGAGCTCTACCAGCCTCAGCCTGGTAGACCCTGCCCCAACCCCCTCTCTCATGTAGTTCCCCACCTGTAAGCTCTACTTCTAAAAGCTTATGTCTCTCTTAAAGAGGGGAGAGGGATAGAACAGAGGGAGAGAATTTGGAACTCAAGATTTAAAAAAAGTTATTGTTAAACATTTTTACATGTAATTGGAAAATATTTAATGAAATAAGAATAATTTTTAAAAATAATAAAATCAAAGCTTATGTCTCCTGCAAGGACATCAAGGCTGTTTCTGTATAGACTTAGTTAGCTTGAGGCCCCCCTGAAGAGTGAAGTAGGTGACCTCGGTCTTCACTCTCACCCATCTCCTTTCTGGGGGACCTTTGACTTCCTGTCATGTTGGCTTTCCTGCCTTCCCAGCCAGCTCCCAACTGTTGTCTCTCTTCCTTCCCTCAGATCTTACCTGTTCCCTCCCCCTCCCCCAGTCCTCTGGACCACGCTCTCTGCTCAGTAAGCTCACTTGTGGATTTGCTAATTGGTGAGAATGTGCCGCCTCCCAAGCAACACATACGAGTTTAACCTAGGCTTTCTGGGGATGTGCCTTCCCCCCAAAAGAGTCAGGATTTCAGATATGAAGGCAGGAGAGAAGGATGGGAAGTGTAGAGGCTGGAGACCGTATGCATTGTGTTGATCCTAGGCTCCAAGGGATGGAGTGCAAGGTTGTCTTAAGATTGGAATGGGGCATTCTTGTGCTTACATGGAGCTTCCTGCCAAGGAGCAGAAAAGGAGAGACTCAAATTCAATCTGGCTCCAAATGTATGTGCAAGGCAATGAAGGGGCAAAAAAGATAAATTCAGTGCTGGGCCTGTGCTCAGAGAGAAGTAAGCAGGCTAAGACAATTCTAAAGATAGCCACTGTGTGCCTCAGAATGGCATGACACAGAATAGATCCAGAGCTGTAAGGGATCCTAGAGGATGCCTAGTGTAATCTTCCCATTTTAGAGATGAGGGAACCGAGGCCTAGATCTGGGAACATGATTTCCCAGATCCCCACAGGTCATACATAGCAGTACCAGGATTTAAACTCAGGTTCTGAGGAGGCAGCAACATGGAAGGAGTTCTAGATTTGGGGTGAGAGAGCGCAGGTCATATCCAGGCTCTCCCATATGCTACCTACATCATAGGGTGGTTTTGAGCCCCAGATGAGATTATCTCTATGAAGCCATTGGCAAGCCTGAGAATTCCATATTTGTATTATTATTTGAGCCCGGGAAGCTGGGAGGATGCTCAGAATTGGGCCTTCTGAGTTACGCACATCAGTTCAGGTCTCTCTGGTGACCCTGTCAAGGTTTTCTCTCCCCAAATGCCCGGGTGGGTTAAGATGAGCTCTACGCAGTCCCAGGAAACTGAAGGAGGTTTATTTGATTTAAATACACACATATATATTTAGTAGGCTCATGAAACCTTTGTTCTGCCGAGCCACAAAACTCATCGACGTGCGGCTTTAAAATGTAGATTTGCACACACTTACAAATAAATGCATTCACTCTGAAGCAGGTGTAAATCAGTGGAAATCGGCACTTTTCCCTCTAAACAGAGGCTGCAGAAACCTCATTTCTCATGCAGCCAAGGTTGCTTGGAGTATCGGCTCCTGGTTTCAAAGTGATGAAACAGATATTCGATATTAAGGCCACCGTAAGCCGTTTTTATGGACAATCCAATGGATTTCCCAGCGTGCCTGGGCTGCTCCATAACTGTTTGCTTCCTGGACCTTATTTATCTGGCTGTAATTGTCAGTAGACAGCACAGCCAATCTGTCCCATCTGCCCAGGCTGGTAAATGTGGGACAATAGCCATGTTTGTCTCTTAGATCATTTCAGACAGAAGGTTCATTTTTTTATGTTCTTGTTATATCCCTCTAAGGGGAGACTAATTGTATTTGGAATATGGCTAGTTTTGAGAGCTTTGGGAAAGATACTTTTGCCTCCCCCTGGGCCAAGGGCTTTCTCTTTCAGTGGTCAAGCATGTGGAAAAATGTGAATTTCCAGCGACGGCAGTTCCCTCAATGATGTAAGTGGCTCCCAGGGTTCCCAAGTGGTTTCTCTCAATCTGGAGGCACTTTATGAGGCATTGGGCATAGAAATACAAAAAATGAAATGTTGAGCAGCAATGCCTTCAGCGGATGGCCACTTTTGCTCTGTGAGGCACAGGGATATCCACGAATGACTTCATTTGATTCCTTGCTATAGCTCAGAGGCGACCTTATGTCCTGAAAGGCCATGATTCTGAAACTAGCTGTGTGACCCTGGGCAAGTCACTTGACCCTATGTACATCACTTGACCCTGTCTGCCTCAGTCTTTTCATCTGTAAAATGATCTGAAGAAGGAAATGGCAAACCATTCCAGTATCTTTGCCAAGAAAACTCCAAATGAGGTCATGATATAAATGTGTAGATAATGCTTCCTCTCTGAACACCAATGAAATCACAGGTTGAGACACACACAACCACCTCCCCACTAAAAAATATCTAAGGACCACTTTTGCCTCGTATGAAAAGCTTTATCAGTGCAATGAAGGATGGTTTCTCTTGAAGATAATCAGCTAAGTCACAGTGAGGTGTTGGTCTGTGCTTTTGGAAAGCAGAACCATGGGAAGAGCACAATGATATGGGGGTCTTTGATGTAGGCCAGCACAGGAGGCAGTGTTGCTCCTTTAAAGGGATGATGAAATTGCACCAGGACGAAAGACACAAGACTCAGACACTGCTATCACTTGCCTTTTCCTAGAGAAAGCTGCTTTGGATGCTGTCCCCAGCTTCACTAATTAGAAACAGATCAACTGAAGACAGCCCCAGTGCTGTCTGCCACTCTTCAAACCAGTCTGTTTGGTCCTGGAGAACTCAGGCTTTGAAATGGGTTACCTGTTCTGCAGACTGGGATAGGGTCACAAGGGCCACAGAACTGGGATGCTCACAGTCTTGAGTCTGTTTATTCATCCTGGTGTGGGCATTAGTGGACCTCTCTGGGCTCTTTCCCTAGGATTTGGAGCGATGGGTTTTTTTTTCTTTTTTTCTTTTTATTTTTTTATGTAATATTTTTAGTTTTCAGCATTGATTTCTACAAGACTTTGGGTTACAAATTTTCTCCCCATTTCTACCCTCCCCCCACTCCAAGATGGCGTAAATTCTGGTTGCCTCGTTCCCCAGTCAGCCCTCCCTTCTGTCACCCCACTCCCCACCATCCCCTTTTCCCTTCCTTTCTTGTAGGGCAAGATAGATTTCTATTCCCCATTGCCTGTGTATCTTATTTCCTAGTTGCATGCAAAAACAACTTTTGTTTTGAACATCTGGCTTTTAAGACTTTGAGTTCCAAATTCTCTCCCCTCTTCCCTCCCCACCCACCCTCCCTAAGAAGGCAAGAAATTCAACATAGGCCACATGTGTATCATTATGCAAAACCATTCCACAATACTCATGTTGTTAACTATATTTTGCTCCCTCTTGTCCTGTCCCCTTTTATTCAATTTTCTCCCTTGACCTAGTCCCTTTTTGAAAGTGTTTGCTTTTGATTACCTCCTCCTCCACCTGCTCTCCCTTTTATTGTCCCCCCTTTTTATCTCCTTCCTCTTTCTTTCCTGTGGGGTAAGATACCCAATTGAGTGTTCATGTTATTCCTTCCTCAAGTCAAATCCGATTAGAGCAAGATTCACTCGTTCCCCCTTGCCTGCCCCCTTTTCCCTTCCAATGAACTGCTTTTTCTTGCCACTTTTATGTGAGATAATTTACCCCATTCTATCTTTCTCTTTCTCCCTCTCTCAATATATTGCTCTGTCATCCATTAATTTGATTTTACTTTTTTAGATATCATCCTTTCATATTCAACTCACCCTGTGCCCTCTTGTCAATACATATATATGTGTGTGTATATATATATACATATATATGTGTGTGTGTGTGTGTAAATATATATATATATATATATATATATATATATATATATATATATTCCCTTCAGTTACCCTAATACTGAGGTCTCATGAATTGTACACATCGTGTATATATTTCCATGTAGGAATGTAAACAAAACAGTTCAACTTTAGTAAGTCCCTTATGATTTCTCTTTCTTGTTTACTTTTTCATGCTTCTCTTGATTCTCATGTTTGAAAGTCCAATTTTCTATTCAGCTCTGCTCTTTTCACTGAGAAAGCTTGAAAGTCCTCTATTTTATTGGAAGTCCATATTTTGCCTTGAAGCATGATACTCAGTTTTGCTGGGTAGGTGATTCTTGATTTTAATCCTAGCTCCATTGACCTCCAGAATATCATATTCTAAGCCCTTCGATCCCTTAATGTAGAAGCTGCTAGATCTCGTGTTATCCTGATTGTGTTTCCACAATACTCAAATTGTTTTTCTCTAGCTGCTTGAAGTATTTTCTCCTTGATCTGGGAGCTCTGGAATTTGGTGCCAATATTTCTAGGAGTTTTCTTTTTGGCATCTTTTTCAAGAGGCAATTAATGGATTCTTTCAATTTCTATTTTACCCTCTGGCTCTAGAGTATCAGGGCAGTTCTCCTTGATAATTTCTTGAGAGATGATATCTAGGCTCTTTTTTTGATCATAGCTTTCAGGTAGTCCAATAGTTTTTAAATTATTTCTCCTGGATCTATTTTCCAGGTCAATGGTTTTTCCAATGAGATATTTCACATTGTCTTCTATTTTTTCATTCCTTTGGTTCTGTTTTATAATATCTTGATTTCTCATTAAGTCACTAGCTTCCACTTGCTCCAATCTAATTTTTTTTAACTAAAGAACATTTATTGTATTTTCTACTAAGCCTTTGAATTTTGAGGACCTAACTAAATTCTGGAAAATCCTCACACAGAAGGGTGAGTACAGTGAACATTGTAAGCAGATATGAACAGCTGGAAGAACTGTAACCAAGTGCTAACTGACCAAAGAGAAATTTTCAGCTACTTCTTAGTAAAAAAGAAAAAGAAAGTAGGGACAGCCAGGGGCTTCAGATTGAATGAGACAAACATCTAATACATTCGACCTTGGCTAGATTGTAACAAAGTGGAAACAGGACTTCTATAATACAAAGCTCCCACTACAGCATGCTGTACACTCCTGTTTTCCAAGCCCTCCCCCCATCCCCCCAAGGCTGCCACTTGAATTATTTGCTGGCTTGTTGGGCCTGCCGACGGAGAAGCACATAGATCTTCTCTTCGATCCAGTCTTTGTTGTAGGGCTGGTCTGTCTGAGTGTCTGCTCGGTACACAAGGCAGCTAAGATCTGCCAGATAATCAATGAAATCAAACAACTGACTGATGTCATATGTGATGGAGGGACTGTTGGGATTCATTCTCTTCAGATGCTCTTCATACATTTTACAAAGTCCTTCCATGCATTCATTCACTGATTCGTAATCAGCGTAAGTTCGGCCTTCTGGCCTCTTGGTGGGTTGTACCAACAAAATGGTATGAGACATCGTGTTGAGCTCTGCCACTGCCGCCGCCACAGCCACTGCACATGAGCTAAGCCGCAACTCGATCTCATTTTTAAGGTAGTATTTTCTTCAGTGGTCTTTTGGACCTCCTTTTCCATTTGGCTAATTCTGCCTTTCAAGGCATTCTTCTCCTCATTGGCGTTTTGGATTTGCCCTTTGAGTCAGTCTATTTTTTAAGGTGTTATTTTCTTCAGTATTTTTTTGGGTCTCCTTTAGCAAGTCATTGACTTGTTTTTCACGGTTTTCACACATCATTCTCATTTCTCTTTCCAAGTTTTCCTCTATTTCTCTTACTTGCTTTTCCAAATCCTTTTTGAGCTCTTCCATGACCTGAGACCAATTCATGTTTTTCTTGGAGGCTTTTGATGTAGGCTCTTTGTCTTCGTTGACTTCTTCTGCCTGTATATTTTGGTCTTCTTTGTCACCAAAGAAAGATCCCAAAGTCTGAGTCTGAATCTGAGTCCGTTTTTGCTACCTGTTCATGTTCCCAGCCAACTACTTGACCCTTGAGCTTTTTGTCAGGGTATGACTGCTAGTAGAGTAGAGAGTACTTTGTCCCAACCTTGAGGGGTTGTGCTGCTGTTTTCAAAGCTGTTTCTACACAGCATGCTCTTCCACTCCAGTGTTCCTCCTCCCCCAAGAACCACCAACTGGACCGTGACTCAGATCCCACCAGGTTCTGCACTCTTGCTCTGATCTGCCCCTTAATTCCTCCTACCAGGTGGGCCTGGGGCCAGAAGCAACTGCAGCTGTAGCTCTGGAAGCAGCCTCAGAGCTGCACCACCTCTGCTGCCCCTGGGGGTGGTGGCCCACCACGAAATTCTTTCACTCTGTCCCAGCAGTTTTTTTCCCACTAACCTGCTCTGTTGTCTTTGATGTTTGTGGGTTAAAAGTCTGGTAACTGCCACAACTCACTGATTCAGGGTGCTACAGCCTGTTCCACCTGTCTCCTAGTCTGGTTGGTCTGAGCACAGCCCAAGCTGGGTTCTGCTCTGCTCCACTCCCAGCTCTGTGTGATAGACCTTACCCAGTGACCATCTAGGCTGTCCTGGGCTAGAGCCCTGCTTCCCTCTGCTATTTTGCAGGTTCTGCAGTTCTAGAATTTGTTCAGAGCCTTTTTTATAGGTGTTTGGAGGAAGCTGGGGGAGAGCTGTAGGCAAGTCCCTGCTTTCCAGCCACCACCTTGGCTCCACCCAATGGAGGTACAGATTTTATATATGTGTGTTTGGGGCACAGGAATCCTGATTGTCTGTGGGTCTAAAGAGTAAGTCAGGGTACAAGACAGCCTTCTCAGGTCACATGGAGCCCAAGCCTGCAATTTTACTTACAATCATAGATTTAGATCTTGAAGGGGCATTAGAGGTCACTGAATCCATGCCCCTCACCTTACAAATGAGGATTTGCTGTTCACTAGTGGTCCAATTCATGACCCCATTTGGGGTTTTCTTGGCAGAGATACTGGAGTGGTTTACCATTTCCTTCTCCAGCTCATTTTATGGATGAGGAAACTGAGGCAAACAGCATTAAGCAATTTACCCAGAGTCATATAGCTTGTACATGTCCGAGGTCAGATCTGAACTCAGGTCTTCCTGACTCCAGGCCCAGTGCTCTATCCATCGAGCCATCTAGCTTCCCCTAATCATTTCCTTAATAAGTCACAAAGCCATGATTCCAAACCAAGTCTTCCAGTAACAAATCCACGAATGTTTCCACTATACCGGAGGGCTCCTCTCATATTGCCAACTTGCAGAACATGCTTTTTGCACATACTACAGGTTGCCCATTCATGGGATCACCACCATCAAAGAAGTACACGTGGAAAGGATGATATTGGCCATTGAGTTCAACTTCTTCATTTTACAGATCAGGAAAAGAGGCTGGGGAGGCCACTTGACTTATCTTAGTCCATTCACATAGCCAAGTGACCTTTCCATGGGATAATAACTCTAACCTACTTCACCATGCTGGGTGCCCCACTAAGGGTAAGAAATGTAATAGTGTATGAACCAAATCAACTAAAACTTTAACAAGCACAGCGAGGTGGTGCCATGGAGAGAGCACTGGGCCTGGAGTTAGAAGGATTTGAGTTCAAATCCAGCCTTAGACTCTCACTAGCTGTGTGACCCTGGGTGAGTCACTTCACCCCGTTTGCCTCAGTTCTTCATCTGTAAAATGAGCTGGAGAAGGAAACGGCAAACCACTGGATAGACCACTAGGCCTGGAGTTAGAAGGACCTGAGTTCAAATTCAGCCTTAGATATTTACTAGCTGTGTGACCCTGGGAGAGTCACTTCACCCCGTTTGATCAGTTTCCTCATCTGGAAAATAGCCGGGGAAGGAAATGGCAAACCACTCCAGTGACTTTGCCAAGCAAACCCCAAATGGGGTCACAAAGAGTCAGATACTACTGAAAAATGACTAAACAGTAACAAGTAGTAGCTCTCCTTACCTGCCCTCAGTAAAGAGCTAATACTCAGTTACATTGAGGCATAAATAATTGATAACAATATGATGCTTTTCCAGTGATTTTAAAGGGTTATAAAGATTTATGCCAGCCTCATATGCATGTTATACATTGCTATGATAAATAGGACTTATCCTAGACTATTCTGATGTTCCTTTATGGCGTGAAAGATAACTCTGAGTTCTGAAAGTCAATAATCCCATAAACATTAATTAAGTACCTACTGTGTACCGGCACCATTCTGAGTGCTGATGATATTAAGAAAGAATAAGAGGAAAGAGACAGTCCCTGTCTTCATGGAGCTCCCAGTCTAATGGAGGTGACAACAAACAAATTATATCTAAACAATACGTATGCTGAATAAATAGAAAATAATGGCGGGGAGGCATTGAGATTAAGAGGGGTCAGGGAAGACTTCCTGTAGAAGGTTGGATTTTAGCCAGGACTCGAAGGAATCCAGGAGGTAGAAATGAGGAGGGAGAGAGAGAGTACCAGACATGGGGGCAGCCAGAGAAAATGCTGCCTATGCCCAAGCAGATTCTGCTCCACTAGAAGGGCTGTGGGTATTTTCTCAGAAGAAGAATATGAGACTAGGATCGATCTCACCAGGTATCGGGAGGCTCATCACCATAAGCTGAGGAGGAAACAAAATTTCCAAGAGGAAGTGCGTTCCAGGTGTGAATGGCATCTTGCACAAAGGTGGGAAGATGGAAGGTGGAGAATTGTACGTGAGGGACAGAAAGAAAGACAGTTGGATTCATACAGTGCGTTTAAGGGAGGGATGTATATATAATAGGGCTAATAGAGTAGATTGGAGCCAGATTGTCCAGGCTTAAGATGCCAGAATAGTTTATATTTTATCTTAGAATAGAGAGCCATTGGCACTTCTTGAGTATAGGAGAGTTGTGGTCAGATCTAAGTCTTAGCAATATCACTTTGTTAGCCAGAGGATGGATTGGAGGGGCCAGAGACTAGAGGCAGGGAGGCCAATCAGGAAGCTTAGACTAGAGGTGACTGGACTAAGGTCCCAAGACCAAAGATCTAGAATAGGAGCTAGAATAGTCCAGCCCTCTTCATTTTTCAGATAATGAAACTTAAGCCCAGAGAGGTTGACTTACTCAAGGTCATCCTTGCAGTGAGTTTCATGGATGGAAATTGAACTCACATTCTCAGACTCCAAAGGTCATGTTCCCTCTAGGTTGTGGATGTGTGAAGGGAAAGAAAGAGGTGAAAATTATGGATATCATGAGTTAGAATTGACCAAAATGGATAAATGATTGGATGGGGGAGGATGTCTCTGAAATGATGAACCTGGGACCCTAAAAGGTGGCGAGGCCCATGACAGAGACAGGAAGAGGGGAACAGTGTGGAAGAATGAGATAATCAATTCCATTTTGGATGTTGAATAATCTTTCTTTCCTCCTCCTCCCGTGGAGACTTTGGTCAATGGTGGTGCCATTGAAAAATGATACCACCATTGACCAGAGTCTCCAATGATATTTTTGACTCTCCCATTTTTCCTCCCCTCACACACCCAATCACTCATTGAGTCCTGGCCATTGAGTCTGTGTGCTATCTTTCTAAACCATCCCCTCCCCTCTGCTCCCACTGCCCATCCTCATAGTGATCCATCATCCCCTCCTTTGACTTTGGTCATGGCTTCCTAGCAGTCCTCCCATCTCTATTGTCTCCATATTCTAATCCATCTTTCCTCTTGCCTCCAGACTCATTGCCCTTCTTCATGTTCCTACTCAAAACTCTTTAGTAGCTTGCCTTTCCAAATTCAGTGGACTTTTTTTTTTCTGGGCATTCAAGACCTTCCACAATCTGAAACTATTGGACCTTCCCAGCAGAGGAATTGACACACCTCTGAAACTGCCATTATGATATTCAGCAGTCACTTAACTACCCTGGGCTTCAGTTGTCTCATCATTAAAATGAAAGGACTAGACTATGTAGATCACTTCTAGCTGTAAATCTAAGATCTAAAACTTTGGGTATGTCATATAAATTCTGGCATAAATGCATGTATATGGACAGGTAGGTGATGCAATGGATAGAGTCAGGAAGACTCCTCTTCCTGAGTTCAAATCTGGCCTCAGACACTTACTAGCTGCATGACCCTGGGCAAGTCACTTCACCCTGTTTGCCTTGATTTCCTCATCTGTCAAATGATCTGGAGAAGGAAATGTCAAATCACTCTAGTATCTCTGCCAAGAAGACTCCAAATGGGGTCACAGAGAATCAGACAGAACTGAAAGCGACTCAACAACAACAACGTACATACCTGTTGTCTCTCTGACTTGATTGTAAGCTCCTTGAGGGCAGAGCCTGTTTTGCTCTGGTCTTTGCATCCCCAGTACCTAGTACAATGAGCATACTTAATAAATTTTTATTGATCGATTGGGTTAGATGATGAATAGGCTTCAGACGGATGATACCTGTAGCTCCCAGCGTGAATTACTTCCTCCTTTTAAACATCTGGGTCACCGATATGCCCATTTAATTAATGTTCAGAATGTTCCTTGCTCATCAGTGGGAAAATAGCTTGATTCACCATTTCAATAAGCACCTGGGTCTGTCTTTCCCCCGAACTACAGAAGGCAGCCTGGTGTCATTCATTGCCTTTCATTTGGCGAATTTAAATCTGATCAAATTTGGATTGGTAGCAGGAGGAGCTCTGATTTTCTCTCCATTGAAATGGGTCCCTCTTTTGCCTTTCAGAATTGTTCTCATCTGAGACTAATTTAGAGCCAACGCATCTAAGATCTGGATCTTTCTTGAGAGCAATTAATCAATTTGATGTCATTATTCTCTGAGAGCAAGATTGCCTAAAAGGCACAGGGCCCACCATGCCTCACTCTCAGCCGTTGTAGCTGTTTTTCTGTCTCGGACTTGGCCAGGAGGTGAACCCCCAGACCCTAGAGCAGGGGGGTCCCCTTTCTCAGCCGAGGTGCCTTCTCGTTCCCTTCACAAATAAGAAGATGGCCAGGTTATGTCTGTGACTGTGAGAGGTTGAGAAGTGAGTGAAAAGAAGAGGAAGGGAAATTTAAACAGCATTTTCTTTGAGTTTGTTTGGAAAGCAGAGGGGAGATAGAGGAGGCCTGGGTCACCCAGGTGAATGAAAGACTGACCCTGTCAGTTCTGGGTGCCTGCTCCTAGCCGCCACGATTTTATCTGAGGACCATGTGGGGTAGGGGTGCCAGAAACCAAGGATAGGAGCAAACTGCTAATTCATTTATTCAATAGCTACTCATTAACATTGATAGCTAGCATTTATGCAGCACTTTATTTTAACAACATGAAAGAAGAGATATTGACATCCCCGTCACCACTATACTCTAAGGACCATGGGACTTCTCCATCTGATCACACCTCAATCCTTCCATGGTTTTCATCTCTCCTATTAAAATGAGAGCTCCTTGAGAGCCTCTCTTTGCATGCCCAGTGCTTAGTATATAATATGATATAATATAATACGACATAATATAATATGCTACAATACGATTCGGCACACTATGTGATGCCATACAATATAATATAATACAGTGTAATATAATATACTATATTATAATATGATATAATATAATGTAATATAATATAATATGATATAATATAATTAATTAATATATAATACAATGCAATGTAATACAATACAATATAACATAATACAATATGCTATACTATAATTAATATAATATGATATATGCTATGATATAATATAATATAATATAATATAATATAATATAATATAATATAATATAATATAACTTATACTTTACCAAAAAAGTAGGCTATTCACTGTGACCTTCTTCTCCCTCAGTTTTCTTAAAATTCCTTGATATGATGCCTCACTCTGTCTCCTTTTGCTCCGGGCTATGTTGAAAAGGTAACCTTTTCCTTCTCTGCTTGTACATCCTGTCCTGTCTTCTCTAGCTAATCACTCCCATAAGCATCCCTTTCTCTCTCTAGCCCTCTTCTTCTCCCTATCACCTGTCTCCGCTGCTTCCTACACATATTCCCAGGTCACTCCCATCCTCAGAAAGGTCTTCACTTGACTATAGCATCTCCTTAAGCCAGCTTTCTCTTTCTTCCCTCACCCTACCATCCAATCTCTTTGAAAAAGCTATTGAAACATGTTGCCTCCTTCTTCATTTATTTCTTGGCCCCTTGCTATGTGGTCTCCCCCCTTCTCACCCAAGTCTTTGGCATCATTAGATACTTGACTATCAGATACCAATGAAATGACATTAAGAAAGATGCATTTCCATCTCTTGACCACAGTGCCCTCAGGAAACTTTCTGTCTGACTGGCAGCTGAAGCCTTATGTGCATTTTGTCTCCCTTTCAGAACAAGAGCTCATGGAGGAAAGGGATGATATTTCATTCAGCACCTCTCTCCGGGGTTACCAGCAATCATAGGCTTCTCATTGCTAGACCCAAAGACCTCCTCTTGGTCTTCATTCTTGTTGACCAGCATTTGACCGTGCCCTCCTTATTACTTGCATGTTCCTAGGTTTTCACAGCCCTACTCTCTTCCTGTTCTCTCTGTCTGCTGCTCATTGGACCCCTTCCTTCTCACTCTCCTCTGTTCAATCATATTTTTTGTTGTGGATTTCATCCAACAAAAGGGATCCCTCAGATCCAAAGATTTGAACTCGGATCTTCCTGGCTCCACATTCAACGTTCAGAACAGGGAAAAGACATGGTCCTATTGGGAAAAAGTGCATGTTGGGGTAGAACAGTTGTGGGATGGTATTTATTTTTGACCAAGTGTGTTGGCCTTTGGCTGCTACAGCTTAGAGATGTATCAGCATCATTGTTCTGTAGGCGGGTGCTGGATGTATCTGGTTTCATGTTTAGGGCAGTAAAGCCATTCTTAGTGTTTCCTGGCTTTGTGATCCAGTGTCATTCAGCTCAATCAGTGTTGTTTCCCCAGCTCACCCGCTACACCAGGGAAGGCTTTCTGCACCTGGGCGCTCTGGGAACCACTACCCTCCTGCCGGACACCCGCTGCCTTGTGGACAACTCTAAGAGCCGCTTCCCCCAACTCCTGGACTGTGACAAGGTCAAGAGCAGCCTACACAAACGCTGGAATTTCATACAGGTTAGATCCTCTCCCAACCCCTCCTCATCACCAGTTACACCCAAAGGACACAGTGTCTAGAACACTGGCTTGGGATATAGGAAGACATGAGTTTGAATTCTGCCTTAGATACTCGCTAGCTTTGTGGTGCTGGGGCAGTCACTTAACCTCTTTCAGACTCAGTTTCCTCCTGTAAAATGGGTATAATAACATTGTGCCTACTCGCAAAGGATCAAATGAGATAAAATACAAACTGTTTCAAAAGCTTTTAAAGCATAAAACTGTCCTAAAACTTTGAGGACATCCTGTATATAAAATGTCTTTCAAACCTTAAAGCCCAATATAAATGCTAGTATGATGATGAATATTAATGTAATTATTATTATCATTATTTCTTCCTGAATTGTGTGAAAAAATATATAGTCTAAAGAGATGATGATTTTGCCAAGGTTACACAACCATGTGATTACCAGCCAATCAGAATCCACATTCAAACCTAATTCTCCTGGCTCCTAACCCAAGGCCTTTTTTGCCTTCTCTACATCATGATGAGTCATCATCCTGGAAGAATCATTTTCAACATATTGGTATTCCATTCAGCTTTCAGTCTGGGTCCACTTCTGGATACCACGTTTAAAAAAAGCTAGAAATTCTTTGTTAGAAGGAATGTTAGAAGGAGAGAGGAGGGAAAAGGATATAGGGGAAAATCTTGGTGAGACAAAAATAAAGGCCATCAATAAAATCTCTTACAAAAATAATCCTGATTCTGGTGAGGAGGAAGTAAATAGATAACTCAGCTCTGGGCTCAGGAAACAAGCCCTAGGAAATAGCATGATAGTAATACAAGGTCTCGACTCTGGCATTGATTCTTTGTGCAAATTATATGGTGAGGTTGGCCATTCTCCCTACATCCTATTGCTAAGCCCATATCTCTCCTTTCTGCCTCTCTCTCTCTCTCTCTCTCTCTCTCTCTCTCTCTCTCTCCCCCCTCTCCCCCCTCTCCCCCCCCCACCGTCTCTGTGTCTGTGTCCCTGTCTCTCTCTTTATCGCTCTCTGTCTCCTTCTCTCTGTTTCTCTCCCCGCCCCTGCCTTCTTTCCGTTTCTTTCTTTCACTCTTTTTCTCTCTCTGCAGAATGGAGCAATCATGAATAAGGGGACAGGCCGCTGCCTTGAAGTCGAGAGCCGGCCCAGCATCGACCTTATCCTCCGCAGCTGCACAGGGCAAAGGTGGATGATTAAAAACTTCATAAAGTAGAGCAGGGGAAGCTGGGGAGCCCTGCCCTCCAGAACCTGCCTTGGCTCCCCCATGCCCTCTTTCAGAGCCTGGGAGAGAAATCAAGAGCCATGCAGGGGCTTTGTTGGCCTTCTGAGGTCTTCTGAGGGGCCATTTCATCTCTCATAAGTGGGGAAGCTGGTAGGGGTATCCAATCCCCGCCTCATTTTGCCTCCTTCTTGGAGTCTCATCAAACAATGAAGCTTCTTTTGGATGGAGCCCACCTGGATCAGACAATCCTCGGATGGGTTTGCTCAGAATCATTCACTGGGGCATCTCACCCTTGATCTTGGAAATCATCCTCTCAGCTCTAGGAAAACTGCTGCTGTGTCTGTGGCCAGGGATGCTGATAATTCAAAGGAAAGAAACTGCCCCCTCAGCCCCTTATTTCTTCTTCTCTTTTCTCCCTTCTCTACAAGCAGACACACACACACACACACACAATCCCAGTCTAAAGAGACAAAGAACATCCTCTCTCTTGGACCAATAGCTTTATATCACTTCTCTTTTCAGTACTTTGCTGTAGGAGTTAAATGTCACCTCTCTCTCTGAATGCGATAGGCACATTTGGCTCCTGCTCCTCGGCCTCTTGGGAAGAAAGATGCTAAGCTCCTCCCTAATCTGTTGGGCCTCACCCCCACCCTAGGGAAACTACCAAGGCTTTTAGCTGGCCTTGGTCCTGAAATGCATTCTTGTCCCCAAATGTTCCTTCTCCACAAAGCCCTTCCAAATGGTATCTATTGGCTGAGCTTCTGATGGATGTTTCCAGAGCCCTCCCAGACACGTGGCCATTTGGTACGACCTAGCCCCAAGCACATGCCCTGAAGGAATCCAAGGTTCTGGAAGCTTGGAGGGTAAATGCTTGCCTGGTGGGTTCTGCCAAGCTGGGCCTCCCCTTGTTACTTGGGGCTTTTTTTTAGCCAGCTGGTGGCAGATGAGAAAAGATATTTCTTGTCTTAACTTGAACTGAAGAAAGAAAAATCAGCTTTGAAAAGCCCATATCATTGGGTCTCAGTTACCTAGAGGCAATCAAACTGTAATGCTCCATGTGTTGAGGACTGCTGAGCAGTAACTCCTGCTGAGTGTCCCCATATGTTCTGGAGGAAGAAGATGAAAAGGCAGCTTGATACCCCCACCATGAGAGAGGAGTCCACCGTCACAGCCTGCTGTACTATCTGGAACCCGACCCATCGAGAGAAAACCCGAAGACCTCAGTTTCCCATGTGCCCTCGGCAACCTCAGGATCTGGTGCTTAGACTTTATCCCAGAGCCCTGGGGCCAGGGCCTATACAGCAGCCCCCTAATGAGGCCATGGGATTATGGCACTGTGCATACTAAAGCTATTTTATGCCTGTGTCTATACTTCCATCCCAAACTCTGCTGAGGATGGAGAAGGCAGTGATTTCCTGTCTTAGGAGTAATAATTTTTCTGATGCCCTCTGGTTAGGGTACACTTATAAATTAAAGTTAATATATATGTATGTATGGGTGTGTATGTGTGTGCGTGCATGTTTGTGTATGACTGTCAATGTGTGCGTGCATGTGTGTATGACTCTGTGTGTGTGTGTGTGTGTGTGTGTGTATGTGTGTTTAGAATATGTAGGTCTAAGTGCCGCTGAGTTTGCTGCTTCACCTTTTCACCTGGCTTGGGACAAGGACACCTGAGGCAGGGTTTGGGTGGGTGAAGGCTCCACACCCAAGGCCATGGTTTGCTGGACTGAAACATGAGTTCCCTCTGTGGCACCTGATGATGTGGAAGAAGCCAATGACAGCCTCAGGCTTGACAGGACCCCTTAGTATCCAATCCCTACCTCTCCATCCTCTTTGCTCTGTTTTCCCCGCCCCAGGAATTGCATCCCTGTAGGAGACCTGAATTGCCAAGGGAGGCATTCAGGGTAGAGTTGGACTCTTTCTTATTAGCTGTTGCATCATCCCTTGTGAAATAAACATGTTTTAGCACTTACCAAAATCAGGCGTGACTGGAGTTTGTTTCTTAGCCATACCCTCCTGCTTCTTGGTAGTGGGGAGGGAGTGGAGCAAATTGCCTGTCAATTCAACTCAATTCACTGCCACAGGGATGACCCCTATGATCCAGGCATAGGGGTAGTGAAGAAAAGAAAGGGCAAAGATTTAGTAAAAGTCAAAAAGGACAAGAGAAACTCCATGAAAAAACATAATACAATGGAAAGAATCCTGGACCTGGAGTTGGAAGGTTCAAATCCTGTCTCATGACACTTACAACTTGTGTGGCCTTGGGAGTAAATGGGGCTGGGTAGTCCAGTAGTTAGCATACTAAGCCTGGGGCTCAAATCAGATACATACTAGCTGTTTGACTTTGAGCAAATCATTTCCCAACTCTCTCTTTCCTCAAATGGGGATGATACCACCTACCTCACACAGTTGTTGGGAGGATCAAATGAAATATTTGTAAATCACTTAGCATGTGTCTGGCTGTAGTAGGAAGGCCAAATTTATGATCTCAAATATAATCATATATATATATATATATATTTGAATGGTTCGAAACTGCAAGGTATGAGGGATTCTCTAAGTAGAAAGCATCAGAACATTTATTTAGGCCCCAGAGCAACAAATCAGTGAACCAGCCTCCCCATTCCAACATCTTGACCAAAAAACACCAGGCCCAATAGGCCCTCTTCACAAGAGTAACCAGGAGGCCACAGAGAAACAAGATAGTATAAATCATATTCACTGGCCTCAAGTCCTTGCTGGCACTCCTGAGTTCACACAGGTCTCCTGCTTCGGCTTTATTCAGCTTCAGCTGTAGTTGGTCTCTTAGCTCGCCTCTTGTCATAGCCAAGCCTCTGGAGTTCTCAAGCCCCGCCTCAACAACCAGAGACCAGAGACCATTGGTTCCTGAGTTGGCCCCTCTTAAGTCACTAATCTACGCCCACACAGGTTTCACACCTGATAGGCCTTTGGGCCTGGGGCTTGGCACTTAACAGCTGAAAGTACTTTCACTCAAAGTAAACAAAGTAAACAAAAGCCAAACTCCTCAAGTGCTCAGGAGCCCACTCTGTCTTATCGACACACTGGCACATAGTAGGCAATTAATAAATGCTTCCTTCCTCTTCTCCAGGAAAAGTAAGGGCCTGGGTGCATAGTCCATGGAATGGTTTGTCACCCTTCTAACGAATGGTGAGTATAACCATTGGACTCACCTTCTTAACCTTGTAGAATAGGCATCAAAGCAGAAATGGGGGGAAAATACAGAGAAGTCAAGCAAAGACATGGAGGACAAAGGAGCCCATACTCTCCCTCCCCCCAATTCCATCCCTGAAACACCATACTGCCCCACCCCCACCCAAAGTATCCAGCAAACATCCCTATACAGCTGTGTCCTCACCAGACCTGCCACCCACACTAAATTGGGCCTTAGTCCTACAATGGTACTTCATGAAGACTGTGAATATTCTAACTCATCTGCCTATTCACTATTTCCCTTGTGCTTAGCAAACTCCTTGTCTCTGTATTGTTTAATCATTGACTGCCTGGGAGTAAAACTATCCCCATCTCCCAACCTCTCTTCCATCATCACCATATTCCCCAACCCTACCATATCTATCCCATTCTAATTCTGCCCAGACCTTCCATCATCACCATGTTCCCCAACCCTACCATACCCATCCCATTCTAATTCTGCCCAGACCTTCCGTTGTGTCCTCTTGAATTCCCTTTCCATCATGAGTAAATGTCCCTTCATTCTGGACCTCTTCCTTTCATACTCTTTTTCTCTACTTGTACTCACAGAAACCTAGCTCCCCCAAATGACTCTTCATCCTTGGCCCTTCTCTTTAGCCTTGGCTAGACCTTCTCTCACATGCCCCAGCAAAAAGGAGAATTGGCATCTTCTTTGCTCACCACTCCCAATTCCAGATTCCCTTTGCCACCATCACTCAGAAACCTATTGTTTAAAATTAACTCTATTAACATTTTCCACCCTACACAGATCAAACTCTTTAAAAATGATTTCCCCCTTTTTTGTATTGCATCCTCAGCACCTATCATAGTGCCTGGCATATAGTAAGTTCTTAATAAATGGTTGTTGATTGATTATTCGTTGTGGTCTATCTACCTCATGTCATTCCAATACCTCGCTGTCTCCCTTTCCTCCCCAACACCATCCCTTACATTCAAGACTTCAGCATGAATGGTAATGCTCCCTCCAACATCCTAACCTCCCAGTGCCTCCAAATCCTCAGATGCCATGACCTCCCCTCTACCCGACCTGGATTAGTCACTAAGCAGAACCTTCTCAGGCCATTACTTTCTTTGCTTAGCAGTCTCAACTCTAAAGCAATCAAATCTAACTCTACATTATATTTTACTCTCAAATAAATTGCCCTTCCCTTGGGCCATCACTAAACTCCAATCCTGGATTGTGCCTGCCATCTACCTCCTCCACTTTTACTCACATAGTGGCCAAGGAAGTTGGAGAAAATCAGATGACTGATATTAGTATTTAACCTCCACCATTCTCTTCCTGCTGATGGATGCATGATTACTCTATCTCCTTAAGCCTCCCACACCTTCTCCTCCACCCTCCCCTCTCAGGTAGAGAACTCACCTCTTAGTTTACTAAGATAAATGAGGTCATTCATCAAAAGTTTTTTCTTCTCTTTCTTTTCATCTCAGAATCCTTGTATATCACCCCCTATCTACCTTCCTTTCCTCCAGTGTCTGATAAAAGTAGCCCTTCTTACCAAGACCAACCCATCTCCATGTTCCCTGGATCACATCTCCTGCTCAGAAGACTATGTCCTGAAATATTCCCCCCCACCTCTGATCTTCAGTCTCTCCCTTTCTATTGATTTCTTCCCTTGTTGTCCTTCAAGACACCCAATTCTCCTCCATTCTTAAAACACAATCTATTGGTGACACTACTATTCTCTCAAGCTGTCATCCTCTGTCTCTTCTCCCTTTCTTAGTCAAACTCCTGGAAGAAAAAAAATGTTTACACTCATTGTCTCCACTTCCTATTGTCTCCCCCACCCCTAGAAATGTGGCTTCTGGCCTTATCATTCAACTGAAATAGCCCTCTCCAAAGTTACCCATGATCTCTTAATTGCCAAATCTTATGGTCTTCTCAGTCCTCATCCTTCTTAACCTTTCTGCTCTGTTGGACACTGTTGGCCATCTCTTCTCTGGGGTCTCGTGGCTCTACTTTCTCCTGTTTCTCCTACTTTTCTGACTATTTGCTATTGGTCTCTTGCTGGCTCACCATTGGTACAATACCATTGAGCTGTGTGTTCCCCAAGACGCTCATTCCCTCTCATTCTCTCTCTCATTCTCTCTCTCTCTCTCTCTCTCTCTCTCTCTCTCTCTCTCTCTCT
>CM053627.1:24220065-24244011 GCA_028646595.1 Phalanger gymnotis
ATGAAAAACAAGTCAATGACTTGCTAAAGGAGACCCAAAAATCCTGAAGAAAATAACACCTTAAAAAATAGACTAACTCAAATGGCAAAAGAGCTCCAAAAAGCCAATGAGGAGAAGAATGCCTTGAAAGGCAGAATTAGCCAAATGGAAAAGGAGGTCCAAAAGACCACTGAAGAAAATACTACCTTAAAAAATTAGACTGCAGCAAGTGGAAGCTAGTGACTTGATGAGAAATCAAGATATTACAAAACAGAACCAAAGGAATGAAAAAGTGGAAGACAATGTGAAATATCTCATTAGAAAAACCACTGACCTGGAAAATAGATCCAGAAGAGATAATTTAAAAATTATTGGACTACTTGAAAGCCATGATCATAAAAGGAGCCTAGATATCATCTTTCCAGAAATTATCAAGGAGACCTGCCCTGATATTCTAGAGCCAGACGGTAAAATAGAAATTGAAAGAATCCACCATTCACATCCTGAAAAAGATCCCCAAAAGAAAACTCCTAAGAATATTGTTGCCAAATTCCACAGTTCCCAGGTCAAGGAGAAAATACTGCAAGGCCCCAGGAAGATTTTTAAAAATTCATGTGTAAGATGCCATGTGTTCATTTCATCTTAATTGTTGTTCTTTAGTTGTATCTGACACTTCTTGATCTCATTTGGGGTTTTCTTGGTAAAGATAGTGCAATAGATTGTCATTTCCTTCTTCAACTCATTTTACAGATGAGAAAACCGAAGCAAACAGGGTGAAGTAACTTGTCCAGCTAATAAGTGTCTGAGGCTAGATTTGAACTCATGAATATGAGTCTTCCTGACTCCAGACCTGGCACTCCATCCACTGTACCACCTAGTTGCACAATCTTATGAGATTAGGTCCACTGTTCTAGCTTGTTGAAATTTTCTTGGATCTTGGCTCTACTATCCTTAAAAAGTCCTTGAGAACATTGTTTCCTCTTCTTGTTTTTGTTTTTGTTCTTGTTCTTGTTCTTGTTCTTGTTCTTGTTCTTGTTCTTCTTCTTCTGCTGCTGCTGCTGCTGCTGCTGCTCCACATCCTCCTCCTTCTCTTCCACTTTCTTCTTTCCCAGCTTTCTGTCATCTGCAAATTTGATGACCACACCATCTGTGCCATCTAAAGCATCGATTAAAATGTTAAACAATTTAGAGCCCAAAATAGATCCCTAGGGCACTCCACTTGAGATGCTCTCCCAAGTTGCCATTTATCCATTAGTGACTGCTCTTTGGGTGGGGTAATTCCATCTGAGTCTATTTAACTCTACACTCATCTAACCTATAACTCCCAATGTTGTTTACAAAGGAATAGAGATTTTATTAAATGCTTTAGAATGTCACACCTGGAGTCAGGAAGACTCATCTACCTGAGTTCAGATCTAGTCTCAGATACTCGCTAGCTATACGACCCTGGGCAAGTCACTTCACCCTGCTTGACTCAGTTTCCTCACCCATAACATGAACCGGAGAAGAAAATGGCAAACCACTCCAGTATCTTTGCCAAGAAAACCCTAAATGGGGTCATGAAGAGTCAGACACTACTGAAAAATAACTGAACGGCAAAAATATCAAAGTTAAACTTTGCCCATAGCATAACCTTGATAAATCAGCCTAGTTACTTTGTCAATTAAGAAGCTACAATTGGTCCCTCCAACGAGACATCCTCCTATGTTATTGCTTCCCTCTAAGGCCCTGTCAAGGGCCTTATTTCACTACAAGTGGTGACCTAGAGTCCCAGATCTATAAATCTAGTTCTAGTCTGTTTCCCAAACTCCAATCTCACATCACCCATTGCCTATTGGGTATCTCAAACTAAAGTCCCCTAAGTGTCCCAAACACCAAATCCAAGACAGAACTCATTATCTTTCCCCTTAAGCCTTCCCCTCTTCTGAATGTCCTTATTCTTGTCGGGAACACTGCCATCTTCCCAGTTATCCAATACTCCGGCTCCTCTCTTTGGACCTTTGTACTGGCCAGTCCCCATGCCTGGAATGCTCTCCTTCCTCCCATCTACCATTTAGATTTCCTTGCTTCTTTCAAAACTCAGATAAAATATCACCTTCTGCAGGAGGCCTTTCCCTGTCTCCCAGAAGCTAGCTCCATCTCCTCTAAGATTACCATCCATCTACTCTGTATGTATCATCTATGTCCCTATTTATTTATATGTTGTCTCCCCTATTTGAGAACAGGGATTAGTTTGCTCTCCTTTGTACCCCTAGCCCCAAGAATAGTGCCTGACACTTAGTAAATACCTAAAAAATGTTTGCTGATTGACTTTGAAGGCCCTTGTAAAGACACATTACTTGGGAGAGGCTACCTATTAAGTGACTATTCACTTAGCACACATTAAGTTTTCAGAGACTTCATGAAGTTTTCAGCTTTAGTCACTTGTCAGGGCCCCAGAGAATTGAAGGTAGTCCTGGGAGATTTTGATGGAAACAAGAGGTGAATGTGGATGGCAGGGTGCTCTATTACAGCTCCATAGTAGGCTCAAGGTAGACAGCTAGGTGCCACAGTGGATAGAACATTGGGCCTGGAGTCAGGAAGACCTGAGTTCAAATCCTGCCAAAGACACTTACTAGCTGGGTGAGCCTGTTTGCCTCCATTTCCTTATCTGTAAAATGAACAAAACTCCAGATGGGGTTGCAAAGAGTCAGACATACTTGAAACAACTGAACAACAAAAGTTCAAGGTGGTTATCTTAGGCATCCAGTTTCTTCAGAGTCCTGTGTACTCCAGCAGAAGATGTAGAAAGTAGAGTAGAGGGGAAGTAGACCCAAACTTTGCCTCCTGTGGTCCCCACAGATATGATCCTTGCTAAAGATGAGCAGTCTATTCAAAGCCATCTCTGCACTGCCATCTTGTGGACCAAAGTCCAAAAGACCTGGTTGAGCGTGGAAAGGAAGCTTGCAGCTGCCTCCTTATAGACCACTGCCTCTGATGAGGAAGCATTTTTCTCATGGCTTCCCACCCCATCTCTTATAACTAAGTATAAGAGTATTGGTTATACTTAGGCACCTTCGACACCTCACAGAATTAATTCATCTCTTGTTTCATTGTTCAGGGGCCAGCTAGCAAGTAGACTTTCTTTACATACCTCGAATCCCTTCTCTTCTCATTTCTCCACTGGCATATTTCTGCCAGGGATAAGCCCAGCCAGAATAAAGTAATAGAACTTCACAGCAATTTTGTGTCTTGGAAGTGGGTTAAACACATTTGGTGGTGAGGGAGGGAAAGAGTACATTAGGAAGGATAGTTTTCTGTCATCTTTGAGGCAGGTTTGCATAGTGGTCTTGAAATCAGAAAGAAAAGAGTCCTAATTCTTCTTCCTAAACACTAAATAGCCATAAGACCCTGGGACAGTCAGTAAACCCCCCAGAACCTTTTGTGTCCTGAAGACCTCTAAGTCCTAGTTCTTAATCTACTGGCTCTCCTCAGAAACCAACTAGCTAAGCGGGCCAGCCATAATCCCTCCAAACCTCAGTTCCTTCATTTATAAAATGGGGGTGATAACACCATTTACCTCCCAGGGCTGTTGGTGAAGAGCAAATGAGAAAACTAATGTCAAATTCTTTGTAAATCTTGAACGATTAAATGTGTCCTCAAATTTCAAAGACCACATCAATGAGAGCTATTGTTATCTCTCTAAATCTACTGGAACACATCCCTTTTTAAAGCATCATGCCTTGCTTAGTGTTAATAATAGTCCTTTGGTGGGAGGTGTTTGTGTGTGTGTGTGTGTGTGTGTGTGTGTGTAAGGTAGGGCTGGATTGGATGGTACTTTTGGGGTTTTTTTAAATGCTGTTTCACATCCATGATTTCAATTATTTCTCACATTCATCGTATAAGGGAGTTAGACCAGAGTTGAGTACCCTGCTCTACAGAGGAAGGAATCAAAGCATTTACTTTCCTTTTTTAAACTTTCTTTTTTCCCCGTGTCACTTCCGGGGGGATTTATAACTTCATAGAGTGTCAAAGCTAGAAGGGGCTTTAGTGATGCTCACCCTCTTCAGATGGAGAAAAGTGACATATCTTGGCCAAGCTCATGGTCACATAGCTAGAACCCCGATGTCCAAATAACCAATCAATTAATCCACGGATATTTTGTTAAGTACTTGAGTACTAGGCACATAGGTATTTAGAGGCAGCTCGGTGGCACAGTGGTGGATAGGGCCCGGTGACTACATTCAGGAAGACCTGAGTTCAAATCTGACCTCAGATACTTAGTAGCTTTGTGACACTGGAGAAGTCACTTAACTTCTCTCTGCCTCAATTTCCTCATCTGCAAAATGGGGACAATAGCACCTCCCTCCCAGGGTTGTTGTGAGGATCAAATGGATGACAATTGTAAAGTGCTTAGCATAGAGCAGGCACTTCATAAATGTTTGTTCCCTTCCCCTCTAAGGCACTAAGCTAGGGATAAAAGGACAAAAGTAAGAGTCCCTATCCTCTGGGATATTACAGGCCATCTGGGGACGTAACATGTAGATACACACATTTATATATGTGTGTTTACACACTTAAGTGTGTATATACATGTATACAAACTTATATGCAAAAGGTGATGGATGTAGGCACCAGAAATGGGTGAGGGTCAGGAAATGTTTCATATAGAAGCTGGTGCTTGAGCGGGGTCTGGAAGTAAACTAGGGATTCTAAAAAAGCAGTCATGAAAAGGGAGGGCATTTCAAGCATGGGGCACAGCCAGGGCGAAGACACCAAGAAAGGGAGTCAATAAGGAACATGAAGAAGGCCAGTTTGCCTAAACCATAGAGGACATGAAGGGGTAATACTGGTAATGTAGAAAGAGACTAGCTTGGGAAAGGTTTTAAATATAAACAAAGAAATTTATATTTGTTCCTACAGGCACCATGAAGCACTAGAATTTATTGAGTAGTGGAGTGACCCCACTGTGCTTTAGGAAAATCATTTTGGCAGCTCGGTGAGAATAGGTTGGAAAGGGAATTGGGGAAGGGATTGGAGAGGGTCTCTCTGTTTGAGGCAGAGATCAATTAGGAGGTTATTGCACTAGTCCAAGCCGGAAATGATGAGGGCTTGAACTCAGATGTAGCTGTGTGAGTGCAGACAAATGCAAGCATTGTAAGGGAGATAGAAATGAAACATGACGGATTCCTAGCGTTCTCCCCACTGTGCCAAAAGGCAGATCGATTATAAACAGATGAAGACCCATAAAGCAGTTGGTTTGAACTAGAGATCAAATAAATTGAATGAACATATTAAATGCCTAGTAGGTACAAGGCATAGTGCTAGGTGCTTAGGCAAAAATGAAAAAAAAAATCTCAAAGTCACAGAATTTCAGGGGCTGTTGAGTTCATCCAATCACTAACCAATAATTGCCTTTACAGAATGCTGGACAATGTCATCCAGCCTGTGCTTGGAGACTTCCCAAGAAGGAGCACCCACTAAGTCCCAAGGAAGTCCTTGGGACCTTGGACAGCTCCAGCTGGGGCTTCTATGGTTCCTTACATGGAACTGAAATCTCCGTCTTGGCAACTTTTTAGCCACTGTTCCTGCTTCTGTCCTTTGGAGTCCAAGAGAATCTAGTCTAGGAGAGGGAGGGGCACAGGTGGGATATAAAGTAGGCTAGACCCAGAAGCAGGAAGACCTGGCGTTCGAGTCTCACCTCAAATATTTAGTAACTGTGTGATTCTGAGCAGGTTCCTTAATCTCTCCGGGCCTCAGTTTCCTCACTTGCAAAATTAAGAGAGGAAAAGGACCCTTGATGATCTATGAAGTCTCTCCTAGCTCTAAATCTATGAGCCCATGATTCTATTCCACATGACCCCTTTCCTTCTTTTTTTGAAAAATGATATTTTATTTTTTCCCAAATTACACATAAAAACAGTTTTTCACATTATTTTTAAGTTTTGAGTTCCAAAGTGTATCGCTCCCCTCTCCCCTCCATGAGACAGTAAGCAATCTGATATAGGTTATACACGTGCAGCACATGACCCCTTTCAGTGCTTAAAGAGAGCTGTCATGTCTCACCATCTGAACTTTTCTTCTCCAGACCAATTATCTCCAATTCCTTCAACTACTGCTATTCTGGCATTATCTTTAGGCTGTTTGTCATGCTCATTATCCTCCCCTGGACACTCTCTAGTTTGCAATGTCCTTCCTAAAATGTGGCCTTACATAATACTCTAGACGTGGTCTTAGCATGGAGAGGGCAATGGGACAATCACCTGCCTGGTCCAGGACTCCCATTCCTCTGCTTAGGCAGCCTAAGATGAGCTCCATTAACCCCTGCTCTGGTCTCTAGCCTCCTTCTACATTCTATTAGGAGAGGAAACAGACACAGACAAGTATCATAAGATGCACTGGGGCAGAAGAGAAATCTAGCCAAAGTGTTTTAGAGTCACGTGAGGAACTAAGGGAAATCAGGGAATACTCAATGGAAGAGGTGGCACTGAACAGAGTTTGGAAGGAAGAGAAGCATGTCGAGGTGTTGTGAATTCCAGCATATGGTTCTAGAAAGGCCCTTCAGCTCACAACCTAAATCCCTGGAAACATCCCAGAGGGGCACTCCGTCTCTCTAGCACATGCCTGGAATGTACTCCCTCCTACTCTTGCTTCATGGGATCCTTTTCTTTCTTCAAGAAACAGCTCAAGCACTACCATTTACACGAGACCTTTACTGATAACTATTCCCCAGACCCTCAATGGTGATGCCCTCCCCTCTCAAACTACCTTGATTTTATTCATATTTTTATTCTGCATTATTTAAGTATATTCTAGTCTCCCCATTCAAATGTAAGCCACTTGCAAATAGGGATAATTTCATCCTTTTTTTCTTTGCACCATTAGTACCTAGCACACAGTACGTACTTAATAAATGCTTGTTAATAGAAAAAGCTGTTGATTCCTCTTCAGGTAGAAGTTAGAGTAGACTCTGAGGTCCCTTCTAAGATTCTGTGCTTTGGTTTCTGAGATGCCTCGTACCACAAGAGGGCTCTCACCTCCTGAAACATGGATGAAAGGAGTAATAGATCAGAAGAGAGTTGGATTTAGATAATTTGGACAAACAATGCCAAAATGCTCCTTTTCCTGAGGTAATGAGATTGAGAAAGCATGGAAGAGACCCCAACCCTCACCCAGTCATCCATGTTCAGAACCTGAGGTTTCTTGCTTTCTGTTCCCTCTGACTCACCCACCTCAAGCAAATAGTGACTAAGTCCTGACCACCTTTGCTTTATCTCTTATATCCATCCTTTTCTGCACATTCATGGAATCATAGAATTTGAGCTAGAAGCAACATTAGAGAGATCCTAGCCCAAACTCTCCCTCTCCATTTTATGTATGAGGAAACTGGAGCTCAGAGGAGGTTGTATCTGACTTAGGATCAAAGATTTAGACATCTAAGGGACCTTAAAGGCCTTCTTACCAGACTTCATTTTACAGATGAGGAAACTGAGGCACAGAGAGTGGCTAAATGACTTACCAAGGATCACAGGGGCTAGTGTCTGAAACAGGATTTAAACACAGATCTTCTTGACCCCCAAGTCCGTTTCCCCATTCTCATTACTACCTGCCTGGCAGATACCTTTCCCCAAACAGTTTCCTATTCCTGGAATGCTTTCTTTCCTAACATTTCCCTGTTGAATTATACCCATCTTTTGTTATTATTCTTATTTGCCCTTCCTTTTTGAAAAGGACCATGACATTGGGAAGATGATGCCAAGTAATGCAAGTAAACTGGATTTAAATGAGGGAGGACTGTGCAAAGTCACCAGCCTCCATGGTCCAGTGGCAGATATAGATCAGGGTGACTGGATGCAGTGGAGGACCTTGGCCTTTTTAAGCTCAGATCTTTCTGAAGTCTCAGTTTGATGGAAGCAACACCCATTCAATGATTAAGGCTAGGTAAGAAATGACGGCAAAAAACTGGCCTCTTTTACCTAGTCAAAAAATTAATCGATCCATCAATACGGGAGGGGAAGATCATGAGGGTTTCTGGCCAAAACAGAAACAGTCGCTATTTGTACTTACTATCCATTAGATTAACTCAGAGTCCGGTGCCTTCCGCAATCCTTTCTCATCCCTTGCTTGTTAACCACTGTCCCCCTGTCCCACTTTACACAGCACTTTGTTTTGTTGCTCTTGAACATATCTAGTATGTAATGCGGTAGAGTTGGTTATGTTTGTTGGCATCATCCTCCTGCTCAGCTATGGACCCTACAAGATAAATACCATGTCTTATCTGACTTTGTGTCTCTATCAATACATAAATCATAGCTCTTCTTCCACTTCCAAGACATTCCACATCATGAAAGCTGCGCTTTAGCCACTGTCCCCATCTCTCTCACCCCTGAGCCCCCACTGGACACTTGGACTCCACTTCTGGGAAACCAGGCTCTGACAGATGAGTTTTTGCCCTTTTTCCTTATCTTGTCCTAAACTGGGGAGGGAGGGTCTCCATCCAACTTCCTATCCATTTCCATATCATGCCTCTGTGTGTATCCTCTTTCCCTTTATGTGCTGTCTGTGTGTCTATCCCTCCCCCTTCTCCACCTCTCTCTCTCCTTCCCTCCCTCTCTCTCTCTCTCTAATGGTACACTTTTATGCCTTGGGCCATGAATTCTCAGGACTTGGTCAAATTTTCACATGACCATGCCCAATTACATGTAAAAACAACTTCAACATGCCTTTAAAAATACTAAAAATGTTTCTGGAAGCTTTTTTGTGGTGGTGAAGAACTGGAAATTGAGAGGATGCCAATCAATTGGGGAATGGCTGAACAAGATGTGTTATATGATCGTGACTGAATACCTTTGTGCTATAAGAAGTGACGAATAGTACAGTTTCAGAAAAACCTGGAAAGACTTACTTGATGCAAAGTGAGGTAAGCAGAACCAGCAGAACATTGTGCACAGTAGCAGCAATATTGTAAGGATGATCAAGTGTGAATGACTTAGCCCTTCTCAGCAATGCAACGATCCAAGACAATTCCAAAGGACTCATGATGACAAATGCCATCCACCTCTAGAAAAAGAACTGATGGCATCTGAATGCAGATTGAAATATGCTAAAAGTTTTGAGCAACAAATTCTCTCCCTCTATCCCCACCCTCTACCTCCTTGAGACTGTAAGCAATTTAAAATAGGTTATACACGTGTAATCATGCAAAACATATTGCCATATGAGTCATGCTGTAGAAATATGTTTTGCATGATTGCACATGTATAACCTATATCAAATTGCTTACAGTCTCAGGGAGGGGCAAGGGAGGGAGAGAAGGAGAGAATCTGCTACTCAAAATTTTTTAAAAAACAAATGTGAAAAATTGTCTTTACATGTAATTGGGGGAAGATGTTGTTAAAATTTTAAAAATGATAATAGCTAAAAAATAAGATCCTCAGAAAATAGATCTACCACTGGAAGGGACCTCAGAGTTCATTAAGTTCAAACTTTTCATCTTAGGGATGAGAAATTGAGACACAGAGAGGCTGTGACTTGCCCTGTGTAAAATGGCATTCTCAATGCCAAAATTTGAACCCAGGTTTCAACACCAAACTCAACCCTCAATATCATACCCCAGGGCTCTTAGAATCCAAGAGGGAGAACCTGCCATTCTTTTAAAAATATTTGACCTTAGGGATTATCAGTGACCACCTAGCTCACGCAGCCCAAGGTCAGTAGCAGCCAGCAAATAGTTACTACCTGGTGGGGCTCCTAAGCACTGGGCCCTAACAGCATCATTAGGCCCATCTGTCTCCCTACTCAGGTAATGAGGCTTTGCTCTCAGACAAATAAACAGTGGGCAGTATAAAGACAGCAACCTGGCAATTCTAAGGCCAGCTCATTAGTGGCTCATCCAGCTTAATGGGGTTCCCTGGCTCTCAGGTAGTGAAATGGGAGACCAGAGAGAAGCCTTATGTAGAAACCTGTCCAAAGAAAGAGGCAGAGCATATAGGGCTGAGAACAATTCCCCACTACCTGGAAAGTCCCAATTATAATGCCACAGAGAGTCTTAACCAGAGTGGACTTTATCCAGGGCACCAAAATACTAGTCAGTCAGCAAGTATTTATTAAGGGATTACTATATGTCAAGCACTGTGCTAAGTGCTTGGGATACAAAGAAAGGCAAAAAACAGTCTCAGCCTTCAAGGAATTTACATTCCAATGGGAGTCAGCACAGAAATAACTAGACACACACATGATAAATACAAAATGGAAGTTTGAGACAGGATCACACTAGCAGCTGGAGGTACAGGGAAAGGTCTCCTACAGAAGGTAGGACTTGAGCTGAGCCTTTTAGGGATCCAGGAGATCCTAAGAGATAATGAGGGGAAGCATTTCAGGTATAGAAGAGAGCCAGTGTAAATGCATGGGGATGGAGTAGCCTGTTTGAGAAACAGAAATTGTGGCCAGGGAAGCTGGATTGTAGCTAAAGGAGAGAAATTAGTGTAAAATGGTTGGACCAGTAAGTAGGGACCAGGTTAGAAAGAACTTTAAATGACAAGCAGAGGAGTTTATATTGATCCTAGAGGTTGGAGTCACTGAAACTCATTGAGAGGGAAGGAAGGAGGTGACACGGTTAGGCTTGATTTTGAAAAGTCACCTTAGCAGCTGAGTGGAGGATAGATTGGAATGGGGAGAGACTTGAGTCAGGGAAACCAACTGGAAAATTATTGCATTAGTCCAAGCAAGAGAGGGAACTAAGATGGTGGCTCTGTAATTGGGGAGAAGGGAGGAATACAAGAGATATTGTGAAGGATAAGATTAAACAAGAGACTTAATGTGTGAGATGAGGGTGAGGAATTGAGGATGACACTGAGGTTGCAAGGATTGAGCTGGACAGTGGCTCAGAATTTCAGAGTAGAGGAAATACAATGACTTCTCTTTTGCATGTGTTGAATTTGAGATACCCACAGGCCATCCATTTCATCCATCTCATGTCTGAGACCCAAATGGTGATACTTATACTCAAGAAAGACACTTGGGCTAGATTTGCTGATCAAAGAACCATCAAGATAGAGATGACCATTGAACCCTTGGGATCAGAGACCAGTCAGTGAAGTGGTATAGAGCCAAAACAGAAGGAGCCTTGATGGGTATTCACAGTTAGTGGGTGTGGCGTGAATGAAGAACAAGACAGATGGAGAAGTAGCAAACAGACTGGGAGAATGAAAGCCAAGAAAGAACCACAGGTGAGAAAAACCCAGTGAAGAGAGAGTAGTCCGGAGGAGAAGGGCATCAGCAGAGGTTGGGAATGATGAGGATTGAGAAAAGGCCGTTAGATTTGGCAATTATAAGATTGGTTGGTAACTTTGAAAAAAAAGCAATAGATGTTGAAGGACGAGGAGCGAAGCCAGATTGCTGAGCACTCCTTCAGGATTGTAACAACTGAGTTTAGCACCAAGAGAACAAAAAATGATTAATTAAAACAGGAAAATACCAGATGGCAGGCTTCCTCTCACTGGTAGCACCACCTCGGGTGAGCTACTCGCCAGTCAGGCACCACTCTGTTCCTTTCTCCTATCACCGCCCCCCAACCCTGAAACAGATACATAGGGTCCCAGAGATGATCTCTGGACCTTGGGGGTTGGGTTTTCCCCTATGCCTGAACTCAACTGAATTTGTCTTGAAAAGTTGTTGCTGGTGGGTTTGGGTAGGGGCTGCAGAGTTGTTTTCTGGCTATCAAAATTGCTAGTTACAGCTCTGAGAAGGAAGTGTGAAACGTTCATGGGGTCAAGAAGACCAAACAAATCTCTCTCTACTATGCAACACTGTCCCACACCCCATCCTTGTCTCAATCTGTCTCTCTGTGTCTCTGTCTTTTTCTCGATCTCCTTCTTTTTCTCTGTCTGTCTGTCTCTGAGAGCTCAGATCCACTGAATCGAAAGTCAATGCTATGCTCTTTTCCTAGACTGGAGTTGGTCTCTCTCTGTCTCTGTCTCTGCCTTTATGTCTCTTCCTCTTTTGGGTAGCTTGGTTTTCCATCATCCTCATTTCCTAACATATCCCCTGCCACCTGGAACAAAGATTAGAAAGGAAAGAGGGAAAAAAGGCAGTTCATTGAAACCAACCAACACAGAAATTGTGTCAGATAATATATTCTGTATTCTACACCCATAGTCTCTCAGATCTGCAAGGAAGACGAAGAAAACAAGAAGTTGCTAAGCAGCTACTATGTGCCAGGCCCTGTGCTAAGCACTTTACAAATATTATTTCATTTAATCCTGGCAACAATCCTTCGAGGTAGATGCTTTTATCATCCTATTTTACAGATGAAAAAACTGAGGCAGACAGAGGTGAAGTGACTTACCCAGGGTCATATAGCTAGTCTGAGGCTGAATTTGAACTCAGATCTTCCTGACTCTAGGCCCAATGTTCTAGAATCAAATGCTCAAGAACAGCTGAATCCCCACGGAAACATACCAGTCCTCTTGATTTTGGACTTTTCCATCATGCTCCCTTCCCCCAACCAGGCAACCTTCCCACCCCACTCCTAGCCCTTTTCAGTTTCCTTTTCTGTGTTTTCTTTCCCCATTAGATGGCAAGCTCCTTGAGGGTAGGGGCTGTCTTTTACCTTTCTTTGTATCCCCACTGTTTATACAGTGCCTGGCACACAGTACATACTTAATAAATATTTATTGGCTGACTAACTGCTTAAAGACCTCTAGAAAGGGGAGATTTCACTTACCAACAGCTCTAATAGAAAGTTTTCATGCCTAAATTTGCCTCATTGTTTCTTCCTCGCATCCTGACTTTAGGAACAAGCAGGCCTTCAGATGCTCCAAACTAGCCTTTACGTGCCCACCTCCCTACCCCCACTTAGCCTTCTCTTGTCCAAGCTAAACATGTCCAGTTCTTTCTTTCATATGGCACAGATTTAAGGTCTTCAGGTGAAATTCTGCCTGGGAGATATATACATACATACATAATTCTTACACGCACACACACACACATATACACATATACATATACACACATACATATACACATATACATATACACACATACATATACACATATACATATACACACATACATATACATGTATATGCACACACACATACATTGTATATGCATGTGTATATATCCATGTGTGTATATAATATGTGCACGTACACATATTATATATATGTATATACACATGCATGTGTGTACATATGTGTGTGCAAATACTATATATACACATAATAAATGTAATATATGTATGTGTATATATAGGTATATACGTATATACATATGTACATATACACGTATGCCCTAGCACCTTGGACAGCACAAATAACCTCACATTGCTTTAGTTTCCTCATCTGCTAAATGAGAGCGCTGGTTTCCATGGACTCTGAAGTCTCTTCCAGCTGACACCTAGGGTCCTGCACAGTTCTCTTATCTTCAGTAACTTCGAACAGTCTTTCATATGGCTGTTAATGGCTTGAAATTCTTCTTCTGAGAATTGTTTGTTCATATCCTTTGCCCACTTCTCATGGGTGTCTCTTTAATCCAGTTAATTCTAATCAGGATTCCAAGTTTTGTCATCCAATCCAATTATGCTTTATTAAGGTGCAATGCACTTCACTTTCTATTAATTGCTTGTGACAACTTATTATCATGTAAATGCACCTATGTTTATGATAGAGTTCCTCTAATCAGCCACTGCCTGTTGTTGAAAAGCATTATATCCAAGTGGCAGTTCTCCTGAGCAATAGGGGTGTGTGTGTGTGTGTGTGTGTGTGTTTAGTAAAGTGTTGGGATGGTGGGGTTTATTTCAGTAAGTACAGTTGGAGTCAGAGACTGGAGTTCAAATGTCTGCTTAGTTATTCTAGAACTATGATATTGAGTAAATCCTTCTCTTTTCTGGGTTTCAGTTTCTTCCTTTGTAAAATTAAATCCCCTTCTTTGAGCCCCCCTCCCAGACATGACAGTGCTAGTGCACTATCATACATTGTAAATATTGAATACCTGTTTGTTGAATGAATTGATTAGAATCTCTTGTCACCCCTGGCCATTGAGCTATGATCTTGGGTCAAACCAATTGAAAGTGCAGATTGTATAAATGACATTTACAGTCTCTTCCAGCTCTAATCTAGGGAGCCTCTGATGCCCCTCCTGAAACTGTGAAATGCCATTCAGCAAGGCTTTTTAAAGGGCCCATTATGTGCTATCGCTCTGCTAGGGACTTTGTGGGATATCAGAGCTGTGCGATCACATTGGTAAATTACATCTTTTATATTCCTTCCATGCTGCTGTAGAATAAGATGAAAAACATTTGAAATTCTAGCTCTTCCTTCTTTTGTCCCTGGATAAGAGTCTACGGAAACAAAGGCAACGTGAGAGGAAGGAAGTCCTTGTTGTCTGTCACTCACCTGTGAACAACTTTCTCTCTCTCTACTACTAAAATGATAAAGGAGTGTAGTAGAAAGTATGTTTTTTTTTTTTTAGATCTGCTATTCACTACCTATGTGACCTTGGCCAAGTCACAACTCAAATAAACAAGCTTGTCCAAGGGTATGAAGGTGGGAGATGGCACATGGAGGCGCTGCCAGTTGTTAATGTCCCCTAATAACTATGTATTAATTTTGTACATAATATCCTATAAATATTTATTTGTCTGTGGACATGAGGGATCATCCCAGGAAAAGTTAGTTTCTGTAGGATAGGGACTGTTTCAGTCTGTATTTGTATGCCAAGCTTGGCACGTAGTAAGTAGGGGCTTGTTGATTGAAACAGAACTAAAAATATTGAGAGAGAGAGAAAAATGTTATCCACATATCCACTTCGACTCTTTGTCTTAAAGTAAGAAAGCTATGGATTCAAGTCTTTCCTTAGGCACAGCTGTGTGAACAAAGGAAAACCACTACCTTGGATTCAAATCCTGCCACGGACACTTACAAGCTATACAAGCCTTAGCAAAGCATTGAATTCTTCTCTGCCTCAGTTTCCCAACCTATAAAATGAAGGAGTTGGGTTTAATGACTTCTAAGTTCCCTTCTAGCACTAATTCTGTGATCCTTTGACACTGTTGATGGTAGAGAATGTCCCCTGATATTTTCCTATCTTGATTCCCTACTCTCTAATAAGTGCTGACAGGAACATTAATGGCATCCGGTAGATAGATTTTTTGGAAATGAGAAGTTGACAGCTAGCAGTGTCTGGAGACTTACATTTTTTGTGACTATTAGGAAATTCTTAGTGGCAAGGAGGGCACTCGAGAAGAGAAAGCAAACTCATTAAGAAGCCATTCTTTTCTCAATTTAAATGAAGCCACTCGGGGACTGATGCATGGAAATGTTGTTGCCAAGTTTTCATTAAAAATCTAGTAGGGGCTTCGTGTTTATGTTTAACACAAAGGTAATTTCCCACCTCATATTATGGGAGCCATTTTTTAGAGGGAGATTTGCTACAAGAAACACACTCCAAATTGGTTTGTTGCCATGCAGTCTAGTTAAAATAGGCAAATTATTAGAAATCACATTCCTCATTTGCCATTAGAGATGAAAAAAATATGCATGTCTAGTTCCTCCATGATGTATCACCAAGTGCTCAGTATGTGAAAAGAAAACATGGAAACATGGGAATCTCTCTCTCTCTCTCTCTCTCTCTCTCTCTCTTCTATTCTCTTCCCTACTCCAACTTGAACCCCGCCCCCCTTTCTTCCAAACTCCCAGATCGAGTTTTTCAGAGATCTGGTATTTTTGTTTCCCCCAAGAGAAAATATTTGGAACATTTGCCGTGGTGAGATATGAGCCAAGTGGAGCCATTATGAAACCGCTCAGCAGCCAAGCAGTACGTGACCAAAAAGCTCTCCAGCCCTCATTTTTCTCTTGCCTCCCTACAGTGCTGAAAGTAGAGTGAGGACAGGTTACAAGCTGTGAGATGCGCGCCTCTTGTCTTCCAAGCCCAGTCCCAACTCTGCCACTGACCTTGAGTGAACATCATACCTTCTAGACTAGATATTTTTAGTTCTAAATTGTACAATCACAAGTCTTTGGGCTCTAATAAGAGCCACATTGCATGCTCATATGGCACTTTGGGTCTTCTGAATGATTTCCTGAACAAATAAGAGGTCCTAGAGACTTTATTGGAAGCTAAATGACATCACAGGCATAGAGGGCAGGGCCTGGAGTCAGGAAGACTCATCTTCCTGGTTCAAATCTAGCCTCAGACACTTCCTAGCTGTGTGGCCCTAGGCAAGTCACTTCACCCTGTTTGCCTCAGTTTCTTCATCTGTAAAAGAAGCTGGAGAAGGGAATGACAAGCCACTCTACTATCTCTGCTAAGAAAACACCAAATGGGGTGACAAAGAGTAAGACGACTGAAAAACTGACTGAACAACACAACAAATAGAGACTTTATCATTCTCATTTTATGGGTAGGGATTTAAGAGTCTTCTCTCTATGTGCTTGACTTCCAGGTACAGGTACCGTGTCTTAATCTATTTCCTAAGCTCCAATTACACATCTCCAACTACTTACTTATTGGATATTTCAAAATGGGTCCAATAGACAACCTAAATTCAACAGGTCCAAAATAGAATTCATTGTCTTTCCCTTCAAACTCATGCATCTTCTGAGGTTTGGTTTGTATCCCTGTGTTCCCCCAAGAGCCAACTAAAATCCCACCTCCCTCCCTTTTCTGATCCATCTCAATGCTAGTACTTCCCTCCAGCGATTATCTCCACTTTACCTATCTATATCTTGTTACAATTGTGTACATATTGTCTCCCCTTTTAGATTGTAAGCTCCTCGAGGGCAAGGATTGTCCTTTGCCCTTCTCTGTATCCCAAGTGCTTAGCACAGCACCTGGCACATGGTAGTCACTTAATAAATGCTTATTGACCTACTAAAGCCTTTGTTGATCTCCACATCTGCTAATATCCCCTCATCATAACCTTGTGTTTATTTTGTGTGTGTGTGTGTTTATTTTGTGTGTACACATATGAGAGAGAGAGAGAGAGAGAGAGAGAGAGAGAGAGAGAGAGAGAGAGAGAGAGAGAGAGAGCTCCCTTTATTGGCAAAGAAGCTGATGAGAAGCATAAATTTTTGGTTTCCCTCCCTCCACCCCCCCATCTAGAAGGAAGGACAGGAGCAGGATAGGAGGCAGAAGCTTCAGGGATCAAGGGAAATCAAGGAATCTTGGAGCTTTCTGCAAGGTAGATATGCACCCATATAAGCAACCACCCAATTTTAAGGGAAAGGTGCTCCTTTCCTAAACTGGATATAATTGTGAGCAGCTGGAGCCCCGTCTGGCATAACAATCCATGTAAAGAGTCATCTTCCAGGACTGAATTTTGCTCTTTCCTCACATGTCCCTAGGACCAGGCACATTTATCCTCCCCATTCTTCCCTCTCTCCTTCTCTATTGCCAAGCAAATTGGCATTGATTAATGCTTGAAGTTTTCTGTTCTTTTAAAGTCTTTTATTTTCTGTCTGTGCTTTCATGTGGGTTTTATCTTAAGATAAAGATAAGCTGATTATCATTGCCTTTTGAGTCGATTTGCTATAAAGAAGTGGACCACACAATGGGAAAGGTCAAAAGGGAATCCATGGACTAATAGTTCCTACTTAACAGTGAGTCTATATTTAACTTTAGAGAAAGACTTAACCTACTTAGGTATCTGTTGACTCACCTGGCTAGAAAGTGAGTCTCTTGTTGTTGTATACATATTTGTTGTGTTGATTTCTAGTTGTGTCCAACTCTTTGTGACCCCACTTGGCAAAGACATTAGAGTGGTTTGCCATTTCCTTCTCTAGCTCATTTTACAGATAAGGAAACTGAGGCAAGCAGGATTAAGTGACTTGTCCAGGGTCACACAGCTAGTAAGTATCTGAGGCTGGATTTGAAGTCAGGAAAATGAGTTTTCTTGACTTCAAGCCTGGAGTTCTGTGCACTATGGCACCACCTACCTGACCATACATATCTTTGTCTCCTCAGTACCTAGCACAGAGCCTGGCACAATATTTGGCACTTAATAAATGTTTAGTTTTGGTTAATTAAGGAGCCTGAAACCTAAAGAGGTGAAGTAATTGTCTATGATCACAGAGACAGCAGACAAATGAAGCAGGTTTTGAACTCGGGTCCCCCAACTCCAAATCCATCATTCTTCTTCATTTGATAAATTGATAACAAAAACAATAAAAATTACATGATTATTTCAAAGGATGCAGAAAAGGTTTGAACACAGTAAAACTCTTTTGCAAAGGAATCTCTTGCCAGGGAGATGTTCTACAAGAAGACCTTGAACCTGGGATGGCCATCCACTAGGGGACCGATCCTGCAAGTTCCTCATGGGTAGAATGAGGATTGTGGACTAAATGTCCTCTGAGGTCCAGCTCTAGGCCTGTGAGCCCACAGAAACATAAATCATCATCTCTGTCATTATCATCCCTCTTGTGCTTGTGAAACTATTAATCAACAAACATGCCCAGAGAGGCTTTTTTGAGCAAGGCAACATGCCTATCAAATTTTCACTCCCAACTACTTATCTCCTGGAGGCCACTAGGTGGCGCCATAGTGCACAGAATGCTGGACCTGGAGTTGGGAAGGCTCATCTCCCTGAGTTCAAATCCAGCCTCAGACAATTACTAGCTGTGTGACCCTGGGCAAGTCCCTTAACCCTGGTTGCCTCCGTTTCCTCATTTGTCAAATGAGTTGGAGAAGGAAATGGCAAACCAAAGGATTCTTGCCAAGAAAACCCCAAATAAGGTCACAAAAAGTCACACATAACTGAAAAACGACTGGACAACACACTTCTCTCCTTGGGGTTTATGTAAAAGAAGGGGATTGGATTAGATAATAATGTGTTAGTATTTATTTAATGCTTTAAGGCATGTAAAGCATTTTGTAAATGCTATCTCATTTGAGTCTCAAAACAACCCTGTCAGGCAGGTGCTATTATCACCCCCACTTTTGTTTGTTGTTCAGTCAGTTTGGACTCTTCCTGACTCCAGGGGCCATAGCACACCAGGCCTTTTGTCCTGCACTATCTCCCAAAGTCCGTCCAAGTTCATGTTCATTGTTTCCATGATGCCTCTATCCACTCATTCTTCACCGTCCACTTTTCCTTTTGCCTTCAATCTTTCCAAACATCAGGGTCTTCTCCAGTGAGCTCTGTCTTCTCATTGTGTGGCAAAAGTATTTAAGTTTCAGCTTCAGTATCTGACCTTCCAGTGAATAAACTGAATTATTTTTTTTAAGTATTGACTGATTTGGCCTCATTGCTGTCTGAGGGACTCTCAAAAGTCTCACAACCTGAAAGCGTCAATTCTGCGGCTCTCAGCTTTCCTTATTGTCTCAGCTCTCACAGCCGTACATTACTACCGGAAAAAACTATAGCTTTCTGTATATGAACCTTCGTTGGCAAGGTGAGGTCTCTGCTTTTTAGTATGCTGTCCAAATTCCATAGCTTTCCTTCCAAAGAGCAAGCGTCTTTTATTTCATGTCTCCATCTTCAGTGATCTTGGAGCCCAAGAATATAAACTCTGACATTGCCTGAGGCTCAGAGAGGTTTCGTGACCTGCCCTGGGTCACATACCCAGTGAGGGCATCTTCTATAGTACCCCTCAAAACCTGTACCTGTTCTTTATTCTGTATATATCACGAATCTACTCATTTATGCATTTCTTTCTCCCAGTAGAATGCGAGTTCCTCAAGCTTTTACTTTTATTTTCATACAGAATAATCACCTACTAAATGCTAGTTAATTGATTCACTGATTCTTAATGTCCTTCTCTAGATACTCTTGTGTTACCTGAATTTGTCTTTGTCCTGTTATGAAGCAGAGATTACCTGGAAGGCTCCTTTTGGAGGGGTGAGGGATGAGAGAGGTTTCTCCTCCTCTAGATCCCATGGCAAGGCTGTGCATATAGTAGATGCTTAAAAAGGCCTGGCTGATTGAATTGTCTGCCTCTTGCTCCTCCTTCCCCAGAATCTGCCTTTTGAGTACAGGGAGTTGGCAGCTGTCCCATGGCTTCAATTAAAGTATAAAGGAAACAAAGCCCCTGTCCCCCTCCTTTCTTCCCCCCACTCAAATAATAACAGAGTTCTAGAGATAGGAAGGAGCTTCAAAGGTTACCTATCCAATCCCCTTTTTGTCCTGATGAAATAAGTGAAGGCCAGGGATGTTCGGTGATGTGCCCAAACTCACCCAGGTAGCAAGCCTCCAAGAAGAGAAGAATCAGGACTCTTTCCCCCGTACCAGGATGCATGTCCTCTTGCAGTTCAATTCACGTGCATCTTAAAGGCTTTTAGACCTTTAGGAAGCTATTAAAAGACCACTATCTCTGGGAGGGGGCACTCTCTGCGGCCTGTTGTCAGATAATAATGTAGCCTAAGTCAGGTAACACCCAGATCCCGGCTTTACTGGGGCAAGCAGGCCCCTAGGGAGGCCACCTCTGTAGCGGGGGAGCTTGAAGCTAAGCCCTGGACAACTCCTTTGGTGCTCCCTGGGGTACAGGACCACGGGTCAGGCTTGTTAGGGGCTTGTTGCTGTCAGAACTGAAGAACAACAAAGGCGGATGAGAAAAGAAACCCCCTTAGGAGAGGCCTGGAGCCAGTCCCATGTTTCTGGCTCTGTCACTAACAGATTACACTCACGGCACAAAAAGACATGCTTTGGTTTGCTGCTGGGCCTCCCTCCCATTCTTAACTAATTCAGCTGTTCCTCCAGAAATGGAGACAGGCGCCCTGCAGATCAAGGGGGAGGCCTCTGCTTCTCAGAATTCAGCTCTGAGAGCATCCCCATAAATATTTCAGCCGGGCTCACTTGGTTATTCATGGAACAAAATGAAAGGGAATTATTCAGGTTCCCCCTTGCCTTCTTTGCAGATTAAAGTTAAGTGCTGATGTTTGAGAGACAGGAATGACAGGTGTTGCAGCGCCTCAGAGGCTGGCTGAGAGCTGGGGAGTGCCTGGGGGGGGGGGCATCATGACTCAGTGGGATAAGCCCAGCGCCTTTGGCAGGGAAAAGGAAACCTTTACCCCTTTGTTCTAAAACAACAGTTTCTAGGTCTGCTTTCCCTCTTTTTTTGTGCCCAGTGTTCTGGGGAACAAAGACAAAAAGACCCCAGAATTACAGTCAGAGGACCCAGGTTCAAATGCACCACTACACTATGTGTGAGACCTGGATTAAGTCACTTGACCTCCTTGAGACTCAGTTTCCTCATATGTCAAATGAAGGGATTTGACTCAGGGGCTTTTGAGGCCCTTTCCAATTCTAGATCTATCCTGTCACCCTAAGAATCTCATGATGTGGCCTCCCCTCTAGGACAAGTCAGATACAGCATGAGTGGGGGGGGGGGGGAGGCTGCCCCTTCCTGCTCCCAGGCCTTCCTCAGTCCATGAGGGGGCTAAGCTGGTGTGACAAGATGCTTCCTAGTCCCTCATTTCATATGTACTGTTACGGTGATTGTAAAGGAGCCCATCTCTCTCTGTCTCTGTCTCTGTGTCTCTCTGTCTCTGTGTCTCTCTGTCTCTGTCTCTATGTCTCTTTCTCTGTCTCTCTCTCTCTCACACACACACATGCACACACACACACATACACGCACACGCCAGTAAAAAAACAAAATAAAAAAACAAAGAATAACAGAAACAAACTCTTCCATCCAGTCAAGGACTAAACAGAAAGATGGTCAGAACCCAGTGGAAGCTGGAAGAAAGTTCCCACCAGGGAAGCCAGAATAAGCCATGGTAAACAGATCTGAAGCCTGTGGATGCTGGTAAACAAGTCAACATCTATATCTATATCTATATCTATATCTATATCTATATCTATATCTATATCTATATCTATATCTATATCTATATCTATATCTATATCTATATCTATATCTATATCTATATCTATATCTATATCTATATCTACATCTATAGATCTCTATATATATATAATCATATCTCTATCTATCTATATACATATATCTCTATCTATCTATCTATCTATCTATCTATCTATCTATCTATCTATCTATCTACCTATCTATCTATCTACCTATCTATCTATCTGAAAACAGAAAGCACCAAATGCAATCAAAGAAATGCTATGGATTAGAAGAAACTCAAGAAGTAATCTCTGCCAAAAAGAATAACTCTACAATGAGAAAAAAACAATGCGGGGTGGGGGTGGGGGTGGGTGGGAATGGTATGGCCATAAGGACTAGAGGAGCAAATAAAGAAGTTCTAAAAAAAGAAATAAGAATTGAAATTAGAACTCTGGTAGAAAAAAATATGAGAAAAAATAACATAGAATAGGAACTAGAAAACCTCACCCAAACAATGGCCTCTTTGACAAGCAGGAGAGTCAGGACTCAGTGACTCTAGGAGAAAACAAGACTTGTTAGAACAAAATTTAAAAAATTGAAAAAATGTAGGTATTATCAAAAAAAAAAATAACCAAGTGGGAGCACAAGATGAGGCAAGCTAGAGTAAAAATCCCTGGGCTCTCTGAAAACAGGTTGAGGGAAGATAATCAAAAAATCATCGGACTTCCTGAAAGCTAGGATCAGACAAGAGCTTTGATTCTGTCTTTTAAAATCATAAAAGAAAATAGCCCAGAGGACAAAACGAAAATAGAAAGGATCCTTCCCCAAATAAGAAAAGAACAAAGGGAAGGCCAGAAGGATTCTTTCACAATGATGTCCTAAAAGAAACCCCAAAGTGAAACATCCAGGTCTGTTATACTGTTTCCAGGTCAAACTATTGGAAGGGAAAAAAAAAATGTTGGAATTGAACATTCTAAAAGGCAAAAGGTAAAGGCTTACAAACCAGAATGATTTACCCTGCAAATCCAAGTCTAGGGTGGGGGAAAGGAGACTTTAATAAAAGAGAAGACTTCAACATTCCTATGAAAAGAGTAGAGCTGAGTAAAAATATCTGGAATGTGAATAGAGAGGTCAAGAGAAACCTAGAAAGGTAATTGTTGATTAGTTGTTTCTCAGTTGTTTGACTTTCTGTGACCCCCTTTGGGGTTTTCTTGGCAAAGATACTGGGGCAGTTTGCCATTTCCTGCTCCAGATCATTTTACAGTTGAGGAAACTGAGGCAAACAGAGTGAAGTGACTTGCCCAGGGTCTCACCTAGTAAGCATCTGAGGTCACATTTGAACTCAGGTCTTCCTGACTTCAGGCTTGATGATCCATGAAGTATGGCACCACCTAGCTGCCCCAGACGTAAGATGATCATGTATACATAATTGTTTGCATGTAGTCTTCCCCATTAGAATGTGAGATCCTTGAGCCCAGAAACTCCTTTTGTCTTTTTTTTTTTATCCTCAGCATTTAGCCAGTGACTGGCACACAGTAAGCACTTAATAAATGCTTGTTTACTGATCAATTATAGGGAAGGCGTAACCCAGCAATATTATTATTAGACCTATATTTCAGAGAACAGAAAAAGAAGAAAATTACTCATTCATACAAAAATGTAGCAACTTTTTTTTTGACAAACAACTAAAGAATATAGGGAGTATCTTTCAACTGCGGAATGGCTGTGGTATATGAAAGTAACAGGATATTACTGTTCCTTAAGGAATGATGAAAAGGGTAGTTTCAGAGAAACCTGAGAAGAGTTTTTGAACTGATACAGAATCAAGGGAGTAATATCAAGAGAACAATCAGTGTGATAATGATATTGTAAAAAAAATACAACTTTAAATGTCCAAAAGAAATCTGTTCAGTGAAATGACTACCCATATTCCAAAGAACGGATGATGGAACACTCTACCTACCTTCTAAATTAATGAAGTCAAGATGCAGAATAAGAAGTATGTTTTTGGACATCACTAAGGTGGGACTTGATTTGCTTGACTATGTATATTTGTGTAGTAGGAAGGCCGAATTTATGATCTCAAATATAATCATGTATATGTTTGAATGGTCCGAAATTGCAAGGTATGAGAGATTCTCTAAGGAGAAAACAACAAGAAATTTATTTAGACCCCACCACAGCAAAAACTTGAACCAGC
>CM053627.1:24244111-24262850 GCA_028646595.1 Phalanger gymnotis
CATTGGTTCCTGAGCTGGCCCCTCCTAAGTCACCAATCCACACCCACACAGGTTTCACACCTGACAGGGCCCTGGGCCTGGGGCTTAGCACTTAACAGCTGAAAGTACTTCCACTCAAAAGAAACAAAAGCCATGCTAATGAGACAATTTTGCTTAACAACACAATTTGTTACAAGGGTTTTATTTTAGATTTTCTTTTTTTCCAATTTGGGGGGCAGGTATGAGTGAGGAAGGGAACTAAGGGGAACCTTCTTCCCCAAATGAGAAGAGAACAGAGGGAAAGCAAGAATGCATCCTAGATAAGAAGGAAAGTTTTGAAAATTAACTTAGATGTGTAAAAAGACAAGCAAGATCTATATAAGAGAGATTTTCAGTTTCATGTGTAATCTTTTATTCCTTGATTGATATGGGGATGTCCATTTTATCTGGTGTTTGTTGAGTTCAGAATAAAAATAAGCCAAAAAAAGGCAACAGGACCTATATGTAGAAAAAATATTTATGCCAGCACTTTTTGTCGCAGCAAAGAATTGGAAATAAAGAAAATACCCAACAGATGTGGAATGACTGAGTGAATTACAGTGCTTGAATCAAAAGAATACTGTTGTGTTGTTGTTGTTCAACCTTGGTTTTTGAAGAGGACTAATGGTCTCTTGGGGTCATGTTTTGAGGTGTTCATGAATTGGATTTAAGTGAGGCACAGTTGCACAAAGTAGTCACTCTCTTTCTTCCTGAGTTATTGAAGTCCAATAGCAAGACAAAAGTCAGGACTGGTGATGGCCCAGGATGCTGTGGGTGGCCTTGGCACCTTCAATGTTGACTCCACTCTAAGCATTCCACAGCACCTGCTTCAGCAGTTTTTGTGGCCATTGGATCAAATCGTTTTCATCCATCCATTCTGCTGGGGGAAGTTTTCACATGCTTAGGATAGACATTCCCTTAACTCCTCAATGGGTTTGAGGCCCCTCAGTTACCTTCAACCTGGTTTATCCTGTCTACTGAGATGGTTTTACTGGGCTGTGGCTGCTGCACATGCTATGGCTTCTTAGAGCCACAGGTGAGAGTTGGGTGAAAGGTAGAGACCAAAGGTAGATGAGTAGCCCTAAAAGAGCTCATCAATCCTCACACCAGAGATGCTAGTCCTTCTTCAACACCCCATACACTCGTATCATATTGTAAGAAATGGTAAAAGGGATAGGTTCAAAGAAACCTCATAAAGTTGTACGAGCTGATGCAGAAGGAAGTGAGCAGAACCAGAGAAAATTTCTACAAAAATGGTGATGATGTAAAAGAAAAGAAAAAAACTTAAAAGGCTTCAGAACATGGATCAATGCAGTGAAAAACCTTTTCTCCAGATGACTGACGATAAATCAAGCTTCCTACCTCTTAAAAGAGAGGGAGTGGACCAGAGTTGCAGAATGAGACAACTGTATGCTGATATGTAGTCAACATGGAGATCTCTTGCTTGGCATGCTTATTGGTTACAAAGGAGGATACTGGCTTTTTGGGGGGAGAGGAAAGTTATCCATGAAGGAGGATAGTAATGTTCAGCTCCCATCCTTCCCCATCCCCAAAGAAAAGAGCATCGATCAGACAATTTAAAAAGACCCAGAAGAGAGGAGAAAGTTCAGAGGCAGACACAAGCAGGCCACTAGCAGAATTTCAATGTTAAATTTAATATATACTTTAAAAAACAAGCTGTACATGAGAGATTCATGACTTCATAGAAAATTCTCTTTTTCTGTTCTTTGTGTATGGGAATGATCATGTCTGTTGATGTCTTTCAAGTACATCATAAAAAATGAAGGAAAAATCTCTTGGTGCCTGGCGGAGAAATGGCAGCATACATAAATAATAACGTGCATTTATTATCATGCTAGTTTGCAAAGCGCTTTGCACATATTACTCGTTCCCAAATCATAACCTATTTCTGTCTACTCATTCTGTGAGCACAGTGATCACGTCTTCTTATAAGTCCACCGATCAGGTTCAACATGTTGGAACTTTCTTCTCATTCTTGTGAAAAAGGGAGTTGCAATCTCATCTAAAAAACTAACATCAAGTGTCCTTTCCTTCTCCAAGGTCTGCTGAAGGAATTTGCCCTATTCCAAACATTGCATGGATTTCAATATTGCCCCCAGGCTCCCTTGGTCTTAACCTGTGACTGACCCAGTTTTTTCTGGTCATATATTAATCCTCAAGTCATCAATCTATAGTGGAAGGAAGATTAATGGTCATCTAGTCCAAAATGCTCATTTTACAGATGAGGAAACTGAGACACAGAGAAGGAAATGACTTGGCTAAAGACACACAGGTATCGAATGGCAGAGCAAGGATTTGAACCAAGGTCTTTTGATTCCAAATCCATCCCTCTTTCCACATTGCCACAAAGCCTCTCATGTATCTCTCCAATGACTTTTATACTTTCACACTTCACATTCTACATAATTTTTTATTTATAATGTGCTGCAGCCTACTCCTACTCACTATGAATCTTTCTACTACTCTTTGGAAGATTCTCAATTTCAGCAATTTAGACACTGTAAGATTCTATGACACAAACACAGAACATCTCTGGAAGAATATTAGTGTTAACCAATAAATCAATTAATCGACAAATATTAATCAAATGCCTACTAAGTGCCAGGCACATTGCTAGGCACTGGTGATACCAATCCAACAAATTAAATGATCTCTCTTCTCAAGGAGCTCCTCCCCTCTAGGTATTATTAAAAAAGATTGGTCATTGTTTCAGAGAAAGCTTGAGGTCATTAATAGGCAATGAGGTTCAAAGGCAATCCAACCCTCTACCTCTAATTCCATTTTGGTCCCAACTCATTGTCTGTTTTTGTGTCTGTCCAAGGTATTTGTACTGATGGATCAACCCTTTGCTTGTACACCCAACTATGTGGAACAGAATAGGCAATAAGTGGTCATCACCTACTTGCTTTTTTTTTCTTCCTGTGTGAAGAGTTAGGTCAGACAGACCCTTCTGAGTGATTATTAATCTCATTTAGGAGGCTCCACAGTGTCCAGGGCTTGAATCAATTAATGCCAATGTCAACTACAAACTAGAACACCAGGACCTCATTATCCCTCCCAGACTTGGACTCTAGGCTGAGCATCCTCCCTGACAGTGATAGATACCTTTGGCAAGCACATGTTTTCCTATTATCCAGTCCCTGACCACCTGACCTTTTTTCTAGCCTTCTACTCCAATTTTTTTTTTTGCCAGGCACCCTGCCAAGGCATGAATCCTGTAGACCTCTTGCACTGGGTACTGAAAACAAATCAATACTGCCATTGCTTCTAGAAAAGAGGAAGCCATTTGTCTCCCATCTACTTTCACTAACAATAGTTCTGACTTTCCAGACCAAAACAACTGTCCCTAGCTCCCACGTCCCTTTTTGTGTCATCTCGCCTCTTAGAACATAAACCGTTACAGGCCAAGGGCTGTCTTGATTTTATTACTTGTATTTGCAGCACTTAGAACAGTGTTTGGAATATATGAAGCACTTTTTAAATGTTTTTCATTCATTCATAATCAGAGGGTTGTTGAACAAAGTTAACTCTATTATTTCCTCTTTTCAGGAATCTTTCGTGATTTTAACACATACAAGAGGGCACTGTTGAAAGAAATACTTTAAGATGTCTTTTGTTCTACTAAATCAAAAAGAAATTTTTAATAGTCAACAAATTAGTCCAATGAGTTTATGTATTCCCTATATATTTCAGCCAATTAGGTGAATGTTAATATATGATCTGCTGTATTATCATTTGTAAAAGCCTATCTGTTCCTTAGTCATACCTTATTCAAGGGTGTCTTCAAAGTATGGACAGACTATTCATATAAAAATTTTGCAGAGATAGACCATAGGTATTCAGATTGGTAATTACTGATATTTTTTCTTTGCCTTTTTTCAGTAATAATAAAGTCTGAGTTTATTTCCACACCTTCAGAATCTTCCTCCCTTTCAATACCTTGAGAATCAATTCCTCAACACCCGCAAAATTATGTTACTTCTATGACAGATTTCCTCTATGTATAATTGGTCTATTCCAGCTCCTTCTCCCATCTTTGTTGTTTCAAATGTCATTTCCACTTAACTTTTCCACACACAGCACTGTGATGTCAGCATCCAGATGTGGCAGCCCCATTGTCCTTGGTGGTAAAAAGAATTTGTTGTAAGAAATCTAGAGATCTTCCATTTTTTATCTGTTTGTTACCATTCCTTCAGATTCAACTATAAATGACCCTGAAATGACTTTGTTTGGTTTGGTCTTTGACCAAGCTTTCTTTAAGCTCATTATCCCCTTAACTAGACCTTCCTGCTTTACAAGGTGATGAGTCAGAATCTGTAACTGTCTTTCTCTTGAAAGTTTTCCAAAAACAGGTACTAAATATTGTTATCTTCATTTCAAAAATGGAAAAAAAGGTTCAGAGAGATCAAGTGACTGTAGTGGAGTGAGTACCCAGGTAATAACCATTAAAGGTAGGATCTGACTTCAGTTCTTACTTGATAAGCATTCTATCAACTATTTCCCCTTGTCCTTCTGAAAGAATGGGACTTTTCCTAAAATTATGTTTCGCAATTATTTGAGGCATTGCCTGTGAATTGAGTGTTTCTTCTCCCTGTTCACTTACTCCCCCTTTTATCAAAGGTAAAGAAACATTTCAAGAGGTGTCCCTGATTGGTCTTCCTCATAATTACAGTCTCTGGAGGTTGTCAGGAGAAGTAAGAGAAGGTATGATGGGCACAGTCAGCAAGTTGATTTGTTTGCACTGTGATGCTACTGTATTTAGGACTTAATACACTCCAGAAAGCTTAGATTCTATCGTGAAGAAATCAATTACATTTCAGAACATTTTTAGTGCTCCAAGACTCTGAGCTAAGGAAATATTGTCACCATGGTAGTTGATGGCAATTTGAAGTATCCTTATATTTCAAGGATCCTAGAGTTCATCAGTTGTGGATTTGATTCATCCTCAGAGGTCATAACACTTTTTTCCCTCCCCTTGTGAATTAGTAAATGATCTTTCTGAGTTCCTGTGGCTGAAAAAATTCGTCACCTGATGGCCAACCATTAGATAATAGTAAACTGTTGCTTGACTTTGTAGTAACTGGTAGTAAGAATATAAATAAAAGCAAATGATGGGTCAGAAAAATAATAGTCCCTGAAATTAATCAGCCTGCATTTATAAAACTCCTACTATGTGCCAGAAACTAAGCCAGGCACTGATGCAGATATTGTTTTGCTTTCGTCTTTATAAACCTTTTTAAAATAGCATTTATAGGGCACTTGATTGCTTTTTTGTTTGTGCTTGTTCCTATTTTTAAAATTTAAATTGTATTTTATTTTCAAAGATCAAACTTTTCCCTCTCTCTTCTGCTTCCTCCTTCTCCTTCAAGAAAGCAAGAAAAACAAAACCCCTGTTACGAGTACATATAGTCAAGCAAAACTAATTTCTCATTGGCCATGTAAAAAAAAAAAGCCGCAATCTGGGTTCTGAGTTCATCTCCCTGTCAGGAGGTTGGGAGCATGAGTCTTTAGAAATTTCAGTTGGTCGTTGTGTTGATTAGAATTTTTAAATTTTCTTTATTTTAAAAAATGTGCATATGCACACACATGTATGTGTCTATGTATGTATGTGTGTGCATGTATAAAATTTTAATCAATACCTACTACCCCCACCACACCTCCCCACAAAGACCATAAGAAAAACAAAACCCACATATGTAGAGTCAATCAAAATAATTTTCTGTGTCTTGAAAAAATAATAGTATGTGATCATGTCTTTAAAAAATATTCATTTTATTCTGCACTCTGAGTCTTTCACCTGTCTATCAGAAGGTGGATAATGTTTCACTATTACTTCTCTAGACTCCTGAGGAGTCATTATGCTGAGAAGAGTTCAGTATTCTATCACGTTTATATATTATAACTTATTTATCCATTCCCCAGTTTGTGAGCACCCCTTCAGATCCCCATTCTTCGCTACCTCAGAAAAAGCCATACATATTTTAGTATATCCTTTGAATTCGTTTTTCTTAAGACAAATCCCTCTTTTAATCTGCCCTCTTTCTAATACCCTTTTGCCTTTCTCCCTCTTCCTTCCTATTTCGCTGTTGAGTGAAATGTATTTCTGTACCCAACTGTATATGTGTGTACATCCTTCCTTCTTCTGACCAGTTCAGATAAGAGTGAGGTTTGAGCGTCAACCACTCACTTCTACCCTCCTCCTTGTTTGTGTAGATTATTTACTCATGCACCCTGATTATGTGGAATAATTTTCCCTCGCCATCCTTTTCCTTTAACTCTCCCCCTCCCTACAGTGTGTCCCCCTCCCACTCTCTTTCCACTAATCTCTCATGATCATCCGGACGTAAAAGAGCTACTTAACCTGAGGCTTTTTGAATGGGCGTGCTGGATGAGGCACAACTAATGTTTGGCAGGGAGAATGCTGAGCATAGTTCCAGTAAGGGACTGACTGAGTTGATTCCAGAGACATTCTTGGGAGAGACACATAGACAAGGTAGAGAAAGATTTTGGAATGAAGAACATGTGTGGGAAATTGACCATATCATGGCCTCGGACTTGCTTAGAATTCTACAGTCTGCTTAGGATGGACCTCCCCTGGGGGGAGAGATTTCCTGTTTTCCTTGGTTGAGTTTAGATATGTTTTTGCTCCCAGTGGAATAGCTCATTCACTCTTATGCATTCATTGGTGTATTTTAATATGTACGGCTTCTTCTATTTACTATTTTGCTTAGACAAATGAGTTTACTCTCTATTTCCTCTTTCTGACTGTCTTTTTTGTAACCTTTATTAGGTAGGAAGGAGCTAAGTTGGTGGGAATACCCTCTTGCTTAAGAGAAGCGAGGGAAGTGGCTTTTGTTCTGAACCTACCATATCCTAGACCAGATATATTTGAAAGTGTAGAGATACAATTCTAGGCCAATATTCTTTTCAGAGACTGGGGAAGAGTATTCAGCCTCAGTGATGCTCCCGAAGCTTGCCTGCCCTTTCCCTTCGATGAGTATTCTCAGCATAGGCAGCTCGGATCGTATCAGTCCCTCACATCCGCTAACCACATCTAGACAGTTCAACAATCCCCACACACATAACATAACTTGTGGATATAATGTATATATTACATGGAAGAGTCAGTGCACAGGGATTTTATACTAATTTATAGTTTCAACAATTTGCTTTCTAAATAGTGCCAGAATGCTTTTTAGCCACGGTTCTGTTCTATGCCTAGCATTTAGTACCGTTCCTGGAACGTACTAGTAGCTTTATAAATACTTTTTGGTTGATTAATGACATTGAGGCCCAGAGAAATAAAGTAAATCATTGACTGATACAAAACCACAAGTGAAACAGGTCAGAGCACCCAGTCACTGTGAAGACTGGGGTGAGACACTGCTTTTGATCAATACCCGTTTAGGAAAGAAAAAGTGAAGCAGGATTTGGGAGAAAAGTGGAATAAAAGTCATTTCAGGCATGCTCTAATTCAAATCCCAAAGTCTTATCAAGGCTGATACTGGAAGGAAGGCGCCTTCAAGCATACAGATCCTGGACATTCCCATGACATTCTGAAAGTGTATAGCAGAGCCATCCATGTCACTGATCGAGAGTCGAAAAGAAATAAACCATGCTTAATATAATAATTAATAATTATAATTAATTAATTATATTATATTATAATATATTATATTAATAAATATATTATAATTAAATAATTAATAATTATAATTAATAAAATAATAATAAATATTCATTAATATGCTGATTGGGTCAATAAAAGAAAACTTTATTAGGTGTGATTCAGTTAGATGTTCAATGCTCAGGTTCAACATGGAGCTCAGTCTTTGCCTCCCTATTGTTGTCGTTGTTTTCTTCAGTCATTTTCATTTGTGTCCTACTCTTTGTGACCCCATTTGGGGTTTTCTTGGCAAAGATATTCAAAACATTTGCCATTTCCTTCTTCGGATCATTTTACAGATGAAGAAACTGAGGCAAATAGGGTTAAATGACTTGTCCAGGGTCACATAGCTAGTAAGTATCTGAGGTCAGATTTGAACTCAGGTCTTCCTGACTCCAGGCCCAGCTCTCTATCCTCTACGCCTCCCAGTTGCCCTACTCTCAAAGAGACTAAAGCGTTTTTCATATTTACAAAACATGTTGAAATCCCTGAGAGATCCTTTAATGCTATGGAGAGGGCAATGAAAATGCGGTAATTCACTTCAATTCAGTGAGCATTTATTAAGCATTTGCTAAGTGCAAGGCTCTCTGTAGATGCTAGGGATAAAAAGATAAGCAAAGAACAGTCCCTGCTCTCTAGGGTCTTACCATGTAGTAGAGAAGGGAAGGCATAGGCAGAAATTGCAATAATAATAATCGATTTTAATTTACATTTTCTTTATTATTGTGGATATAACAAATATCAGCAAGTGAACATGTTGATATACAAAGACAAAAAGAAGAGAACCATGCTGTGCTTATGTGAGCCTTTGAGCCATTCTCAGGGAGATGAACAAAAAGGAAAAAAGGAAGTTTGGAAGGGGTCACAGACGCACTCAATGAGCATTTTTGTTAAAACAACACCAAAGTTGCATGCCACAAAATGTCACAGTCTCAATATGACTTTTAAATTCTTCTTTCTATACTGTAATAATCACATCGTCGGTACCCATTGATTTTTTTGGTGTAATAGTGGACATTTATTACAACTAATGCATGTAATAAGACAATGGTCACAGCCCAATATAAATATAAGTCACAATCACAATGCTTAATGCAGACAAGAACATTTATGTCCATTGAATTATAATATAAAAGGATTGATTCTTGACAATGCCTGCTGCCACCTCACTTCTGATGCTTCGTACCTCGGTGGTCTTGGACAAGTCAGATCACTTTGGTGAACTTCTGCTTCTTTCTCTGTGAAATGAGGGGGCTGGGCTCAATGGTCTCTGACATCCCTCACAGCTCTAGATATGTGATCCTATGTCCTGGGTTCAAATCTGATTTTTAATGCTATACATCTGACCTTGGACAAGCCATTTTCCTCTATGCTGTTCAGTTCCTTCGTGCGTAAAATGAGTGCATTGGACAAGGTGGCCTCTGAGCTGTGATCCTTTTAATCTGTGAGCCGAGCTGTTTCCAAGCTACTGGTGCGGGAAGGCGAGAGCAGGAAGGTCTGGAGGTGCACGGTTGTTTGGGGGTGGCTAGGAATTGAGAATTACCTTTGGATGCAGCATCCAGGCTTGCCTTTTCTTGGCCTACCTTTCAATCAGCTACCACCTGCTCAAGAAACATCATCCTACCGGAGTGTTCCCGGCCCATGTGGGTTTCTGGCTTCTCATGGCTCGGGGGGATGGCTTTTGTTGGCAGACATCAGTACCTGCGTGATCTCTAGAAATGAGACCGTTCCACCTGATTGTGACATGACAGCTCTTCAGGATGAAATGCTGCTGCCTGCAAGGCATCTGGCACCGGAGCTTGTTCTATCTCCCCCATGATCAAGGACTTGTTCTGCGCTGGGGCAGGGCTTCTGATCTCGTCCCATTTCATCTCAGGAGGGCAGAATCAGATGGAGAAAACATTTGCTCCAACTTTTAAAGCAAAAAGAAAAGGGGGAGGGGTATAAATATAATACATAACATGTATTATATAAACATATGCTATATTATGCACACATGATATACACACGTATATGTATAAATGCATATGGGAGGAGAGGAAGACATGTCCCACTCAAAGGCCTAGAGCCACTCAGGGCTCAGATTTTTGTAGAATTTTAGATAAATGGCCAGTATGGTACCAACGGGAGACTGCCTTGTTATCTGTAGGACCAGTAAAGTGGGTATATTTTCTAAACTACCTAAAAAAGAGTGAGAAATGAGGGCCAGGGAGCTAGAAAACTTTACCCTAATTTCACCAATTCCATGAGAGGCTGAAAGGAGGGAATATAATATCCAGCTTCTGGGTTTATCAGTCATGACGTACTTGAATCATTCAGGGTTGGAGGCATACCAGTCAAACCAGTCTTCACTGGCAAATAGCACTTCTTCCTGCTTCTTTGCATGTGGATTTTGATCTAAGGAGGTGTGCTCCAAAGTCAATGCTTTTTCCACAGCTCCATACCATGTCTTTAGCTTCCACAGATAGGAAACTGAGGCCCAGAGAGATGAATTAACTTGGTTAAACAGGTTAAAATTGGAAAAGCCCTGATTAGATCTCAGATCCCATATTTTCCTGCTAAGTACTCCATAGAATAGGTTTACAAAGTACATTCCTCATAATAACTCTGGGAGGTGGGTGGTATAGGCATAAATATTCCCATTTTTCAGATGAGGAAATTGAGGCCCAGAGTCATTTAGTAACTAACATTAGAGTTGAGCCTGGTTCCTGATGCCAGTTTAATTTTCCTTTTACTACCCTACACAGCCTCTATGTGGACCTAGCCAGCACTATGCAGTCTTAAATTCCCCTTTCCTGATCACCTAGTAATGGAGCAAGATGGTAGATAATGGCTCTTGTTAAGCCTCTTGAAATATTTACAAATATTTAGCTGTATGGAAGTATACATGAGACATGTTGAATAATTAATTCTCTTTGTCCCCAAAAAACATAACTGTGTCCCTCCCTTGGGATCTTAGGAACCAATCAGTCTCTGACCAGCAAACCATAAGAATAAAGTTATAATTCTGTATATAGAGCCTTGATGAATAATTTAACTTGTAGTATTTGTATAGTCTTTATTCATGAATATTTCAAAGAGTTTATTGAAAGCTAGACACTTGAGCTGTATGTTTAGCCTAGAGAAATGATAGTTCCCCTTAACCTTAAAAGGAAGCAATAGAAATTGCTGAAACAAGGGGCAGCTAGGTGATGCAGAGAATGGAGCACTGGCCCTGGAGTCAGGAGGACCTGAGTTCAAATCCAGCCTCAGATACTTGACACACTTATAGCTGTGTGACCTTGGGCAAGTCAGTTAACCCCAATTGCCTTGCCTTCTACCCTCCAAAAAAAATTAAGATAATTTAAAAAAAAAGAAATTGCTGAAAGAATTGAAGATTGTCACTGTCTTTTGTATTAGTTAGTAATGGCGTTTGTTTGCAGTTAACTTATAACATGGAGTGAGTGTCTGCTACCCATAAGGTGACCCTGAGACAATATAAAAGAAAAAGAAGGTTTGGTCCTTGCTTTCAGAAAGTTTACAAGTGAATTGTGTAGACAGAGAGAAGGAATATGACAAAACTTAGAAGAATGATGTATCAGATGTCAACAAGTGCCACAGAGAGAAAGTGTGGAGAGAAAGACAACCCAAAGATGCCTTCAAACTTCTGAGCCTGGGTGAATGAAAGTATGATGATGCCAACATCTGAAAGAGGATAGTCAAAATGGAGGGCGTGTCTCAAGAGGAAGATGATGAATCTGATTTAGGACATACTGAGATTGAGATGCAGGTGGGACAGGCAGATCGAGATGTCCAACAGGTAGAGATGTGGAGCCATGACCCCAGAGATCAAGGAGAGGTGAGAGTTGGATATTGAGATCTGGGAGTCAGAGTATCAAATGACCATAGATTTAGAACCAGACAGGACCTTAGAGGTCATTGAGTTGAAGCTCCCTTGTTTTGCAGATAACTGAGGTAACTGAGTCACAGAGAGGTCAAATGACTCTATCACGTTTATGGAATGGGTCTCAAATCTAGGTTTTCCTGCCTCAGAGATCAATGCCTCATTCACTATGCCCTATCACCTCCCAAATTGCCTTGTATTTACATATTTGTCAATGCTGTATCCCCACCCCCAAAATAGACTTTTTGTCTATTGTAAACTTTTTGTAGTCACAGACAGTTTTGTTTATTCTTTGAATCTCCCACACCTAGCCATAATCCCAACATATTTTGTTGTTGTCGTTTGGTCATTATCAGTTGTATCCAACTCTCTGTGACCCCATTTGGAGTTTTCTTGGCAAAGATACTGGAATATTTTGTCTTTTCTTTCTCCAGCTCATTTTACAGATGTGGAAACTGAAGCAAACAGGGTTAAGTGATTTTCCCAGTGTCACATAGCTAGTCAGTGTCTGAGGCTGGATTTGAACTCAGGTCTTCCTGACTCCAGGCCTAGTACTCTATCTACTGTATGAAGGGCTTTTAGACTTATTCAATTTTAACACTTTGGTCCTCTTAGCCCAGCCCTTTATTTAACAGATGTGAACACTGGGGGTCGTGACCTGCCTAATGTTCACAGCACCCAAGCTGGGACTAGTACCAGGGCTAGTCAGGACCTAGGTGGTCATTGAGTCCAACCCTCTCCATTTGATAGATGAAGAAACTGATGCTCAAAGTCACACAGGTGGCAAGGGAAGGAGCCGGGACATTGGAAGTCCTGTGTCACCTGACTCCAGATTAAGCCCTCAGGCCCTCTCCGGAATACGGGTCCTGGCTGTCCATGCAGGGTTCTCTCCTTCATTCCCTGCAGACTTACTGGACTCACAATTTACAATTCCTTATTATTCTTGCAGCTCTTCATGGCAGCTTCAGCATCCCTTTAACTGGACAATTATTCATGCTAAATTATGTTTCTCTTAAGCCAAAGACTAAGCCATGTGCGGCTACAAGCCTCCTGTCGTTTATTGCTGACCTAATTCCTCTCCTGCCTTTTAGTTCCTAGGGGTATTCTATTTAAAAAGTCATTAATACCTTATTTACTTCTTATATTTAAATTCTTTCCCATAAAGACTGGGCTAGGGCTTCGGAAGTGGGGAGAGGGAGAAGGCCGCATCGAGCTGGGCAAGTGTGGGATAGTAGCTACAACTAGTTAGGAGTTTGGCATTGAACAGCCGTAAATCACTTTATATCTTACACAAGACAAGGCTGCTCATAGCGCCAAGCAGAAGGAAGCCCCCTCACTTCATGAAGAACAGGCAAGCGCCGGCTGGGATGATGGCCGACCAGCATCGCTAAAGAAGAAAGAGATCGTGGTACAGAAGGTGGAGAGAAGTATTCACAAAACTTTGCTCCTATAGGAGGTGTGAAGGTCTTCAATTAATAGCTAGCACACATATATAGATACACACATATATTTTCTGTATAATATATATACATATATATGTATGTGCATCTATGTATATATATGCCTGTATATATGTGAATATATAATATGTGTGTACATATATACATATTTGTGTCTGTCTGTATGTATACATGTCTGTATATATGTATATATGTATATATACACATATCTGACTATGTGTATATATATATGTATATGTGTGTATATAAATATATGTATGTAGAATTGTATTATATACATATAGAATGTAGTAGAGGAGTGTGTATATGTGTCTTTGTATATGTATATTTAGAGGAGTGTGTATGTGTCTTTGTATATGTATATCTATCTATCTATCTATCTACTTCTCTCCAGTCCAGCTTGTTGGCTCTCTGGTCTCTGAGAATTGAGAAGGAGTCGGTCATTTCTGGGGGTCAAGAAGAGAGTCATCTTTGAAGAAGAATCCGGCTCTTGGAGGAGGGATGATTTCTCTGCCCTCCCTACTCCACTGGTGATAGTGTCTTAATGGGGAGCAGCTCACTCAGCAGGAAATGTTTCTCTCCTCAGCCTTTTCTTCTAATATTCTGCCTTGGCATGAGGGGAAGAGAGAGAATCTGGGCTGGGCTTCATTGCTTCAGTCGACCTTCCTCCATTGGCCTGGCTGCTTTAAGTGTGAGAAGATGCCACAGATGGAGTGTGAGCCACTTTCTCAGGTGGGACCTGATTTGATGGGGCCTGTGAAGTTTCACCTTCTGACCAAGTCCTGGACAAATGCTTCCACCAGGCCTTACCATCTGTCCTCTGTTTTTCCCCATTCCATTGTGGGCCCTCTAGGGCAGAGACCTTTTAAAAAAATCCAATCCACTAAAATTTTGTTAAGTGCCTACTCTGTGCCAGGCCTTGTGCTAAGTGCTGAGGTTACAATTAATAAAAAGAAAAATATTCCCTGCCCTCAAGGAACTTACAATCCAATAGTGGGAAGGGAGACAAACAGAGGCTGGGAAGAGGTGGCACCCCCAAGGGCTTCTTGTTCTGTGGAGTTGAAGCCACATAGGGCAGCAGAAGCAACGTGGAGTGAGCTGAAGGTCCAGTTTCTACCTTCTATAAAGGAAGGCACTGGAAGAATTGGGTCCTCTGCCCTCCAGCCGACCAATTAGAAGGGGCAGGTGGCTGAGGCAGGTGGTGTGGATCAAAGCTTCAGTCAGCAGCTGGCAGTGAGTTTAGAAGTGATGAGCTCATCCCAGAAGGGGTGTCTTGTTATATGGAATTGAAACCAGGCAGGGCCTTTTTGTACCCCCAATGCTTAGCACAATGCCTGGCATATAATAGGTAATAAATGCTTGTTGACTTAACCTGACCCTACAGACTTCCAGGCATTGTGTTCTGGTCTGCTGATGACCCTGAAGACTTCCAGACCTTTCCATCTGCCCTGAAACTGAGTCCCTTCTAAATGCATTATCTTCCCTGATCAAATTTTGTTCTTTTTCAGTCGTTTCAGTCACGTCTGACCCTCTGTGATTCCCATTTGGGATTTCCTTGGCAAAGGTACTGGGGTGGTTTGCCATTTTCTAACCCAGTGCATCCATTTTGTCAGGCAATCAGAGGTTAAGTAACTTGCCCAGGGTCATGCAGCTAGAAAATGTCTGAGGCTGGATTTGAACTCAGGTTTTCCTGACTCCAAGCCCAGGGCCCCATCTATTGATTCACCAGCTGCCTCTTCCTGATGAAATATAAACAGTAGCATTTATATAGTGCTTTTAAAGTTCATAGAGCCCTTTATATATAAGGTTTTATATATGTGTTTTGAGACTAGGGACTGTCTTCTTTTTCTACTTGTATCTCTTGTACTTATTGTCATTTAATAAATGCTTTTCCATTTCATTCCAATTCTATAGCATTTCAAAGTTTGTCAAGAGCTTTCTGAACAAGTACCCTGAGAGGGAGGTGGTGCAGGCATTATCACCTCCATTTTATAGAAGACAAACTGAGGCTTAGAGAGATGAAGTTGTTTGTCCAAGCTCCCGCAGCTAGCAAGAACCAGAGCTAGGACAGGCATCCACTTTTCATCACTCCAAGTCTGCTGCATTTCCCACAATCCCACACTGTCTCTTGGATGCTTTGAAAAGACTCAAAGGGAAAGGTGGTGGTCTGGTTTGAGGGCCCTCTACCAAGAAGCAGGAACAGATGACCCATTCTGCTTTCCCCTGGAGTGGAATCAGACTCAGTCTTTCAGGAGGGTGAACTGCTGCAAGAGATATTTTAGAGACAAAAACCAAGCCAGCATCTTTGCAGATATGGGAAGGAAAAAAAAAAGGCTCCTGTGGCCTGGTGGCTCAGCAGCTTCCCAAAGTGGAAAGAGCTGAATTCATGTAGGCTTGTTTCACTAACAAGCAAAAAGAGGTTCCAGTAGATGACAATTGGTTAGCCAAGTCTCTGCTGAGTTTTTAGCCACTCCTTCTTCCACCTTTTGGCCCCAGCCTTCCTTTCTGCCCTGGTGTATTCTACTTGGTGCACAGTCTGCATTCCAACCAGACTGTTCTCTGTCCTGAATCACACCCTCTCTGTGCTTCTCCATCCAGGTATTTGCCCTCGTTGATTCCTAGGCCTGGGCTATCTTCTTTCTTCTTCAGTTGCCCCTGAGATCCTACACTTTGAACACCCATCTACTCCATGACCTCTTCCTTCCATGATGCCAGTTCCCTCTCTCAGTTCACCATCCTTTTTAGACTTCTCAAAGATTTTCTTTTATTAATCATCTGACATAGTTTGTAGTGGGATGTTGAAGGCTAGTTGTCTGCAGGAAGAAAGATCTTCAGTGCAATGGAAATATGGAACTCTGGGAAATATGGAAATTGAATGAATCCTTTTTCTCTCTTTCATTTATTTTTTTAAAAAAATTTAACATTGACATTTTAAAAATTTTGAATTCCAAATTATCTCCCTTCCTCCTGTCTGTCCCCCAACTATTGAGAAGGCAAGCAACATGATATCAACTATACATGAGAAGTCATGTAGAATCTATTTTCATATTAAACATGTTGGGAAAAAAAGGCAAAAAAACCAGAAAGGAAAATAAAGTGAAAAAATATACTTCAATCTACATTCAGAGTTCATTCGGAAATGAATAGATCTCAAAGAATAGTATTTTCTTTTCCCTTTTAATTAGAAGGGAAACATCACAAGGATGAATAAAGAGGTTCACTCATGCCTGGGAAGAGACATTCGAGTGGTCAAATTTATAAGGGCAAGGAAGACATGAAAGGGTGAATGGCGGGGCTTTTTAAACTTCTTTGTGTACTATGCACCCCTTTGGTAGTCTGGCAAAGCCTACAAACCCCTAGGAAGTGAGATGGTGCCATGGATAGAGCACTAGACCTGGAATAGGAAACTCCTCAGTCCTAATGAGACCTCAGACATTTACCATCTGTGTGACCCTGGGCAAGTCACTTAACCTCTGCTTACCCTAGTTTCTTCATGTTTTATACATGGGAATAGTAACTAACAACACCACCTAACCTGCAGGGCTGTTGTGATGATTGAATGAGATAACAATTGTAAAGTGTTTAGCACAGTGCCTACCACATAGTAGGTCCTATATAAACGTTAGCTATTATTATTACTTATGCTCATGTTTTTGTTCTGCATTCCTGATCAAGGGAAATTATATATTTCAGTTAAAGATTAATGCAAATAAAGATGCATTTTTTCCCATCCAAGTTCAGAGACACCCTCAAATCTGGACCTCTGGTTAAGCATCCCGGTGTAAAGGGTACAACCTGCATTTTGAACAGCTACCCCTGCTAGCCCTGACGTCTCCACCTATTACTACCTTTGGAAGAAATATCTTTGGAATGGGATGAAGTTTATGGAACTTTTCTCTACTGGAGAAATGATGACAAAGACAGAATTGTTTGTTTCTCCTTCCCCCTCTCCCTCTTCACCCTCTGTCTGGGAGTACAAATGTTAAATCCAGAGTTTTCTCGTTCTTTAAAGTTCGCTTACAATGTCTGGTTTTTAAAAAAATCAATTCATATCAATATATAATTTATTTTTAGCTAATTTTGGGCTTGCAGCTCTATAAAGTGATTAATTACAATTGTTTCAGATCAGTGAGCTTCATTATTTGTGAACGGGGACTTTTGCAAAAAGAAACAGAGACAGTGAGACGTATTACACGAAGAGAGACAGAGAGCAAAGGTTCTCTCTGAATGTTGGGATCTTCATCTTGTCTAGGGGCTCAGCAATCATATGAAAGAGAATGTTATTAATATATGAAAAAAGGCTTCCCAAAGCAGGATAAAATTCGAGCTGGGGGTTTCCCTTTAGGCAAAATTGTAAGTGGGAAGTAGTTTGACTTTTTGAAGGATGCTGGGAAGCTGTACCTCCTATTCATGAACCAAGCAATGCCTTTGTAGGAGTGGGACTGTGAGTGAAAACTACAGAATAGGTCATAGTGGGTAGAAGAAAAAGGAGAATGTTTAGCTAAGACTGGCAACCACAGTCCAAATAGTGGAGCCAGAGGAAAGTGAATGAGATTCCGACTGTTCTCTTTCTGAATCACCTCAGCAGGTGGATTTTGTGGCCTCATACAAACAACCTAGACAGACTTCTAGCTGTACATTTACCTCACGATACCAAGAATCACGTTTATTTGTGTTTGTATCTTATCCCCTATTAGACTGTAATGTCTACGGGGAAGAGTCTGCGTATTATCTAAGCTTTGTATCTCCTATAATGAGTGCTTAAAAATGTTTTTCTGTTAAACTACAGATATAGTTTACCTAGATTTTTAGCAAAGCTTTGAATAAAGTGTCTCATACTTTCTTATGGGGAGAGAGAGGGGATATGCATTAGATGATAATACAATCAGATGTATTCGAAGCTGATTAGATGGCTGGAGTACAAGAGTAGTTGTTTTTATTTTTATTTTTTTTGTTTTTATTTTATTTTATTTTTTTTTATGTTTAGTTTTCAGCATTGATTTTCACAGGAGTTTGAATTACAAATTTTCTCCCCATTTCCAACCCCCGCCCCACTCCAAGATGGCATACACTCTGGTTGCCCTGTTCCCCAGTCAGCCCTCCTTTCCGTCACCCCACTCCCCTCCCATCCCCCTTTCCCTTCCTTTCTTGTAGGGCAAGATAAATCTCTAAGCCTGTGCATCTTATTTTCTAGTTGCATGTAAAAAAAAGAAAAGGTTTTTACTTTTGAACATCTATTTTTTTAAAACCTTGAGTCCCAAATTCTCTTCCCTCTTCCCTTCCCATCCACCCTCCCTAAGAAGTCAAGCAATTCAACATAGGCCACATGCGTATCATTGTGTATAACCCTTCCACAATACTCATGTTGTGAAAGACTAACTATATTTTGCTTCTTCCTAACCAATCCCCCTTTATTGAATTTTCTCCCTTAACCCTGCCCTTTTTCGAAAGCGTTTGTTTTTGATTACCTTCATCCCCATCTGCCCTCCCTTCTGTCATCCCCCCTGAGGTCTCATGAATCATATACATCATCTTTCCATGTAGGAATGTAAACAAAACAGTTCAATTTTACTAAGTCCCTTGCAGTTTCTTTTTCTTGTTCTTTTTCTTGATTACCTTTTCATGCTTCTCTTGATTCTTGTGTTTGAAAGTCAAATTTTCCATTCAGCTCTGGTCTTTTCACTGAGAAGG
>CM053627.1:24263350-24279067 GCA_028646595.1 Phalanger gymnotis
CCTTCCCCAAGAACCCCCTACCCAGACTGGGCTTAAATCTTCAGCAGGCTCTGCACTCCTGCTCTGATCAGCCACTTGATTCCTCCCACCAGGTGGGCCTGGGGCCAGAAGCAACTGCAGCTCTAGTTCTAAAGCTGCCCCGCCTCCGTTGCCCCAGGGGTGGTAGCCGAACCGCAAACTCCGTCTCATCCCGCAGCTTTTCCCACTAACCTTCTCTGTTGTCTTTGCTGTTTGTGGGTTGTGAGGTCTGGTACATGCCACCGTTCAGTAATTCAGGATGCCAGGGCACTCTCCGCTCGTCTCCTGGTCTGGTAGGTCCACATCTGGTCTGTTCGCGCCATGCGTGCTGGGCTCAGCTCTGCTCCGCTTAGCTAGGGGCTGGGAGCTCCGTGCGGGACAGATCTTACCCAGAGACCATCCAGGCTGTCCTGGGCTGGAGCCCTGCTTCCCTCTGCCACTTTGTGGGTTCTGCAGTTCTAGAATTGGTTCAGAGCCATTTTTTATAGGTTTTTGGAGGGACTTGGTGGGGAGCTCACGCCAGTTACTGCTTTCCAGTCGCCATCTTGGCTCCGCCCCCCCACATGCTGACTTCTGAAGATAGTATGCCTTAGAACCACAATGACAGCACAAAGCATGTGTCTTATTCCGGTGCTTAACAAACGAAGACGTCCCCTTCGTCATCTTCCTCCAGCCGCCAGGACCATAGAGCTTTCTTTATTTTTCTTGCTTTTTGGGGGGAATATCACTAATATGGATGTGTGTTTTGCATGATTTCTTATGTGTAATTACTTGCCTTCTCAGTGGGTGGGGGAGGAATGAGAGGTAGGGAGAAAAAAATTGGACTTCATTTTTTAAAAAAGAATGTTAAAATAAATAACAAATGAAAGTAAAAACTTCCTCTTGCTAATTTCTTCATTCACATTGTCATAGTCATTGTGTGTATTGTCCTATTGGTTCTGGTTGTTTCACTGTTTCAGGATCTCAACCCCCTTAATAAGCACTTAGCTTATCCCAGGCTCTCTTCATTCCCCCCAATTGGGTGTGATCATACCTCACACACTATGTTTGGTTTCCCACACTAGGTCCACAGGTCCTCTCCCTGATGTAGAAGCAGATCAGAGTCTTTATAGATATAGGGCAGAGTCTTGCTCTGGAGCGTGTCTCACCTCTGAGGCTATCGATATGTAGACATCAAGGAATTTGGAAGCCAGACATTTCTGGCAAGGTAGAATCCAAGTTTGAGGTGGGGGTGGGGTAATCAGGCAAGAAGAAGAGAAACGTTCATAGCATCATAAATTTTTAACTGGATACCGCCTTAAAAGTGATCTTTATTTTTCAGATGTGGAAACTGAGGCCCAAAGAGGTCGAATAACTTGCCCATGATCACACAACTAATAAGGTAGTATTTTAATTAAGGTCTTTCTGATTCCAAGTCCAGCATCTATCCGCAGTCCCACCTGAGGTTTGTTTTATTTCATTATGGTTCCCAGGGACTTTTAGATTTCTTCTCTTTCACATTACAGCTGCACTGAATCTCCAAGGCTCACATCTGGACTTCCCCTTAGCCCTTACTTTCTCCTTACCAATACCATGGCAGGTTTTCTTCCCTATAGAGATTCATTTGTTTTCTCATTTTTTCCAATTGAGATTCCTCCATCTCCCACCTCCATGTCTTTGCCCTGGCTGTCCTTCATGCCTAGAATGCTTTCTCTCTTCCTTTATGCCTCTTATAATCCCTCACTTCCTTCAAAGCTGAGCCTAACCAATGTTTATTAAGTACTTATTATGTGCCAGGCACTGTGCTAAGCACTGGGGATACAAAAAGAGAGAAAAGACAGTGCCTGCCTTCAAAAAGCTTACAATCTAATAGAGGAGACAACATGCCAACAAATACATACAAAGCCAGCTATACACAGGATAAATAGGAAATAATTAACAGAGGGAAGGCAATAGAACTAAGAGGGCTTGGGGAAGGCTTCCAGTAAAAGGTGGGATTTTAATTGGAACTTAAAGGAAGCCAGGGAGGTCAGTGGGTGGAGTGAACGAGAGAGAATACTGCACATGTGGGGGGGACAGCCAAGGAAAATGCTGAGAGCCATGAGATTCACAAACTCAGTTTTCCATATGAAGCCTTCCCTGATCCTTTCAGCTGTCTCATGCCACCCAGCCAAAATATTATTGTATCCCTTTGGTATTTATTTTATGTGTATATATACTACATACCTATAGGTAGGTACGTATGTGTTTATATGTATGTATGTATCCATATATCTATCTATCTATAATCTCCTAGTAAGATCATAATGTCCTTGAGGGCAGGGACTGACAGTTCAGGCTGTCTTTGTATCCCTAAAATCCAGCACTATGCCTGGCACACAGCAGGCACTTTTAAAATGCTTGTTGGTAGATTGCTTTTTCAATGAATCAGAAGACAATATTTATTGTTTCCGGAGAAAGAATAGTAATTGGGCATCAAGTCCACAGAGCCCGATGAGACTAAACAGGATGGCAGCCCTTGTCACCTGTTTCTTGGCTTTCCTAAGCTGTTCTTTCCTTTTCCATCTCCTCTTCTCCCAGGTCCCACAAGAGCAAAGGAGCTGTCATTGTCTGGGAAACTTACTGTGCCAGCTGTCTCTCACCCTTCTTCTTTGTGGAGTTGCTGTCATACATATACATACATACATACATATATATATATATATATGTATATGTATATATGTATATATAACTCAGGGATGCCCTATTTATAAGTCCCATGGGTGTGTGCCCTTTGGAGTGCCAGGCTCATTGCCATCCTAAGCACGAATTGCTCTTTTTAAAGGATATTGTATTTATTTGTGGACCACTTCTCTGATGGAGGGCAGTGATAAATATCGATATAGCGAGACCTTGTGAGTGGATGGATGGCAAAGGCAAGAAGCCAGGGCAGTTGGGCTCAGGTCGCAGCTGGAGAGGGATCCTTGGCCACTCAGCAGGTGACTCTGGGGGCCTAATGCCACCCTATGTGCCCAAGTTTTCCCTTCTGTAAATAAACATTCAGGTATCCTGGAGGAACTGAGAGTGAAGCACCCAGGTGCCTTAAGAGAGGACAGGGACCTCAGCTTGGCAACACCTTTTATGTTCCCTCCACCTCCCTCCAACAGCTTGCACAGTATGAGCAGTGTCTAGCAAATAGCCATGAACATACAGTGGTAAGCTGTAGTAGGAAGGCTGAATTTATGATCTCAAAAAGGATCATATATATATCTGAATGGTTCGAAATCGTTGGGTATATAGAATTCTCTAAGCAGAAGGCATCAAAAAAATTATTCAGGGCCCAGAGCAACAAATTAGCGAACCAACCTCCCCATTCCAGTATGGTAAACACAAGCGTCCAGGCCCAGTAGGCCCGCCTCACAAGAGTAGCCAGGAGGCCACAGAAAAATAAGATGGCATAAATCATATTCACTGGCCTCAAGACCTTGCTCAAACTCCTGGGTCCACACAGGGGGGTTGGCTCTGCTTCGCATTTTTTCAGCTGTAGTTTCTTGCCTCTCCTCTCAGCCAAGCCTCTGGTGTTTTCAAGCCCTGCCTCAACGACCAGAGACCAGAGTCCAGAGACCATTGGTTCCCGAGTTGGCCCCTCTTAAGTCATTAATCTACGCCACACAGGTTTCACACCTGATAGGGCTTTGGGCCTGGGGCTTAGCACTTAACAGGTGAAAGTACTTTCAAGGTGAACAAAAGCCAAACTCTTCAAGGGCACCCATTAAACTAAGCCCATTTTGCCTTACTGGCACATAAGCCTTTTTACCTCAAGGAACAAACAGACTCTTTTGTTTACCATTTGAAACTCTTCACAACTTGGCCCCGAACTATGTTTATAGCCTAATTATGAATGTCTCCCCTCCATATATACTGTGGTCCAGTCCAACTGGCCCTTCTTACCGTTTGTCATACTCAGCAATCCATCTCCTATCTCCAAGCCTTTGCCCAGGCATTCCCTTCTACGTGGAATGCTCTCTCTCCTCACCTCACCCTCTTAGAACCCCTGGCTTTCTTCATGATTCAGTTCAGTTTCCACCCTTGACCTGAGACATTTCCTGATATCTCCACCTGCCAGATCCTACTTCCAATTAATTTGTGTTGATTTTGCAGCTACCTATGATCCGTGTTACCTTCCCCATTAGAATCTAGGCTTCATGAGGGCAGAGACTCCTTTACTTTTGTCTTTTTCTACCTGGCACCTAGCATAGTGCCTGGCACATAATAAGTACTTAATAAATTCTTGTAGCATGACTAATGAGCCTCTGTTGGTTGTTTGATTCATTAATTAACACATTTTTGCTGAATCTGATTGAGATCAACTCAGAGGCAAGTTTAACCACCTTGACTCCACCACAGAAAGGTAAGTTGATGAATACAAGAAGCAAACTCCAAGCCAGGCTGGCTTTATTAAGTGTTGAAGCACATTTATTCCATAAAGGCTAAAACAACAGCTAAGAAGAAAGAACCTGGCACTACATTAAACAGACCTCCCTTGGCAAAGTAGGTCAGATACAGAGTCAATTCCCAGAGAGGGTGAATGGAGAAAATTTAGTGTAGTAGGAGTCACGAGAAGCCAGAGGGAGAAAGGTCACTGTGTTTGTAAAGTAGAAAGGAAGGAGGGATGTGCCTCAGATCTGATGGGAAAGGAGAAGGCAAGGTGAAGGGAACATCTTCGCTTCTTTGAATTATCAGCTGACTTTTTAAAGCAGGAAGTAGGGGAGTTTTCTGAGAACTTGGGTGAGTCCTTCAAGGGAGCAGGTACTTTGGAGAGCTCCCATTCAGAAAGGAACTGGCCTGGATGGGCTTGGTGGCATGGAAAGTACCCCTACTGTGGGGTGGGGGACTAAGCAGATACTATCCCACAAAGAGAACAGATCTGTCTGCTCCATTTCCTTGTGATTTTGCCCTAGGACATATCAAACCCTCTTTGTCAAAGTCAGGACCTGGTAACAGTTTTGTCTCTGTCTCTCTATCTCCATATCTGTCTGTCTCTACTTCCTCATCTCTCTGTCTGTCTGTCTCTGTCTTTATCTGTTTTTTGTTGTGTCTCTTTCTGAATCTGTCTCTCTTTTCATCTCTGTCTGCGTCTTCTTTTGGTGGGCAGCCTAAGAGCCTTTCTATTTTTTTCTTATTAGTTTCAAGATACCCATACAGTGACCTTCAATCAAATAAGCCCAATGGGACCCTAGGAGAGTTATTAATTTTTCATCTAATTTCATCCTCTTTTCAGGAATGTTTGTATGTCTCTATTTTTAGGGTTACTGTAAAACATTCATCTCATTTTTCTCATTAGACCAGACCTGTAATTTCACCGAGGTAAGGAAATTCTAATGAGGATAATCTCCCTCTGCCAATGTAGACAGTATTTGTTCTGAAGCTTATGGTCTTAGAGTGTTGTTTGAGGGCATTGAAAGGTTAAGTGACTTTCCCAAGTCACATAGTTATAGTGTGCCAAAGATGGAACTTAAATCAAGTCTTTCTGACTCTAAGGCCAGCTGTCTATCCATTACTCCACACTACCTACCTCCCACTTTATTGAAGTCCTTTTTATACCCTCCTATTTGTGTGTTCCTCAGGACGATAGAAAAACCTGGTAGGGGATCTGTTTGTCCCTGTCTCTGTGAATAGCAGCAGATGATGGCCACCATCAGTAAAATTATGAGTGAGAATTTGAAACGATGAGACCCCAGCCTTAGAATAGTCTAATGTACCTTTTCTCAGTGAGTCAGTCAATAAACATTTATGCTTACCTTTGTGCTAGGCCTTATGATAAGACCTGAGTATATCAAGAAAGACAAAAATATGGTCCCTGCCTTCAAGGATGCATACACAGATCCATATAATTCTCAGACTTTTCTATTCTACCCTTCTATGTCCAAAAGAGACAAGAAAGTGGCCATGCAGACCTTCTCAAAGTAAGTTTTTAGGCCGCCTTTAGTTGCTTTTGTGACCTACTTCTAACCCTATCCCAAACCCACACCATATATGGACTCCCTGGACTCATTGCTAGGCCCTGGACCCCAGAATTGGCTCTCTGCAGTGGCTTTGAGCCTTTAATAACATGGCTGTCTCTGGCTTGATCCCAAATTTCTCGACTCACGAAGATTCCCACCTGCTTCACAGAACCATCAAATTTCAGAATTGGCAGGTTCCTCAGACTCCATTTCTGATAGCCTATACCCAAAGCAATAATACCCTTTATGATATTACTGACAAACAGCTTTTTGGCCTCTGCTCAAAGACTGTTCATGATGGGGATTTCACTACCTTCTAAGACAGCTCATAGACACCTCTACTTTGTAAGGGAATTCTCCTTCATATTGAGTCATGGTCTGTTTTCTTGCAATTTCCACCTACTCTTCCTAGTTCTGCTCTCTGGAGTCAAGTAGACTGAATCTCACCCTTCTATAGGATGGCTCCTCAAATATTTGAAGGCACCTTTTTTTCTTCAGAGTCAACATCCCCACTTCTGTCAACAAATCCTCAAATGGCCAAGATTAAGGTCCCGTCACTGTCCTGGATGTCTACTTCTATGTACGTAAACAGCTCATCAATGTCTTATCTGAGATGTGAGACCCCAAACTGAATGTGATACTCCAGGTATGATAAGAACTAAGCAGGTCACAGCTAGACTATTACCTCCCACACTCAAGGAGCCAGGATTGTTTCATTCATAATATCTGTATCCCCATTGCCTTACACAGCATTTGGCATAAAGTTGGCCCTTAATGAAGACTTATTGAATATTGATTGATTGAATGAGCTCTCAAGATCACTTTAGCTTTATTGAGCGCAAGGGGTTACCACACCATATAGCTGACCTAAATTAAGAGGTAGAATACTGGATCTGAAATCAGGAAGAACTGAATTCAAATATGGCCTGAGACTATTCATTAGCTATGTGACCCTGGGCAAGCCACTTAACCTCCCTCTGCCTCAATTTCCTTATCTGTAAAATTAGGATAAGAATAGCATCCACCTCCCGAGGTTGTTGTAAGGATAGAAGGAGATCATATTTTTTAAAAGTGTTTTGCAAGCTAAAAGTACTGTGCAAATGCTAGCTATGAGCACAATGATGATGATACCTTCAGTCCACTAAAATCCCTAGATTATCCTTTGCAAGAGACAATGTGGAACAGTGGACAGCACATTAGACATGAAGCCAGGAGGAGCTGAGTTTAAATCTCACCTCAGACACTTAGCAGCTGGGTGATGCTGGGTCAGATCTAACTTCTCCATGACTGTTTCCTCATCTGAAAAATGAGAGGGTTGGACTTGATGGCCTCCAAGGTCCCTTACAGCTCTGGTGCTATGATCTTATGTCTAATCACATCTGTCCCTGGAGAACTCAGATTGACTTTCATCATTTTCCTGACACTTGGTGGGAGATTCACACTAACAGTGTTTTATCTATACTCACATAGAAACTGAGCTCTTTAGCAGTTGGCAATGTCTTCCTCCCCATGCCCCTAAAATTTTCACATGTTTTGAATTTTTATATCCCTTTGAAATGCATTTCACAATTTCCCTTAATCTAAAATATATCTTTATTTTTTCTCTTCAAAAAAAGGGCCAAGACATCTAGGTGGTGCAATGGATAGGGCCCTGGCCCAGGAGACAAATGGACCTGAGGACCTGAATTCAAACCTAACCTCAGACACTTGACACTTACTAGCTGTCTGCAAGTCCCTTAACCCTGTTTGCCTACCCCACGACCAACGTAGATATTTGTCTACTTGTGCATGGTTTTCTTTACCCTGAGCAATTTTAAATTTTTATTATTTATTTTATTACTCTATTTATCAATTAATGAATATTTATTAAGCACCTACCACTGTGCCAGGTGTTGGGGATACAAGAATAAAGAAGGAAATTTTTCTTACCCCCAAGAGGCTTACATTCTAATGGGGTAGGTTTATTCCTCTTCAGTTAAAACTTGTTAGATTTGGTGTCTTTTTCCTGTCTTTTGAAATATTTTTGGTGTTTCATGGATTTGTGTTATCCATGAATTTGAAGAGGATACCAGCTTGGCCTTCATCCAAGTCACTGATGAAATGTTAAACACAACAGGAACAAGAAAGAACCATTTGCTGTTTCACTAGAGACATCCGTTTGGGTTAACATTAACAGCTCAGTCATTTTCAGTTGTGTCTGACTCTTTGTGACCTCATTTGGGGTTTTCTTGGCAAAGATACTGGAGTGGTTTGCCATTTCCTTCTCCAGCTCATTTGACAGATGAGGAAACTGAGGCAAACTGGGGTAAGTGACTTGCCCAGAGTCACACAAGCTAGTAAGTGTCTGGAACTAGATTTGAGCTCAAAAAGATGAGTCTTCCTGATTCCAAGCCCCGTACTCTATGAACGGTGTCACCTGGCTAGTTTCAAGTGGACATCAGTTCCTTAATCACCACCAAGGAGTTTGACTAAACTTAGAAAAATAAACTTAGAAAAATGAGACTGTCCTGTCATGCACGAGTGAGCCTTATGGAGCTCAAAGAGGAGCCCAATTCAGATTTTTTTTTTATTTGGGGGAGTTTTTGTTTGTTTGTTTTCAGACTACCCCCATCCCTTCCTTGTTTCTTATCCCTTTTCAGTGCTACGTGCTCTCTTGTCTCCTACAGCTTGCCAACCTGTCCTCGTTCCTGCTGATTTCGTTTAACAAAACCTTTTTGCTCAGACAGTTTAGAGCTAGAGTCTTTCGCAGCCCAGGCAAGCCCTCACTGCCATTCTCCCAGCTGACACCTGCCTCTGGGCATCCCCATTAGCTGCTTGCCCTGTCCCTGGCTCTCAGCTCCTCTCGTTAACAGTCGGTTCACCACTCTACCCTAGTCACCTCCTGGCTGCATCAGCCAATCTGTGTCTCTCCAACTTGTCAACAATAATAGATTCTATGAGATTTCATCGCAGCTACTTTGGGGACTTAGAGACTTTCACAAAAGATGCATAGACAGCATCCAGTGATGTTTAAAAAAATAACCAAAAACAGTGAGCTTTTTTTTTCAATGAGGACATTTTAACTTACATAAAGGAAGATTGGAGCCATAACTTGCTATGCCCATAACCACGAGGGGCAGGGATGGGGGGGTCAAGGCAACGGAGGATTCTATACCTCTGTCACTGGAGAGAAAGGAATACAATGAGGATTCAGTTACCAGAGGAGGGATATCTGTGCCTCATGGGCGATTACCTACAGGTTTTGGCAAGAATAGAAAGAGGGTCAATGATGGTACAAGGCATAGAATTATCAGATCATCAAGTCATAGGATAAGGGACTTAGAGCTGGAAGGGGATTTACAGTACATTTAATTCAACCCCACTCATTTTACAGGGGAGGAAACTGAGGCACAGAGAAGCTAAGGGACCTTTCCAATCATAGATCTAGAGCTGGAAAGGACCCCCAAGGTCATTTAGTCAAAGCTTCTCATTTTACAGATGAGGAGCTGGGGTCCAGAGAAGTGAGTGATTTGCTAAAGGAAGGAAGAAAACAAGGATATATACAGCACCTACTATGTGCCAGGTAATGTACTAAGTGATTTTAAAAATATCATCTCGTTTTATTCCCACAACAACCCCTGGGAGGTAGGTGCTATTAATGTGCCTATTTTACAGATGGGGAAACTGAGGCAAATGGGGTTAAGTGACTTGTCCAGAGTCATACATGAAGCAAGTGTCTGAGGCTGGATTTGAAGTCGGGCCTTCCTGATTCCAGATTCAGCACTTTGTCCACAGTAGTTTCTAACTGCCCCAGGTCATACAGGCAGCCTGCATCAGAGACAAGACTTGGGTTTTTGAATCACAGATTTAGATCTCACTCCACTTTGCATCTGCCACTCTGCCTGCTTTCAAATCCAGGGAACAAGATGTCACCATACCAGGTGTTCCCTGGTGTTCCTTCCCCTTTCCTTCCAGGTTCCTTTTGTGAGTCGTGTCCTCCCATTTCTAAGCTTGTAAGCTCCTTGGCGGGAGGGTGGAGTGTGGGGGAGAGTCTTTTCACTAATTGTATCCCCAGCACTTAGTACAGTGAGCGGGATCATGTCAGTACTTACTGAATGTTTTTTGAATTGAATTGGATCATGGTAATATACATTTTAGAAATGTTTGTCTATTGAGAGGTTGACTACTTGCAGCTCTCCCCCTACCTGGGCTTCCGGGAAGCCCTTTCTTTGGCACTAGGAACAATTAGTTGTTTCCATTGGCACTTGGGTACCAGAGGGAAGCCAGACTTCTCAAGGACTATGGCTGCCTTCTCACCTGTGTGGAGAAAAAAATCTGTCTCTACCACATGCCTTCCATCTTCACTTCTAGGTTATCCTGGAAGATGTCGCCTCAAAAAACTGGAGCCTTTGTGACCAGCTCCAAATCCTGAAGGGGGAAGGAGGGAGGGGAGGCAGCCATTTGCCTTCTGAAGAATATTTCTCCCCCAAACCAATGACAAAGAGTTTGTTAATTGCCCTCAAGATAGATCCAGTTCACAGATGCTTTAGCTCCAAATTAGTCCCAAATCAGAACAATTGTTGGAGGCAAAGGGGAACCCATTTGCAACAGTGAGAAAATTAGAAATTCTCCCCAAATACTATCTCCCTGAACAGATTTAAATTCACCAAATGAAAAGCAATGAATGATGGCAGGCTGCCTTCTGTGGTTCAAGGGAAAGACAGACACAGCTGCTTCTTGAAATTATGAATCAATCTATTATCCGGCTGATGAGTAAGAAGCATTTCAAACATTAATTAACTGAGCATATCTGTGACCCAGATGGTTAAAGCAAGGAGCTAACTTGGATTGGGAGTGATAGTTTATCTTCTGCCCGAAGCCTCTCAGAATAATTCAATAATGGGGAAACAAGGTGGCCATAGTGGCTTGGACTCATAAACTCTTCATCCAAGCTCACTGCCTCCTAAAACATGGAGATCATTTGTCCTCCAAAGGTTCAGCATCCCACCTTAAAACCACACAAACTTTCACCACGGTCAGAATCTCTCACACAGCTCCTGACCAATAGGCACTCAGTCTAGGCTTAGCGTTGTCTCTGCCAAAATGTATGACACCTGAAAGGACAGAGGAATTCAGAACCTACAGATCCATTTGCTTAAAGTAAGAGTTTAAAGGGCAGCTAGGTGGTACAGTGGATAGAGCACCAGCCCTAAAGTCAGTGGGATCTGAGTTCAAGTCCAGTCTCATACATTTACTAACTACATGACCCTAGGCAAATCACTTAGCCCTGATTGCCTCAAGAGAAAAATAAAATAATAATGTACAGTCCCCAGGATGTGTAGATGGAACAGAATGTCTCTACATTCAACTGATGATTTTACCATCCCCCCCTTAAGCTGGACCTATGCTTTTATTGGTATAGATTATTTCCTTTATCAGTTAGAGTCAATAACTATTCTGCAACCAATATCAAATTGCCTGGAGCATCAAAAGGTTAATTTACTTGCCTGGGGTCATACACTCAAGGTGTGTCAGCAATGGCAGGTCTTGAACCCAGCTTTCTATCCATTGTGATCTGAATCCTTATGCTACTGACTATAGCTGGATGAATAAAATCAAGCAAATAGTCATGGAAAAACCCGGGCATGCTCCATAATCCGCTGAATTGGCTATAAAAATGGAGTTTACAACTGCTTTAGAATTCAATGTCTTTTTCAACATTTTGAAATCAAGCACTGATGTTATGTACTCTTTCGTTAAATCCAAATAACCCTGATTCAGATTTCTAGGATTGTGGAAGAATCGTCTTAACCCAACCTATAGTTTGGGGAGAAAACAAAGAGCCTTCTACTTTTGGTTACAGCATAAGCTTGGACAAGGCATCGGAGAGTGTTATAGATGGAGGAGATGTGAGGAGATCCCAAGCAAAAATCCCATCCCAAAACAGTCAACCAGGAAACCTCAGTGTTGTGGTGTCTTCAAGATGGAAGAGATCATGGAGGTCAACTCATATCTTCTGGCCAGTGCTGAATCCCTTTCTACAGACTTTCCGTTGGTTGATCATTCAATGGGATATAGTAGAAACAGCACTGAAGTTGGAGTCAGAAGAGCAGAGTTCAAATCCTGCCTCTGGCACCCACTACTATTTCCACCTTAGGCAGTCACTTGGCTTCTTGGGATCTCAGCTTCCTCATCTGTAAGATGAGTGGGGTTGACCAGAGGGCTTCTAAGGTCTCTTCCCATTCTAGACCTAGAATCCTATGATTCTGGCCTCTGTTAGCAGTAAGGAGGTTCCATCCTCACAAGGAACACAGTTTCTTTGCTGGGCTGCTCTGTTAATAAATTTCTCCCTATAATGAACTAAATTAAGACAGTGTAAAGACCACTAGCTCTGAGGCCAGAGGACTCAGTTATAATCGTAACTGCCATTTACTACATGTATGACTTTGGGCGGGTCACTTCAGCTGCATGGGCCTCAGTTTCCCTCTCTGTAAAAGGAGAGGATGGGACTAGGTGGTATTTGAGGAGCTCTAGATTCATGATATTATGTAGGCCCTTTGTCACTGGTCTGGGAGGATGGCCAGGAAGATTGTGAACTGATGGCATCCTATAATTGTCACTCAGCCTTGACGGCTCCTTAGCTCTCCGCCTAGCATATTCAGTTAGTTTGCCATGACCATTTGAGTCTATATCCGTAATATCACTCACATTTGTCCTTTCCTGTCTATTCTCACATTCATTACTTCTTGTCTAGACTATTAGTCTTCCAAATGATGTCTCTACTTACACACCATCTCCTTTAATTTAACCGAGTCTTCAAGGGCGCAGTGTGGTGTAGAATCTCTGGTATTAGAAAGCTTGGGTTTTAATATTGCCTCCGATGCATGTTATCTTTGCCATGGATCTTGAAAAAATCACTGTCTCAGGCCTCAGTTTCCTTTTTTGTAAGATTTTTGTAGATTTTGTAAAATTAGGGCCTAGGACTGCATGGCCACTGAGGTCTTTTATAACTCTTAATATGTGATTCTATAATAATTTCCTATGCTTGGCCAGAACACCTACTTTGATGGGAAGTCCCTTGAAGTATGTAATTGACAAAAGACAATTTGGGGATCATGAGGGAGGGGAAAGGGTGCCCGTGAGAGGAAAAAAAATCTCCAAATAGATTTGCGCACTGCAGACGGGTATTGAATGTTCTTTCCTCTGAAGAGCAAAACCACAGAGCATGGCTATTCTTCTAACCAGATCGTAGATAAGTACAACTACCCTAGTATTCTTGAGAAAGGCTTATGGGGTGAAGGAGGGACTGGTTTTTTTAAAGGAGATAATGGTACTAAGACATCCCCAGGTAGAACATAGAGAGGGGTGCTAAACGAAATGAAAGCAGAGAAGGCAGACTATTTCTACACAACCCTTCTTCCCGAATTTCACACTTTTACCTAGAGTCTCTTGAAGTCAGATAGCTTTGAAAGAGATTATTCATCTAGTTCTATATACTCCAAATTTACCAATGGATGAATAAATGAATCAAAAGTATTTCCTAAGCACTTACTATGTGCCAAGCACTACTGAGGATATGAATACAAGAACAGGGCAGGGCCTTCCCTTAAGAAGTTTATAATCCAGCAGAAAGACAATATGTATAGGAAACTGGCAGCTGGGGAAGGGAGTTTGGATCTGAAAGTATTGATTTAATTATGGGCTGAGAGCAAGAGGTGGAAACCAGTCAGTGGGAGGGATGCAGAAGGTTGTATGCACATGGTGGCAAGAAGGTGACCAGAGTGGATGGCCAAGTGAAATATAAACATGAGAAGCATGGTACCTTCTCCATATGGTGGGCTCTGTGACTCTATGTTCACTCACTCACCATTCAGAACATGGTCAGAGATTCAGAAGTTTCTAGGCTTCTAAGCGTCTAGACACAGACTTGGGAGAAGCCTGTGAGGCCAACTAGACCAACCTGCTCATTTTACAGGTGATGACAACAGCTTAGCTCCCTAAATTTTCCATGAATGAACCTTATTCTCATGCCCCCTGATCATTGCACAAATACTTTAAATATCTTTCATATCAGGAGAATCACTAAGAAAGGCCTGCTTTTGCCTTCATGGTCATTCAGAGATCAGTTCCTTTGGGACTTTAACAATTCAATGGTGTGTTCTCCATTTCTGGAGGGCTAACTTGGTCTGTTGAATGGAAACCAGGCAAAAGCCTGTGGATGAGGGGGCAGAGCCAAGATGGCGGCTGGAAAGCAGGGACTTGCTTAAGCTCTCCTCCAGGTCCCTCCAAACACTTGTAAAAATGGTTCTGAACAAATTCTAGAGCTGCAGAACCCACAAAATAGCAGAGGGAAGCAGGGCTTCAGCCTAGGAAAGCCTGGATGGTCACTGGGAAGGGTCTATCACACAGAGCTGGGAGCAGAGTTAAGCACAGCCCAGTGGGGGCTATACCAGGACCAACCAGAGAGGGTGCCAGGCAGAACAGGTGGTAGGGCCCTGAATCATTGAGCTGTGGCAGTTACCAGACTTCTCAGTCCACAAATGCCAGAGACAACAGAGAAGGTTAGTGGAAAAACTGCTAAACTGGAGTGAAAGCAGTGCACAGTAGGCCCTAGCTCTGGGGTCACAGAAGTGCTGCAGCTCTGGTTGCTTCTGGCCCCAGACCCACCCTGAGGGAGGAATTAAGCAGTGGATCAGAGCAGGAGTACAGAGCCTGCTTGGATCTGGGTCATGGTCTGGGTTGGCATATCTTGGGGGAGGAGGATCACTGGTGTGGCAGAGTTTGCTGTGTGGAAGTAGCTCTGAAAACAGCAACACAGCCCCTCAAGCTTGGGACAAAGTACTCTCTACTCTACAAGCAGTCATACCCCATTGAAAAACTCAAGGGTCAAGTAGTTGGCTGGGAACATGAACAGGCAGCAAAAATGGACTCAGACTCAAACTCAGACTTTGGAATTTTTTTGGTGACAAAGCAGATCTAAACATACAGCCAGAAGAAGTCAGCAAAGTCAAAGAGCCTATATCAAAAGCCTCCAAGAAAAACATGAACTGGTCTCAGGCCATGGAAGAGCTCAGAAAGGATTTGGAAAAGCAAGTTAGAAAAGTAGAGGAAAAATTGGGAAGAGAAATGAGAGTGATGCAAGAAAATCACGAAAAACAAGTCAATGACTTGCTAAAGGAGACCCAAAAATACTGAAGAAAACAACACCTTAAAAAATAGGCTAACTCAAATGGCAAAACAGCTCCAAAAAGCCAATAAGGAGAAGAATGCCTTGAAAGGCAGAATTAGCCAAATGGAAAAGGAGGTCCAAAAGACCACTGAAGAAAATACTACCTTAAAAATTAGGTTGGAGCAAGTGGAATCAACATATTATAAAACAGAACCAAAGGAATGAAAAAAAGGAAGACAATGTCAAATATCTCATTGGAAAAAGCACTGACCTAGAAAATAGATCCAGGAGAGATCATTTAAAAATTATTGGACTACCTGAAAGCCATGATCATAAAAAGAGCCTAGATATCATCTTTCAAGAAATTATCAAGTAGAACTGCCCTCATATTCTAGAGTCAGAGGGTAAAATAGAAATTGAAAGAATCCACCGATCGCCTCTTGAAAAAGATCCCAAAAAGAAAACTCCTAGAAATATTGTTGCCAAATTCCAGAGTTCTCACATCAAGGAGCTGCAAGCAGCCAAAAAGAAACAATTTAAGTATTGTGGAAACACAATCAGGATAACACAAGATCTAACAGCTTCTAC
>CM053627.1:24279167-24292520 GCA_028646595.1 Phalanger gymnotis
TAGGATTAAAATCAAGAATCACCTACCCAGCAAAACTGAGTATAATGCTTCAAGGCAAAATATGGATTTTTAATAAAATAGAGGACTTTCAAGCTTTCTCAGTGAAAAGACCAGAGATGAATAGAAAATTTGACTTTCAAACACAAGAATCAAGAGAAGCATGAAAAGGTAAAAAAGAAAGAGAAATCATAAGGGACTTACTAAAGTGGAACTGTTTTGCTTACATTCCTACATGGAAAGATGATGTGTGTAATTCATGAGACCTTTCTCAGTATTAGGGTAGTTGAAGGGAATATACATGTATATATACATATATATACATACATATATATTTGTATATATATACATATATAGAGAGAGAAAGAGAAAGAGAGGGAGAGAGAGAAGAAGAAGAAGAAGAAGAAGAGAGAGAGAGAGAGAGAGAGAGAGAGAGAGGGAGGGAGGGAGGGAGAGAGAGGGCGGGCACAGAGTGAGTTCAATATGAAGGGATGATATCTAAAAACATAAAATAAAATTAAAGGATGAGAGATGAATATATTGAGAGAGGGAGAAAGGGAGAGACTGAATGGGGTAAATTATCTCACATAAAAGTGGCAAGAAAAAGCTGTTTATTGGAAGGGAAGAGGAGGTAGGTGAGGGGAATGAGTGAATCTTGTTCTCATTGGATTTGACTTGGGGAGGGAATAACATACACACTCAATTGGGTATCTTACCCCCCATGAAAGTATGGGGAAAGGGATAAGACAGGGGGGATGATAGAAGGGAGGGCAGATAGGGGGAAGAAGTAATCAAAAGCAAACACTTTCAAAAAGGGACAGGGTCAAGGAAGAAAACTTAATAAAGGGGTATAGGATAGGATGGAGGGAAATATAGTTAGTCTTTCACAACATGACTATTTATGGGAGTGTTTGACATAATGATACATGTATGGCCTATGTTGAAATGTTTGCCTTCTTATGGAGGGTGGGTGGGGAGGGAAGAGGGGAGAGAATTTGGAACTTAAAGTTTTAAAAGCAGATGCTCAAAAAAATGTTGTTCTTGTATGCAGTTGGGAAATAAGATATACAGGCAATTGGGCATAGAAATCTATCTTGCCTTACAAGAAAGTAAGGGGAAAAGGGATGCTGGGAGGAAGGGCAGTGGAGTGACAGAAGGGAAGGCTGACTGGAGAATGGAGCAATCAGAATATATGCCCTCTTGGAGTGGGGGGAGGGTAGAAATAGGGAGAAAATTTGTAACTCAAAATCTTGTGGAAACCAACATTGAAAACTAAAAAATATTAAATAATAAGTATGGAATTTTTAAAAAAAGAGTCTGTGGATGAGAACTTTGGTGTCCAGCCCTGGTATACAGATGGGTACCCACTGGCATGGATCCATCCTACAGTTTGGTTACACCTTTGCAATGGAAGGAAACCAATTCATGCAAGCAAACATAATGGCCTTGGTGGTCTTTGTCTTTACCGTCTTTTGTTGATAATACTGGAAAAATAATTTAAGGTCATTAGCTACTTTTCCAGAAAGAAGAGTTTATCAAGGTGTCCTGGCATGAAAGAAATAGTTTCTGCTTAATAATCTGCTAATTCCTAGCTCTAGCCCTAAGCACATGACCTTGCTCTGACATAAGAACATCACATCCCAGTGGTCAAAAGCAGCTCTTTCAGGGTCTCTGTCCCCAGAGCACCAGTACCGAGGCTGCTCTTGGTTTGACAGGCATTCTGAGCTTCAGCCTTCCCAGATAGAATTAGAGGATTAAGAGAGCCCTCTCTATGCTAATAGCTCAATGCAGGCCCATCGCTCTCCTAAAGCATTCATGTGTTATTGGGCCAATATATCATTATAGTGAGGTGTTTGGATGATGCATGGCTTCAAAGATGGAGCTATCAAAAGAGTGAGTCTAAAAGCAGATTAAATTTAATTATAAGATAAAAGGCTGCTCTCCTTCACTCTCATGATGAATTAACTGGGGGGAAGTAGAGATGTGGGAAGACAAATAAAAAACAGTAAGTGGCATTTGCATATTGTTTTAAAGTTTGCAATGCACCTTTTATATATGATTTCATTTGAGCCTCATAGCAACTCTGTGAGGCAGGCACTATAAATATTATTATCTGCATTTGACAGATGAGGAGCCAGATGCTGAGAGCACTAAAATGACTTTGCTACAAACATAAAACTCGTAAGTATCAGAGGTGAGATGTAAACCCAGGTTTTCCCAATTCCTGGTCCTCTGTTGAAGCCATTAAGCCATACTGCTTCTCTATAGGACAAAGAGGGGAGGCTTCACTAAGAGGCCCACAAGTGCCATAAATGTTCCAGGGACAAATGACACCAGTTGGTAGATCACTTAATATTTATGACTGCTCTCATTCCCCAGCACCTCTCTCTATGTCTTGAGAATTTGGTTAGGGGTGAAAATGTCTCACTTCAACACATCTACAGTTGAGATGATTATCTTTACTCCTCCCCCATCCCACCACCACCACCACCACCACCATCACCAGGGCCTCCTCCTTATATATACTGTCACCTTTCATCTGGTCCTCCGAGTTCTCAACCTTGGTGCCATCTTGGACTTCTCTCTCTCTCCCACCACAACCCGCCCTCGCATCCCAGCATTTGCTAAGTTATCTCTACAGCATTTCTCTCAAAGGTACTGTTATCTCCACTCATCTAGCTACCACTATAATTTAGGATCTCCTTCATTAGTCTGGACTGAACTATTGCAACAGCCTCCTAATCAGCCTTCCTGCCTCTAGCCTCTTCCCACTCCAATTCATCCCTTACACAGTCACCAAAATGCTTTTCCTAGAAGATAGGCTGACCATATCATTATCCGTACTCAGCAAATTCCAATGGATCCCAATTCATTCTAGGATCAGCTAAAGGCTTCTCTGTTTGGCATTTACATCTCTTCACAACTTCACCCTTTCCAGTCTTCTTACACATCATCCCCTCCAGGCTTGGTGTGGTGCAGCCTTGTACCCAACATATGTTCCCACACATGATATTCCAAGCCTCATTTTTGATGCCTTTACAAAGACAGTCTATCATCCCTGTAATGTTTATACTCTTCACCTCCGCCTCATGGAATCCCTAATTCTCTCCAAGACTCATCTCGAGCTCCCCATCTTATGTGAAGCTTTCCCTGATCCCCCACTTTTGTGTGCCCTCCCACCCTAAACTACCTTGTATTTATTTTATGTATATTCTGCACCCACATATATATATACATATATGTATACACATACATATATATATATATGTGTGTGTGTGTGTGTGTATGTACACATGGCCTCCTGTGATAGAACAGAAGCTTCTTGAGGGCAGGTATGCTCTCAGTTTCATATTTGTATTTCCAGTGCCTAGCACAGTCTCAGTCTAAATTAGGCATTAAATAGTTGTTGATTCATCGCTTGACCCTAAATTTAAAAAAAAATATTCATTAAGATTCCGGAAAGTTCCAGTTCCCTACTCCCTACTTTCTATATGCATGTTTATGTTTAGGAATGTTCATATTGTTGAATTGGAACTAAAATTCATCCTGACAACTATTATCTCAGAGAATGGCACATTAGTTTTTTAGGTAACATTTATCCAAAGTAGTCAGAATGTATTTTAACAATTTCTTTAAAAAAACACAGCAACAGATTTGAAGGAGAGCTATCTCTCCTTCTCCCTATGATTTATTAGTTCCCATCTGCTATAGACAAGTAAAATCCTCAGGTTTTACAAACCAGTTCTGCTGGAAACCCTGGGGAATCATCTTCATGACATCTTTCCCTCACCACTGAAGTCTTAAGTGGTCTCTTCCTCTTCCAAAATCCTTCAGTAATCATTGTCTCTACTCATCACCTCAAAATTAATCTTTGATTGTCTAATGACTCCTATTGTTGACTGGAACTATTATACAAATCTTTAACTGTTATTTAAATAGGACTTTGAAGTAATTTCATTCCTTTTCCTGCCTCCTTTCTTCCACCCAATTTTCTGGATTTTTAGGCTCCGGAAAGAATGTAGGGCTGATGTGATCCTCGCCATTTTCCCTAAATGGAGTTGCCTGAGGTCATTCTAATACCCCCTTGGAGTGGGACACCCTTTAGACTGAGGTAGTTGAAAGAAGAATCACCACATTTTGGTAGAAGAGAAGCTTGAGATGCAAGAGGAAAGTGAGAGAAGAAAGGAAGGTAGCATGTGGTCCTGCAGTGAACTGGGATGGGGAGAGACATTCTTCCCCATCCCTCACTCCTGATCACCCATGAAGTCTGCTAGGACCTTCTCTCTTTCCATTTACGCTGTATATATCTTAGACATAACTACCTGTTTTCATGTTGTATCTCTCTTTAGACTGTGAGCTACTTGAGGGCAGGGACTTCTTTGCCTTTCTTTCTATCCCCAGGATTTAGCACAGTGCCTGCCTGGTATATATTGTGGTCATTGTTGTTGGGTCATTTCAGTTGTGTCTGACTCTTTGTGATCCTAAAATGGGGTTTTTTTGATAAAGACGCTGGAGTGGTTTACCATTTCCTCCTCCAGATCATTCTGCAGATGAGAAACAGGCAAACAGGTTGAAGTGATCTGTGCATCATAACACAGGTAGTAAGCATCTGAGGCCAGATTTGAACTCAGGAAGCTGAGTCTTCCTGGTTCCCATCCCTGTGCTCCACCCACTCCACTCCACTACCCTGATGCCTGCCTGGCATATAGCGTGTGCTCAATGCATGCTATGGATGACTGACCGATTTTAATGGCAGCCTCACTTGGACTTTAGGTTATTCGTTTCTTGAAACAATGAGACTTGAAAGGGGGAAATGAACTTTAAATCATTATTTAAATTATCAACTAAGTAGCAGTGATGCTTCTAATGCAAATTGGGCAGGTCCCTTTGTACTAAAATCTGAATTCTTTGCTTATTTGTTTATAAGCACATAGACTAATCAACAACCAATTATTTGGTATCTGTTCTATGTCAGACGCTGTTGTAGGTGATAGGGATGCAAAGACAAAAATGTAACAATCATCTATATATGTATATGTACACACATGCACACACACACACCTATATATACATACATATATGGACACACACACAAAGATTATAGCACGCGTGTTTTATATATATACACACAAATTTATATATATATGTGTATATATATGCGCATACATATATATACATACAGAGAAAGACAGAGAAACAGAAACAGACAGACATATGATAGTTTAGGAGGAAAGGAATTAGCATCTGGGGATATCAGGAAAGGCTCCATGTAAAGTGGGCCCTTGAGCTGAGTTTGAAGAAAATTAAGAGGAGAAGGTAAGAATGGAGAAGGTTTCAAGACATAGGGATGGGGGGTCTGGGGTGGGGGGACAAGCAGTGTAAAGACATGGATGGAGGTGGGAGATGGAGTTCCATGTATGAGGAACATTGCAATAAGGCCAATTTGACCTACGAGAGATTTAAACACGCCTCTTCAAGGCCAGCTTCAGCTGTTACTTCATTTTTGACTGAATTTCATATAACTTATTGGTCATTCGTTAAGCTATGAGAAAAATCAATGCTTCCTTTTAGGGGCAGAAATGCGATGGAGCCATTTTCTTGCAGTTGCTTCATTCCAAACGTTCCCTCCCATGTTGCTGACAGGCTCTTTTCCAAACACTTCCAAAGGGTACAAGGTCAGCAGGAAATTAAAGGATTGGTTGAGAAATATGACCGCCTATCCAAAAGTATGACAAACAGATGGCAATAGAATGAAGATGAAGAGAAATTTGTCTTCTGCTCCTGAGAGAGCCAGACATTAGGAAAGCTATGCCAACACAACCTTTTAACACAGTGCATCAGGTAGGAAGAGAAAACACCATTTGGTTCAATCCAAAAAGCATCAGATGGAAAGAATAGCTCCCCTTCCAGTCATCCATCCTGGGCCTGGAGGGAGCCATGAGGCCAGTCTTACTTGGCTTCTTTCCTTGTAATAAACCTAAAGGCCTGCATCCAGAAAAGGGTGGGCTGTTCAAGGATGAACTATGGCTATTTCCCAGCAATAGTAGAGAAAATCTCAGTGAATTAAGAGAGAAGGTCAGAGAATACTGTTGTCCCATCCTGGTGGCACTTAATGCCCCAAGCCATTGGCAATACTCTGACTCCAGCTCAAACCTATCCCTTCATATTGTTCTTCAGTCATTTTTCAGTTGGATCAGACTCTCTGTGACCCCATTCAGGGTTTTCTTGGTGAAGATACTGGAGTGGTTTGCCGTTTTCTTCTCCAGTTCACTTTACAGATGAAGAAGCTGAGGCACACATACTTCAAGTAAGCGACTTGCACAGGGTCACACAGCTAGTAAGTGTTTGAGACTGGATTTGAACTCAGGAACATGAGTCTTCCTGACTCTAGGCCCTGAGCTCTATCCGCTGTGCCCCTTCATATTATGAGTCCATTCTGTGTTCATAATGCCATAATGCTTCCTAAGGTCCTTCCTGTACAAGATTCCTGCTTTGGCCTTGGGCTTGGGTGGCTTGGGGCCTTTGGCTATAGGATTGCTCTTGGACTGCAAGTGAGGCCCTCCTTGGCTGTGGAGTGAGTGGGAAACCGCCTACGTCAAGAGATCTGAAGGGCCCATAAAGTTCTCACTAACTCCATCCCCCAATTACCCCTGCCATTACTATCACTTTTGGATTGGGGCACTGAAGATCCTATTTAGAATGACTGTGTGTTCTTTGGAAGGAGGAACACTTCCTGAACCCATTATTAGACATTAAGGCCGATGGAGAATCCTAATGATAAAAGCTATAACTAGTCTTTATATGGCACTTTCAAGTTTGCAAAGGCTTTGTAAAAATATTATCTCATTTTCTGCTCAACTTCTTCTCTACCTGAGAAGAAGGTACCTCTATTATTCCCATTTTACAGATGAAAAAACTGAAGCAGACAGAGGTCATGGGGTCACATAACTGGTGAGTGTCTGAAGTTGAATTTTAACCCTCATCTTCTTGACTGCAGACCCAGCACTCAATCTACTGAGCAACCCAGCTGATAAACATTAGTCTGTGAGCAAGGACAGTAGAACACAGGATAAAAAAGATGGGAAAGGAGTAAGGAGGGTAGATTAGGCTCAGATAGGGGGATACCTTAGGGAGGATCCTGAGGCTAGGGGAAATTAAGAGAAATAGGAAAGTGACTTGGAAATTGGCTATTTTCTCTATTTTTTCAATAGGTAAAGCTATAGGGTATCTTGAGGCTGCTGAGTGGTTTAGAAAATGTTTCCCTTCCCCAGGACCCATCCCTTCAGGCCAGTGTAAGGAGCCCCGTCACTTCTAGAGAGTTTTCTTTCCCCACTTACTGAGTCACTGGAGTACTGGAGGCTTCTGCAGGCAAGCAGCAGGAATTTGATTATGCAAATATGTAGTGAGCTCTTAATGGGACTATCTTTATTGTGTTATATTTCATCAAGTCAATCTTAACTCATGAAGGCAGGTGCAGCACTGAGCCAGCCTATAATGTGCTTGGTAGAAAAAAAAAACCACGATGTGGGGAGAGAGGAATCAGGGGACAAGCTCAACCCCACACTGGCCTCTCTTCTCTATGCCCTCCAAAGCCCCTGTAGACACAAGCTCATATCAGGGTACAGTGAAAGGAATGTTAGACTGTAATCAGAGGAGCTCCTTACTGACTGTGGGACTTTGAGCACTTCACATAACCTCTCTGGGCCTCAGTTTCCTCATCTTTGAAATGAATTGAATGCCTTGTATGGCCTCTAAAATATTTCTAAATCTATGATCCTATGACACCAAGTATTGGGAAATGGATTCTCAGTGTTCATTTATCTTCTAAAAGCCATGCTGCCATGCTCCCTCCTTTTTTGGACAATTAAAAGGAGTTTATAATAAATACATCAAGGTACTAAAGTTGATGGGTTGATCGTTGTAGATCAGTCCCCCTTTTCTTTAAAGAAAAAAATATTGTATTGTTGACTTCTGTCTATAGGGTAGTCATTGCTGGATAAAGCTCCCATCTCCTAAGCAATGAACCCTCCCTTGTAACAAAACAAAACGATTAAGCAAAACCAACCAACACAGTGCTTGTATCTGATTATATCCACAACATTCTGCACCTTTGGTCCACCATTTCCCTGCCAGGAGAAGGTGGTAGAGGGATTAGGGGTCTGAACTTGATGTCGGGAAGACCTGAGTTTGAATCCTGCCATAGATACTCACTGGTCATGTTACCTTGCCCAAGTTTCCTCACCTACAGGGTGTTCCTAAAGTCTGGACACACAGGCAAAATGCATGCTTTCAAGAAATGAAATGATTGAAATTTTGAACAACATTTTATTTAATTGGAATATTAACAAGTAATATCTTCAACTTATAAATAGCATCATATGATTTCATATTCATATTCTAAGAGTGAATGTGCTAAAATTGATGGCAATGTGGAGTTATTGAGTTATTGCATTGAGTTCACGTGAATCTTGCAAAGCGCATCAACCTTTTCATCCCAAATTATGGAAATCATGTTGAAGATGTTATTTGTTAACATTCCAATTAAATAAAATGTGGTTGAAAATTTCATTTGTTTCATTTCTTGAAAATATGCATTTTTGCCTATGTGTCCAGACTTTAAGAACACAGTGTATAAAGTGAAAGGGCCTCTAGGAGTCCTTCTTGCTCTTAATCTCTGATCCTATCCTCTGTTCTCTGGAACCTAGATTGGCCATTATCCCGACTCAGAACCAGGCTTCCATTCCTTTACAATAGTGTAGTTAATGTGCCAAGCATTCTTTGCATCAGTTTATGAGAGTTCTCTGCGTTCCTCTGTATTCCCCATATTTGTTATTACTTCTTGCACAATCACACTCCATTATGTTCACATACCAGCCATTCCCCAGTCAATACTTTCTATCTTTCAACAAGACGATGTGGCATATTGTAAACTAGGTACACTGCCCCAGCAGACCAGAGGGAGCGTGCATCTCCAAGACAGCAGAACTTTAAAGTCCCAAAGGCCAGAAGTCAACTCAGACAAACAGCAGTGAAGACAATCCCAGATCACTTCACCCCATGGGCCTTCCCTGAACTCCAGTTTTTATTGTCCACATACCATATCTGACATTTAGTCATATGTCATCTTGAATTCTTGTGTGACTACATCCCGCCGATCCAAATAAGCTCGTGAACAAAAGACCTTTGTATCACTCAGAGTGTTTAACACAGAGCTGAATACAGATGGGCACCCAAATAAAATGGTGATTGATAAATTGTTCTCCGAGTCTTCCAACACTCCATCAGGTTGATACCCCCAGGAAATGTCATTGCCTAGAATGACTGACTCTCCTCCAAACACTTTGACTGTAATGGTTGATGCAAGAGAACTATGTTTCATTAGAAGAAATCTCAGGATGTCGCAAACACATGAGACATACGTGTATACATCTATATATGTGTGTGTTATGTGTATGTATATTATATAAGTCTGTGTATATATATGTCTATGTGTATGTGTACATATATACATACATATGTACATATATATATACATACATATATATCTATATATACATGCCTGGACACACACCTACATCAGAAAATTTAGGCTCAATGAAGAAGGAATCATGAGGTTGCATGATAGGGGTGCCTCCTTAAGTCTGTACCCAAAGAACTCCAATGAGAGGAAAGCCCATTTCACTTTGGGACAATTCTAATTGGTTTTTTTTTTTGTTATTATTTAATTGTTTCAGTTGTGTTCAACTCTTCATGCAGGTTTGAGAGTTTTCTTGACAGAGATACTGAAGCGGTTTGTCATTTCTTTTTCTTCATTTTACAGATGAGGAAACTGAGGCAAAGACAGTTAAGAAACTTACTCAGGGTCACACAGCTAGTAAGTGTCTGAGGCCAGATTTGACCTCAGAAACATGAGTCTTTTTTATTCCAGATGAGGCATTCTATCTACTGTACTTGCTACCTAGGAATTTTTTATATCAAGTCTACATTTACCTCTTTGTAATTTCTACCTAAGAGCTCATGGCTCTTGCCTATTAGATCAGGAGGGAGTGCATTCCAGGCATGAGGATGAGCCTACATGAATTCACATGTTGAGTTTAGAGAATAGTTGGCCATTCCCAAGTCATTCTGTTCCCCCTTACTACCCCTTTCATCTAATCGTGGGAATTCCAGTCCAACACAGTTAAATGTATGTAGGGAGGTAGAGTCTGAAGAGATGGGACCCAGAGCAGGTAGATTTTGTTGGCAGAAGAGAGAGCTACAGGGTATGAAAGCAGAAATGCAAATAGGGCCCTTGGATGGTGAAGAGGCATTACAAGGGCACGGAAGTTGGGAAGAAACACCATCAGAGAGGAAGGGCTATGCTGAAATAATGACATATACAAATACATTGTAATATAGTAAGCAAACTTCCATTCTAACCTTTGCTGAGGTTTGATCCAGGCCTTACTGAACTCTAAAAGACTCATTAAAATGTTAAGTCTCCAGGTCTCAATAAATCTATTTTCCCTGAGGCTTATCCAATTTCATGGAAATTCAATCAATACCCATGTTAAATCATGCAACTCCAGCGGTGCCAATAACTCAGTAGATAGAAGCCTGAGAGTGAACAATGATCAATGCCTAGAAAGGCTCTAATAGCTTATTCTGGCAGTGTCTGATTATGTTGGCTGCAACACTGATGATCCCAGCTATGGTATTATCATCCACCATTGCGTGTGATGGCATGCTTAATCACAACTGTGTGAACAGGTAGCATGTTGCATTGGGTCTAATGGAGGGTACACTGGTGAGTTCTGGCTCTCTCTAGTCCTAGCTCCACTACTATCAGTTGTGTGACCTTAGATAAGTTTCTTGATGTCTCTGAGCCTCAGTTTCTCCTTCTGTAAAAATGAGGGTAATAATTCCCATCCAACCAGACTTACAATGTTCTCATGAGGCTCAAGTCACAGGATCACAAATTCAGAGCTGGAAAGAATCTCAGGTGTTCATAAGATCACTGTGCAAATTATAATGACACAAATGTAAAGTATTATTAGACACGCTATCATGTTAATCAATAAACATTTTTATTGTAAGAGAGCAGATCTATTCAGTCTTGATCATGCCAACTATGGTGTGGCAGACCTTCTAGAGAATACTGAGATACTGATGAAAGAGGGGCCATGCCAACTTGGTAGTACATAGCTTTTATTAAGGTTTCTTGGGTTAACAGAGGGATTTTACTCACAGGAGACCAGTCTTGGGCAGCAACCAGACTCAATGGTGGATCTCCATACCACTCTTAGGCTAGGTCAGGTAGTATATAGAATGAGAACTAAGAAGGCAGAGTGCCAGGGATGGCCTAGGACCACATGCAAGCTTTCCCATGGGATAGTTAGAGCATCTCTTGCAGTTTACATTCATTCAAGGCAGTTTATAACAACTGGGAACCATAGGTCACATTCTCATACTCTGGCTCCCTCCATGTACTACTCTTTAGACTACTTAAACAGAAGTATGTTTTTGTATGCATAACTAAGGAGTAAGTCAACTTGAGTTGTAATATATTTTGGGGAGCCAGTTCACTACAAATTGTGACTGTAAACTTTGTACTGTAAATATTTTGTAGTTTTCCCTCAACAAAATTTTTGGAAGAAAGCGGGGGGAGCAGCTAGGTGGTGCAATGACTAGAGCACTGGCCCTGGAGTCAGGAGTACATGAGTTCAAACTCAGCCTCGGACACTTGACACATTTACTAGCTGTGTGACCTTGAGCAAGTCACTTAATCCCAATTGCCCTGCCTTCCCCCCCTGCAAAAAAAAAGAAAAAAAGCCAAATACTACCATATACTACCTGTGTCAAGCACTGAGATAAATACTGAAGATACAATAAGAGGCAAAAGACAGTCCTTGCCCTGCTTCCCATGTGTAATGGTGGGTTTGTATCTTGGTATTTCTGGGTAAATATGTCCAAGTATCACTGGACATTTTTTATGTTTTAGCCTTCATTTTTTTTTTCTTTTTCCAAAGACATCTTTCTTCTTTTGCTGATAAGTCCATCCTTTGTAAGGTTGAAGACATATATTAATCTGGACCTGATTCTGATCAATAGGGAGGAGAGAATTACTGAAGTAAAAAAATGGGAACCTGAGGAAGCAATAGCCACACATTTTATAATTCTATATTGATGAGGAAGGGAAGCCTGGGAAAGGAATTCATGCCCTTGGACTCTCCTCTCCAGATTGGTGATTGCCTTTCCTAGACTACTACTTTAAGCAGGTTTCAGCCATGCTTTGCTTCATTTCTGATGCTTACAAACTGCCTTGATGTCATACATGTACCTTTTTCTCCCAAGCCCTCCAGTACTATCACCATGAACCATGGTCAAGTAAATGATGCCATTGTTCTAGTTTGGGACGTGTCAACCTACTTTCTTGTGGTCCCTATAACTTTCTTGACCAAAATGTCTATCCATAGCCACAAATCCCTTATGTGTGTATTCCATCTATTATTAGAGTGTAAGTTCTCTGGGCGGAGCCAAGATGGAAGCTGGAAAGCAGGGACTGGCATGAGCTCCCTGCCAAGTCCCTCCAAAAACCTATTAAAAAATGGCTCTGAACCAATTCTAGAGCTGCAGGACACACAAAATAGCAGAGGGAAGCAGGGCTCCAGCCCAGGACAGCCTGGATAGTCTCGGGGTAAGGTCTATCCCACACGGAGCTGGGAGCGGAGCAGAGCCCAGCATGGGTGGCGTGGACCAGCCAGACCAGGAGCCAGGTGGAGCGTGCCCTAGTGCCCTGAATCAGTGAGCTGTGGCATTTACCAGACTTCTCAACCCACAAACACCAAAGACAACAGAGAAGGTTAGTGGGAAAAGCTGAGGGGAGTGGAAGGAGTTTGCGGTTTGGCCACCACCCTGGGGGCAGCTACAGAACTACAGCTGCAGTTGCTTCCAGCAGATCAGAGTAGGAGTGTAGAGCCTGCTGAAGATCTAAGTCCAGTTCAGGTTGGGGGTTCTTGGGGAAGGAGGAGTGCTGGTGTGGCAGCACATCTGCCCAAGCTTGGAACATAGAACTCTCTACTCTACAAGCAGTCATACCCCGCTGAAAAACTCAAGGGTCAAGTAATTTGTCTGGGAACATGGCCAGGCAGCGAAAATGCACCCAGGTTCAGTCTCAGACTTTGGAATCCTTCTTTGGTGACAAAGAAGACCAAAACATACAGCAACAAGAAGTCAACAAAGTCAAAGAGCCTACAACATAAGCCTCCAAGAAAAACATGAACTGGTCTCCTGAAAAGGAGGTCCAAAAGACCACTGAAGACTACCTTCAAAATGAGATTGGAGCAAGTGGAAGCTAGTGACTTGATGAGAAATCAA
>CM053627.1:24293020-24314646 GCA_028646595.1 Phalanger gymnotis
TGAGGCCAGTGAACATGATTTGGCTAAATACTCTCTTGCTTTTCTGTGGCCTCCTAGTTGCCCTTGTGAAATGGGCTTTCTGGGCCTGGAGTCTTTTTGTCAAGATGTTGGAATGGGGAGGCCGGTTCAAGTTTTTGCTGCGGTGGGGCCTAAATAAATTTCTTGTTGTTTTCTCCTTAGAGAATCTCTCATACCTTGCAATTTCGGACCATTCAAACATATACATGATTATATTTGAGATCATAAATTCGGCCTTCCTACTACACTTGGGCAACAGAGAAACTCTGAGATCAAATCCATCAGGAACCACTGATGGATGCTGACATTGCAGGATGGATCCTTGAATTTGGGGGTCACAGAGAACCTCGGAGTGTCCTGACAATTCTACCTGCAACTCCCTTATGACCTTAAGCATGGCAAGCATGGAGGGTTCACCTAATTCTTTTTATCAATAAAAAGGCATATGCCTTTGCTAATGGAATCAGTTGGTCCATCTCTTTACAAATACCTATTAAACTCCTACAATGTGTGACACGGGCACAGAGCTGTCCCCAAAGCCCAGGAAGATCCGGATTCAAGTCAGTCGCTTAACAGATATTTATTAAACTCCTACCATGTGTGACATGGGCACAGGGCTGTCTTCAAAGCCCAGGAAGATCCAGATTCAAGTCAGTCACTTAACAGATATTTATTAAACTCCTACCATGTGTGGCATGGGCACAGAGCTGTCCCCAAAGCCCAGGAAGATCCGGATTCAAGTCAGTCGCTTAACAGATATTTATTAAACTCCTACCATGTGTGGCATGGGCACAGAGCTGTCTTCAAAGCCCAGGAATATCCGGATTCAAGTCAGTCACTTAACAGATGTTTATTAAACTCCTACCATGTGTGGCATGGGCACAGAGCTGTCTTCAAAGCCCAGGAATATCCGGATTCAAGTCAGTCACTTAACAGATGTTTATTAAACTCCTACCTTGTGTGACATGGCACAGATCTCTTCTCAAAACACAAAAAGATTTGGAGTCAAGTCCTGCTTCTGACACAGACTGGCTATGTGACTGGAGAAGTCATTCAATCCCTCGGTGCTCCAGAAAAACATGGCTGTTTGCACTGGCAGAGGCATTTCCCTACTAAGGAATTCCTATATCAATGAAATCCCACATCCAGTAGCCATGCTGTACCCTAATGTGTGCCAGGCATGGTTAAGTGATGGAGATTATCATGGAGATTATATTTTATAAGAAGACCTATAGTCAAGAACAGAAAGACCTAGCCTCTCACTCTTTACTCCGTCTTCAGACTGTGCTCATGTAAGCCTGGAAGGAGTGGGTCTAGAGAATCAGGGGATGGGTTAGCTCCTGCCCACAACTCTTTGTTGTTGTTATTGTTTTCTCTGAGACTTCTGGACAGCTGTCCAGGGGACTGTTGGATCTAGAAGGTAAGATTAGTTCTCCTCTTGGGTTCACTCAGAACACAGGTGTCCATCCTGTCTACCATGACAACCAAAGCCTACCTAGATGACCCTTCCCAGTAAGGTTCCTTTGGCATGGTTCCAAAGGCTGAAATCCTTAACTCCTAAGCCTTGTGAACTTCCCCGATTCCAGCAGAAGAGGAGAACTAAACTGTTTCCTGGAGGGCAGCCTTTCAAGGCTTAGACTCATTGAGTCAGACTCTCTCTTCTGTTGTTCACTAAAACTTAGCCTAGTAGCAAGGGTTCTGTTGAGCTAATTCTCTTTTCTTCCCAGAACATTTATTGCCTGTTTGATTTTATACTTTTCACCTGATCAATTCTTATCCACTGGGAGGTGAGGCCTCATTGAAGATTGATTTGATTGAATTAATTGACTATTCCCCAACAGTTTGACCAAGGTTACCTTGACAATTTGAGAAAGTCTAGCATGTATTATGTTCTCAAAGGTCACTGTGACTTTGATTACCATTGTCTTTATGTAGCTGGAAAGTTGTCAGTGTAGGAACATATACTTGGAGTTGTAAGAGATCTTAGAAAGCATCTGGTCTAGTTTCTTTTTTTTTAACAGATGAGGAAACTGAGTTGATTGCTCTGGCTGGGAAATGAACGTAGATCTTCTCAGCACTTTCCATGCCTTGAAGTGGTTATCTTATGTTCTCAAATATTCATGTTAGCCTTTCCATGCTTTAAGCAACTAATATAAATTGCAAGTAGTCTACTGACCTGCACTGATGGGGGTGGGGGGGGTTCATTCTCTATATCAAAGAAATCAGAGATCCAGTTAATAGTTAGTCAATAAACATTTATTAAGCACCTACAATATGTCAGATACTGTGCTATGCATTAGGGATACAAAGAAAAGTAAAGACAGACCCTGCTCTCAAGAGCAACATGAAAACACATATGTACGAACATGCACTAGACAGGATAAATAGAGGATAATGCACAGAGGCAAGGCATTGGAATTAAGAGGTATCAGGAAAGGTTCCTTAGAGAAGGGGAGATTTTAGCTGAGATTCAAAGGAAGCCAGAGAGTCCAGGAGGTGGAAATGAGGAGAGAGAGCATTCTAGATGTGTTTGATATCCAGTGGAAGGGCCTAGACTTGGGAGATGGGGGGGAGGAACAGCAAGGAAGGACAGTGTCACAGAGTGTCTGTGTGTGTGGAATGTGCATGTGTGTGGATTGTAAGGTGTAAGAACACTGAAATGGTTATCAGACATGTTTCCCATTTTTAATACATACAACACAGAAAACCTGAGCTTTCTGAGGTTTTCTTGCCCCCTCCTACCTATTCTTTTGTCAGATCTCAGCAGCAGAGGCAGCCAAGGCTCAAAATTTCCCTCTTCTAGGGCTCCATAATTTCCCAAGAATAATTATGACTTTTTATAGGGGAATACACTTAGTGCCCATGCTTCTGGTACAGTCATTCTTGGGACTGAAACAATACTTTCTCACTCTAGTAATCTTGCTAGATCTGACAGAGTCCCCTCTGCCTTCCCTCAGATAAAGGTCAGTCTCTTCAGGTGCTCAGCCTCTGAGATGGGGAGATTTATGATCTCTTGCCATGCACTCTCCTCCCTGGGGAGATCTTTAGGAAATTTGGAAGGCTCTATTGCCTCAGGAAACTGGCCCATTTGCATTGTATCCCCTTCTGAACATCTTACCCAGTATTTTATACCTGCCCAGAGATTCCAAAGTAGCCAACAGGGTCTTTTATGTGTTGAACTCATCATAGTTCAGTAGTATTCCCACAAACCACAGCTCTTTGTGTGGGTTTTCATTCATGCCCTGCACCAGTTCCCTAGCAACTGAGGAGACATTACATTCCCTACACAATAGTACCCTGCCTATTAGGCTCATTACCCACCTTATTGCTTACAAGCTGAGCTATCTTGGCCAAGTTAATTCAAACAGAGAAGATATATGATATGAATGACCTGAATATGCTTTGGGAGAGTTTCTCATTTCCCTTGACTTGTAAGATTCAAATAGGAAATTGGAGAAAACAGATTGAAGGTCCATCTCCAGGATATTTAAATCATATCTTCTCATTCCCAATTTCACCACTAGGTGGTGCAGCTAGCTGTTCACCCGAGCCAGTTCACCAAGGTTTAGAACCTGGGGATACCCATGCCTGCCCTGGCAGTTTAGTGCTCTCCCTGCCCCCACCCTGCCCCTGAATGGAAAGGCTAGAGGCATCCCAAACTCTCTATATTTCCCAGAGAGTGGATGACCTTCTGTACCCTAGCTTCACCTCTCTCTGAGGGACTGCACTGACTTGTCAGTATAGTGGGTCTAGTTGGTATGAATTTACTCAATCAGCACTAGTTCTTGCACTCTCAATCTACTGGCTCCTTCCTAAACTCGCCTCATGAGCCCTAATTATTGACCATAATGAAAGCATAATGGTAATGGGTCCCCACAGGATTTGGACAGTGCATTCTCAATTGTTCACATGCTTTATTCTTAGCATAGAAATAACATAATAAAAATTAACATTTACGTAATACTTTAAGATTTGAAAATTTTACATACATTAATTCATTTGATCATCACAGCAACCTTAGCAGGTAGGTTCTATTATTAATCCTACTTTATAGAAGAGTTAGTGACTTACCCAGCATCACTAGTGCTAAGTGTCTAAGGTAGGATTTGAACTCAGGTCTTCCTGAGTCTAGGTAGAACTATATACTGCCCCACCTAAAGCCTCTTAACAATGCAAATAATGCAATAGCTACATAATGGATGCATATGAACACTGTCTCCTAAACTGAGGTGGTTTCCAGGCAGCATAAAGGATGCTGAATCTAGTGGTTCTAGGGAAGACCTATGCTGATTTCTTTAGTTCTCTATGACTATGAGTTTACAAAGGAATATAGGGGACACCACATAATACCCAACTTATATTTGACTTACAATTCCTGGAAGGCAAGTCTTTGTATGAAGACTCAGGATCTCTGGACCCAAAGACTCATTTCTTCTACATGACCTGGGGCATGAACTTCAGCTACTCAACTAGTTTATGACTTTATCTTTTTCTTTCAATGTCCCCTCACTGGCATAGCCACTAACTATTTCTCACCACAGTTATTTCATTGTTCATGAAGCAGTGATCTAGGCAAGGGAATTCCAGACTGGCTGGGGTGGGGTTCTCTCTGCCATTCTTATCTCGCTTCCTCAGTTCCCCTTCTCTGTTTGATTTTGAGTCCTATTTCTGGTGCCTCTGAGCTAGGTCATATTCACCCTTTATGTGGCTGAAATCCATGGAAAACTTTGTAATTAGCTTTTATGACCCTTCCCAAAAAGGGTTCCAACCCTGGATCTACATCGAAGCCAGATTCCACCTGGGGGCATCCTGTCCACAAAGAGAGGCCTTCTAGTCCTCTATGTACCCAATATGTACCCATCCTGGAGAATAATTCCAGAGAAAAATCTCTAAAATAAAGTCTAAGTAGAACTCATGTTTCAGGTATCTCTAGGATACCTAATAGAAAAAGTCCTCAAAGTACAAAACAAGTATTTGGTATAGGTCAGCTTTATTTCCTCCAAAAAACAATGGATAAGCAATTAGTAAGTGCCTACTATGTGCCAAAACTGTGCTAAGCATTAAAGAAATACTTAGAAGACATATCCATTCATTAATAAATACTTAAAGTATAAAATGAAAATCCACTACCATCAACATAATCTTTCCAGAAGCTAAAGGCACTTTGTGTGAGACAGCTGACTACTTTCCCATTAGACCAGCACAGTCTGAGAAATTCACAAATTTCTGATCTCCTGCCTGGTCCCTTAATCCTTTGGGGTTCAGGATGATTCAATCACTGGTCATTTTCTGCTTCAGGAATCTGCTCCCACTGGGTAGCCAACACCTACTCAGAAACCCAGGAACTCTCGAATTCACAAGATAGCTACCAATGATGGAAACATCCAATCAGTGGTTGCAAGCTTACATAGGAAAGTTCATGTTTTTTGCCCATGTGCTCAAGTGGTGAACCATCATTGCCACTTGGCATGGGGAGAAAGGAGAGATGTCCCCTCCCTCAAACACCCTTGCTGGAAATCCAAGAAGAATTTGGCACAGAGTCATTGAGTGAGTCAAGCTCCCTGGTTCAAATTTCAATCATCTTTGACATGACTTCAGGGACAGGGACCATGGCACCTATCAGGAATTCCTGGGATGTGCCTATCCTTTAGCAAGAATCCAAAGCACAGTCCTCTGGAAGGGCCCAGAGCACATGCCTAGCTTCCTGAGGAGTGGCCCAGTCGAGCCCTGCTACATTGTTATGGGGCATAAACCAAACTCATGTCCTGCAGTATGAATTATTTTTCAGTGAGTTTTCTGCTATTGGATTTCTTTTTTAATGAAGAATAGCTATAGCAAAGACTATACAATTGCTGTTTCTTCCTTACTGGGGGAAAAAGCCTAAAAACTCACAGTGAGGGATTCCAGGGGTAATAGATTTTCCTTCATTCAAAATGAATAGAGTTAGTGATTTGAACCAGCATGGGTTGTCTTATTCTGTCTACACCTTGGAGAGTTAAACAGCTGGCATCCTGTCGGCATTTCTGTTCAAATCTATGTTTTTAAACATGAAAATAACCCTATCCCCTTGGCTTGAACTCCACATGCGGGCTGCTACCCTGCAGCAAACCTTTCAGAAACTCATTAAAAAATAGCAGGGTGGTCGCTCTCTGCACTAGCGGGTTATTAAAAGTCAATTGCACTGGAACAGAAGGGAAGGACTCCCTGAGTCCAATCACTCTGCTCCCTGGGCTGTGCTACCTGTGTTCAAGGGCAAAAGCTAGGTCCAGAGATCATGAAGTGACCCTCTATGCCTGCTACCATGGAGGTAAGGCATTTAATCCCTGGCCTTCAGTTTCCTCATCTGTGTGATGAGGGGGTCAGATAATGTGAAAGGTGCCTTTTCTCTAACATCCCTTGGTTCTCTGATTCTAACTCCACAAAGATCAGTCTGGAATGAGGCTGAATTCAAAATGCCCTCAGGCAGACAGAGAGAGACTAGAGGGGTGGTGTCCCTTGCTGGCCGGATTATTCAAATGCTGCCTCTGACTGTTACTAGTTACATAATTGCAGACAAATCATACTACCTGCCTGAGCCTCAGAAATCTCATCTGTAAACTGAAGAGCAGAGATCAGAGCTAGAAGAGAGCTGCTCTCTGTGCAAATACACTTTAAACACAAATAATTATAAGCAGGGGCAACTTGGTGGCAGGATAGTGCACAGAGCACCAGGCCTGGAGTGAGGAAGACATCTTCCTGAGTTCAAATGTGACCTCAGACACTTACTAGCTATGTGACCCTGGGCAAATCACTTAACCCTGTTTGCCTCAGTTTCCTCATCTGTAAAATGAGTTGCAGAAGGAAATGGCAAACCACTCCAGTATCTCTGCCAAGAAAACCAGAAGGCGGGTCATGAAGAATTGGATACAACTGAAATGACTGAACAACAAATTACAATTTTTCCTTGAAATAAAAATTTTTATCCTACTATCAATGGACAAATCTTAGTCCTTTGAGGTATTCTTAAATTGTGGTCCTTCTCATGCTAAAGGTCATCTAGTTCAACCTCACCATTTCATAGATGAGGAAACTGAGGGCCATGGAAATTGAGTGAGATACAGGTAATAAGCAGCAAGATTGGGATTTGAATATAGGTCTTCAGAATCCAGCAGTGTGATGGAGCTGAAAAAGTTTTGGCTATCAACTCAGTGGACCTGAGTTCAAATCCTGACACTGATGCCTATTACCTATATGATTTTTGTTGTCACTTAAGCACCCTGGGCCTCAGTTTTCTCATCTGTAAAATCAAGGCATTGGACCAGATGGCTTCTGAAGTCCTTTCTAGTCCTAAAACTATGATCTTGTCACTTCAACTATTTTGGCCTCAGTTTACTTATTTGTAAAATGAGGAGTTTGTATTAGATGGACATTGAAATGCCTTTCATCTTAAGAGTAATGTTATTATAGCACATCCCTGATGGGTTGTCATAAAGATTTAAATATATACATAATACTATATAAATGCCGGCTAGTTACCATCTTCACGTTAAGTAGGATTACCTCCTTGTGCTGGTCAAAGTTAATAGGAGCACATTAAAAGTATTTTTTAAACTTCCGTAGACATTACATCCTGTCAGACCCCATTGATGTCTTAATTAGTTTTGCTGTACTGCTCCCTCCCTTCCCTTCCCTCCCCTCTTTGCTTGTTGCAAGGGATGGTTCACTGGACAGGAATAAATGCATGAATAGAGATGATGTAAAAATAAAATATATAAACAAAATTTTAGAAACACTCTTGCATTTTTCTAATCTCTTTTACAATTTCCTCTCTGCTACTTTGCAGGAGAGCCTGGTGAGTTTATAATTGAAACTTCACTGCCAGGCAGTCAGCAAAGAAGAGCTCTAATCAGATGACATTCAGATGTGACTAGAGAAAAATTGGGAGGGGCAATATTGGTCTAACTTATTATCCAAGTGCATTTGCTCCCCAATATGCTGCCCCTACACTGTCTGTACCCATTGAAGATGTCCCCTCCGCTTGCCAAGGAAAGCCTGATAATAAAAGTGATTCCCTCCATCAATGCACAGAATGGTGCTAACTTTATTCCTGAATTTGAGCTACTGCTGTTCCAGTTCTAAGTTTAATTTCCTCACCAACTCAAGGGAGGCCAAGGCCAGTGGGACTGATACAGTCCATGTACCACACAATGAAAGCAGACATCATTTTGGTCATGTCATAGAAATATTACCTACTCAAGCCCAGATCCCTTGGCTCCTAATTGGTCTCTGAGCTTGCATTCTTTTCTCTACAATGCTTCCTCAGCAGAGAGGACAAAATGACCTTCGTTAAAACACAGATATAGGACTTCTTACCAAGATGGCTGCCTGAATGGAAGCAGACCACCTCAGTCCCGCAGAGATCTCCAGCAAGACCTTGAAATTTGTGGTGACTGAATAATGAGCAAGAAATCCAATGAGAAACCACAGTAAGTGATTTCTTCCATCCCAGAATTGAACAAAAAGTCAACAAGTGGCCCACTAGCAAAAGGAAAGATTCCCCAGCCCCTCATGGTAAAGCCAGCATCAGCCCAAGCTAGCAAACAGGTAGCCTTCAGTAGAACTTTAGAAGGTTTGGAGAAACTTGTAACCTGCAGGGCTCTGGGTTCTGAGGCAGCAAGAGCAGAGGCCTCCCCCACAAGAAACACCCAGCATAGTCAGAAAACCTTAAGACCTCAGAAGCCCCTAGAGTATTAGTGCCCAGCTACCAGAATGGCCCACAGCACTCAGACCTGGACACCTCAGGTCTAAGGCCTCTGATGCTCCCACTCTTTCCTGACACATCATAGAAGGCTTTGAAGATCTGGCACTCTGAACCTCAAAGATCCAGGAGGGCTTGATTAGGTTGAGGTAAGCCTGGGGAATCAAGAGACCCAGTATTAGACCAAGCAGAGCTGCCTACCCCAACCAAAAGGTCAGCAAAGGGGAAAGCCTGGCCCTGGTGCAAAGTCCCAGGAATCAAAGCTGGAGAGATGAGTGAAAAAAAACTCACCACAGCTATATAAATTCAACAAGACAATAGCAAAACTGCTCTCTGTTTTTGTATCCCCTTCTCATGTTTTTTGTTTTCTTGTCTGCAATAAAAGTTATATTGCCCCATTCCCCTAGGTGCTAAAGTTATGCTACTCAAATTAGCCTGTATTTGCTTATCTGTTTAAAAGTGGCATCCTCTCCCAGAAGAATACATAAAGGTAGGCAATGTTTCTCCTTTCGTACTTGTGTTCCTGGTATGGTGCCTAGCACATTGTAGGGCTTAAGTGAAGGTTGAATTGAATTGAATAAACTTGAACTCCAGTCTCCTGGAGAAACACTCTGCTTACCCTAGAGTTTGAGCAGGTTAAAGACAGGCCTGTGGTGGTCCTCTTTGTCAGTTTCCAGAGGCAACTGTCCATGGTACCTCTGCTCTTCCAACCTTGCTTATGCTAACTATATGTCCCTCATGTTTCCAAGCCATTCGTTTTTAAAACAAATTTAGTATCTTTTGTTTTTAACTTGTTTCAATTACCAAATATATTATCCCCCTCTCCAATAATCTATTCCTTCTGTTAAAATATTCAAATGTATCTGTGACATCAATAATTCATACTTTTCCCCCAACAATGCAACTCACAAGTCATCTTTGTCTATTCCTCAAATGTTTACCACAGCAGGATTCATTCAATATGCTAGAATCCTTCTCTGCTTTCTCTAGAGGCCAAGAGGATACTACCTGTCTGCCCAATTATCTGCACACCTGGCCATTTGGCCAGCCCATCTTCTCTTGCTATTATAAATTTCCCTGATGGCATCTTTTATTCCTGTTCTCCTCCTGAAATTCCTCATTATTTATATGTTGTAGGCTGCTCACATGTATCATACCTCTTTCATTGCTCACCATGTAATAGCCTATTACATTTCATGTCTTGCAGCAATAAGCTACACTAGTAAAATGTTGATATAACAAATGGGAGAAGTTCTAGAAGCTTAGGAGTCACTGGACAGTTCTGACATGCTTCGAAGGCAATCTATTTTCCTTCTATGGGCCCAACTCATTGTTTATTTGTACTGTCTGTTCTATATGTACATATTGATTAGCCAAGCTCTAGATGTTCATCCTAAGTGCATGTCACAATCTGGGCAATAGATTCTTCATCCACCTGGTCATCCTGATGTGGATGGCTATTAAGCAAAACTCCTTTGGTATTCTTTATGTAAGAACCCTGTTCAATGACCAATGAGTGGACTTTTAATCAAGTCCTCCTATAAATTATTTATCAAAAATCAGCCCATGTGGTAGAGTCTCTATTTAGATCTTTTAGCTTTCTATGGCTTTCTATTAGCTTTCTGCATCTGTAAGACAGAGACAGGTGTAGTAACAATGAGATGATGCATGCAAAGTCCTTTGTGAACTTTAAAGCCCTATACACATGGTGGTTATTATTATTCACAACTGTTACTCTTACTACATGACTATTCCACTTGCTTTGGGATCCTATCTTCCCTGACAGCATCTTTTATGCCACTTATTATATGCAACAGCCTACTTCTACCCACCGGACATCCCTCCATTTCCCTTTAGGTCACCCACAATTTTGGTTCTGTGAAGCCTGTGATGTCATACAATTCACAAACATATATAATCACTAGGAGGATATCAGGGTCAAAAAGGATGTTTTTCTGCCAGAAACCATTTTGAGATTGTTGAAAAACATGATCTGGGTGTATCCCACATGAAACATTCTGCATACCTTCCCTGGAATTGTATCTAATATCTATTTTTTAAATGTCAGTTTTATTGATATATTTTATCTTTACATCATCTCTTCCTTCCCAGGCCTCAGTTTCCTCATCTGTAAAATGAAATTCAGTTAGATGGCACCTGAGGCATCTTTTAGTCCCAAATCTATCACCCTATGATCACTAAGGCCTCTTCTAAAGAATTGGGTCTGGGAGGAGAAAGAATGGAGTTTTTTAACCAATCGAACCATAAATGGAAGGAAATTTGGGGAACTTGCTATCCCCACACAAGGTCCAGGCTAAAAGACGCAATTAAAATCCTGAAAGATTTATTTTGTAGATGACTAATTGAAAATAGGTTATTAAATGGATATTAGGGATGTTGGAGGCAGGTCTTCAACCCTTGAAGGTGACATCTTGGAGGGCTGATGTCCCCATTTTCCTTGGATGACACTTTCACAAATGGATACCAGCCTGGCTGGTAGCCCAGACTCTATAGGTCTAAAATAAAACACATCATTTTCCTCTACAAATCTTCTCCTTGCTACATCCTTTCAAGTTTGGTATCATTATGTCAGCATTCCCACAAAGCACTCAGGCTTGAAACCTCGATGTTATCTTTCATTCTTTATTCTCCTGAGGCTGCTCCACCAATTTAGTCTGTTACCAAGGCCTTTTGACTCCTCCTCAGTGATGTTATTAGACCTCATCCCTTTCTTTCCACTGCACCCGAGTTCAGACCCTCTGTTTCCTTTCAAGTGAAGTATTGGAATAGCTTCCTCACTGGCTTTGCTGCCTTCTTTTGTTCCTTCTGCATCCCATTCTTCCTATACAATTCTAACAAATTAATGATCCTAAAAACCTTCTCTGAAATTCCTTTGCTTGAAAGTCTTCAATGGATTCTGAGGCAGCTGGGTGGGCCAGTGGGTACAATGATGGACCTAGAGACAGAAAAACCCAAGTTCAAATCTAGCCCCAGACATGTATTATCTGTGTGATCCTAGACAAGTCATTTTTAACTTCTATCTACTTCAGTTTCCTTATTTGTAAAATAGAGATTATAATATAATAGTACCTATCTCAAAGGGTTGTTATGAGGATAACGTTAGATAATGTTGGTAAAGTGCTAGATTAATGTTAGCTATTGTTTTTGTCGTCTTCTGAATAAAAACCAAACTCCTTAGCTTGACATTCTAAGGTGACAATCTAGAGTCATGTTGCTTATCTGGACTTACACCAAAATATTCATGCTCCATCCAAACTATACTCCATGGTTCATTGGTTGTCTTTTGTTCTCGAAGAGGACCAAAATGACATCAATATGCCAGAGTCAAGTCTCAGTGTGCCTGATTGTGGCTGATCAGGCCAATAAAACTCAGAATGCTCTACCACAGATTGGGCACAGACACTCTGCGTGAACATCTGGGGCAGATTCTCTACACTTGCACATCCTGCATTTCCTTTGAGTTGTTTCAATTCTGCTTTGCTCATAGAGCATAGCACCTTCTCTGATGCGGGCACACCATGCTGAGCAATCCTGTGCCAATGTCCCCATGTCACACAATGAATCCCAAAGTTCTTAAGAGAGACCTTGAGAGCGTCTTTGTATTGCTTCTTCTGACCACCATGTGACCCTGTGTGAGTTCTCCATAAAACAGTCTTTTTGGCAAGCTTATGTTTCACATTTGAATGTGGCCAGCCCATTGAAGTTGTGCTCTCTGAAGCAGAGCTCAAATGCTTGGCAGTTTAGTTTGAGAAAGGACCTTAGTGTCTGATATCTGGTTCTGCCAGGTTATCTTCACAATCTTCCTAAGACAATTCATTACCTTGTAGGCTAAAATGAACAGAGTTGGGAAATTACAGCTTCTTCTTGACAGGACCTTGCCTGCTCAGCCAGTATTGTCAACATTGCAGTTACTGGGATGCTTTCTGGATTTTTGGAATGAGGCTAGTGAGGTCTACTAATATCTAACATGCCCCTACTCCGCTCAAATAAAGTTAAACTAATAGGTCTTGGGAAAGTTGTCTCCAATGAATAATGTTTGAAGAGAGAGATTTCTGTCTCTAATAGGAACCTCTTGATTCCATGCGTCCCTTGACAAGGGAAGACTAGTGGGTACAGTGGTGCAGAATTCATCTTGACAGGGAGTGTGAAGCTCAGAATTCAGAAGGTATGATGGTGCTTCCAACCCTCCCAATAGCTGAGGAGGAGGTAGGGATGCTAACAGAAAGAAAACTGATTAAGGACTTAAGACCTGACTAGATTGGTAGTAAAAACAAGGGGATTGTAACCACACAGGTCTTCTGAAGGCTCCCCTTTCTGGGCATTCTTTCCATTTTTAAGACAGAAGAGCAGAGAGCAATGCTGCTCTTTACCTTCTCTTTAAGAAGCCTTCTCTGGGGTTCCCCCCTTCATTTTCCCTATGGGTCCTTACGGATGAGAGAAAGATGAAGCGGTAGTCTCTCCCTTTTTATGTATCTCTGTCTCTCTTTGTCTGTCTCTGTATTTCTCTATCTGTCACTCTGTCCCTACCTCTGTTTTTTGTTTCTTTGTCTCTGTCTCTCTGTCTCTCTATTTCTTTGTCTCTGTCTTTGTCTCTGTCCCTCAGTGTCTCCTTCTGTGTCTGTACCTTTCTCTCTGTCTCCTAGGAACTGTGAAATCTATGGAGCCTCCTGTCAAGGTTAGCCCAGCTGGTCACAAAAGAGATAATCCAATTTCATCCTATTCACAAGAAAGCTTATGTGCCTTGTATCTTTAGTTGCCGAAATATATTTGCAATTTATAGAAGCCATTTTTGTGGATTTTGATGAAAGATTTCCCTGAAGATTTATGTTCTTATTAAAAACTTTGACCTTTATCAAAATTGCTCAGTTATTCACTGTGATTCAGTGCACCAAATGTCCTATTGCCCATTGCCAAAAATACCCTTCCAAAATACCTTAAATGCGAAAAATAAGAAGAATGCATTGACTTCTAATAATTTCTAGTGGAGGAAATGCTGGAATAGAGTTTCAAAAAAACATGAAAATGGCTAGTATTTGTCACACAGCACGGAATAACCATCTCTTTAAGTTTACCACCTCACCATGAAGTCCTTTCCCTGAATATTTTGATAAAAAGTGATTTTTCTCACATCTCACTCATATAGCAATCGGTGACTCTATTATGGTGCTTGTCAGACAATCTCCTGTGTACAGAAAGGGCTCCAACACTCCATCACCTTCCTCACAAGTTCTCCCTTCATGGAAGTTTCATTGTCATGTGATTGAATGGAACTCTCTGTTTCTAGGCTTGGTCTGGGACTAATGCAGACTGTCCCTTGGCTTTTTGATTTGGTGGAAAGTACAATGGATTAAAATTCAGAAGACTTCAATATGAGTATCAGCATTCTCATTATGTGTAACCTTGAACAAGGGAATTAACCATTTGGCACCTCAGTTTCCTTATCTGTAAAATGCGATGGTTGGATTAGATGTGTTAGATTCTGAGGATGTTGGGAAGTAAGGAGCTTTGAGCTTCAAGCTATGAAGGTTTGAAATTCTCAGCTGCCAGTTATGCCCTTGAGCCATTTAAGAGACAACGGGATGTACCTAGACACTGGTGTTAAAGATGTGATGGGAGAAACAAGACTCTGAGTGTGTAGAAGATGTGACTGGAAAGAATGACAAAAGGTGTATAGAATAAAGTGAGTATTTATCAGGGACAGAGACACAGAGACAGAGAGTGTGAGAATGGGTGCGTGTTAGAACTGGAGCCTGGACTGTCCATTCAAGTAAGAGTGCATGGATTGGGGTGGGGGATAAGGGATGACAGAAGTGGCTTGGAGCTTAGAGTCCCCTCACCCCCATCTTCCCCCAGTGATTCTACCTTGAACAACACAGATGAATGGCAAAGCTCTGAGCACCATTCTGGAAGCTGGTGCTGAGCACTCTTGGAGGGGAGAGGAGCTAAGGAGGGGGAACAAAGGGAATTAAGACACTGATGTGAGTCACAAAAAAAGGGATATGAGTGGGAGCCATAAATCTCTAAGGAGAGCTAGCTCTTAGTTCGCTTGTAGCTCTGACATTTTGTGATTTTGAGACTCAGAGTTTCTTGTTACCTAAAATCCTAGGACGCATTAATTCTTTCTCAGTAAAGAAAATGTCATTAAAGCAAGGTGTTGGGCTCTAAGGAGGTTATACCAGAAACTGGAATCCAAAAGAAGTGGGGGCACAGTTGGTTGTCTCTTTAGAGAGTCTCTTTCTGTCATTATCTCTATGTTTCCCAGTCCTTCCCTGTTTGTGTATGTCTCTCTGTCTGTATCTGTCTTTTTGTCTCTGTCTGTCTGTCTCTATCTGTCACTCTATCTCTGTTTCTGTCTCTGTCTCTTTCTCTGCCTGTCTTTCTCTATCTGTCTCTGTCTCTGTCTCTGTCTCTGTCTCTGTCTCTCTCTCTCTCTCTCTTTCTCTCTGGCTCTCTGTCTCTGCATGTTTTTCTCTCTCTGTCACTGTATTTATCTCTGTCTCTGTCTGTCTCTGTCTCTGTTTCTCTGTCTCTCTGTCTGTCTCTGTCTCTCTCCCCCTTTCATTGATTTTTTTTTATCTCCAGTGTCTAGTCTATTGAATATGAAAAGGTACAGATTAAATCCAGAGTTTTGTTTTTGCTGTCCCTTGGACTTCCCTCTCTTTTGACCCTGGGCACCCAATCTAAACATACTACCTGGTGCCTCCCAGCTGCTTTCCATTAGCCATGAAGGGAAGTGTATCTAGTAGACTTGAATGATTCATTTTCCTGATTGTTCCACAGGACAGGGAGATTAGTCTGAGACCCCAGAGTGTAATGGGAAGGGTTGGCTAAAGCATTTTGCTCACCAAGATTTTCCACGGTTCCTTGCAGCTCTTAATTTTATCATCCCATGACCTAAGAGTCCTAGGATCACTAGTACAAAGTCTGTGACTTTCACCTTAATTGGAAATACAAAGAATACTAACCCACTTCCTTCAATTTTGACTTTAATAATTTTGTTATATAATTTATGGAAATTATTAAGCAACTTTTATGGCCAAGGTGCTGGATAAGAATAGCTGGTATTTATATAGCACTCTTAGGCTTGCAAAGTGTTTTACAGATATTCTTTCACTGGGTTCTCACAACTGTACAAAGAGGATTCATAGGATGCCAGACATAGATCTGGAAGGGAGCTCAAACACTGTCCAATTCCATCTCCTTGTTTTACAGATAAAAGGAGTGAAACCCAAGACAAGGGGCTTGTTCAAGGCCCCAGGGAGAATAATCATCAGAGATTCTAACTCTAGTCCTCAGCCTCCAGAGCCATTGTGCTCTTAGCTGGAAAGCTTCAATCTAAAACTATTGTTATCATCCCCCCTTTTTTTCAGATGAAGAAGCAATCTCAGAGAAGCAAAGATGCTTGCTCATGGACATACAGCCCAGGGGTGTCAGGGTGGAATTTGTACCCTGGTCTTCCTGGCTCTCACAGTGTATCACTGCCTCCCCATCTAGAACCCGCCCTGGCATCTGTATATCTACTTTGGTGCTGTGATTTCAATTCTCTTCAGAAGGAACAAGGAAGAACAGAAAACTTTATTTTAAATGTTTGTGAGTTCAAGCCACCATCTCTACATTATTTTTTCTGGGTACATTTATCCGAAAGGCTTAACGAAGAATATAAATCATAACTCTCAATGTGATTTAGTTCCTCTCTTTAAACATCTGGGTCACAGATTTGCTCAGTTAATTGATGTTATTAATGCTTCTCACTTGTCAGCTAGATAATAGATTGATTCATAATTTCAATAAGCATCTGTGCAGCTCTTTCTCTTCAACTATAATAGACAGCTTCTGTCATTCATTACTTTTTCTTTGGGTGAATATTTGGCAGAGGGAGGATTTTTTAATTTCTTACTGTGGAAAATGGGTCCTTCTTGAAAGAAAGGTCCCGTATATCAAAGTATTCATAGTACCACTTTTTGTTGTAGCAAAGAATTGGAAACAAAATAGGTATTCATGTATTGGGGAATAGCTAAACAAATTGTGGTACTTAGATGTCATGGAATATTACTGAACTATAAGAAATGACAATTACAAAGAATTCAGAGAAGCATGAGAAGACTTAGATGAAATGGCACAGAGTGAGATAAGCAGAACCAGGAAAACAATATGTACAATGACTACAACAACGAAAATAGAAAGAACAATAGAGCAGAATGTAATACTTGGTAATTACAATGACAACTCTTGGCCTTGGGAACAAATCAAGAAAATATACCTCCCTTCCTTCATTGCAAAGGTAAGGGACTATAGATGTGTAATATTGTTTATCCTGTGAGGCATGGCTAATGTGTTCATTGGTTTGGCCGAATTTCTCTTCTCACGGTCTTTGTTACAAGGGATGTCTAGCTGGGACAAAGGATACACACACACACACACACACACACACACACACACACACACACACACACACGTGTGTATATAAATAAATAAATATATATATATATTATATTGTGTGTATACATATACACATGTAAATATATGTATATATAAACAGATAGATATTTGGAAATGAATATAATGTGACAAAAAATATAAATAAAAATTAAAGAACATTAGAACCTCTTTTGACTTTAACAATGCTGTAATTTGAGACTAATGTGGATTTATGAATCAAATATTTCTGTAGAGTCTCTGGAGTGTGAGTGGAGAAGTCCCTCCCACAGAGCTACTGGGACCCCCAAACAAACTGAGTTTATCATAAAGGCCCACAGACAAAGTCGAGCATCCTCTATCTTCCTAGAAAGTTCTCCCAAAGTTTCTGTGATCTTAGCTGGAGCTAAATTTCTCTGAATATTTTCTTTGCCACTGGTTACCGAAAGAGTGATTCTCTGGAAGGCACCCATCTACTCACCCATACCCTTCAGGGGAGACATGTGCAGAGCCATGGATCAGTGATGATGGCTGAATCAGTTTGATTGCCATTCCTCCAGTTGGTGCTGACATTCCATATGGACACTCCAGTTGGACCTTCCATGTGATCTTAATTAGAAGACACATTACTCCACGATAAAGAGACTAATGTTTCAAAAAGAACACTTGAGTCCCACAAAATGTTAATCCTTTGTACTCCCTGAACTTTGGTTTGCTAATCTCTGATGGGTTCCCCAAGCTCTAAATTATCTTATATGCAACTCGTTCATCCACTTATCACATCTTCTGGGATTTCTGCATCCCATAAACATTCTGACATTTGGCATAAATTTTGTAACTACATCTATAGGTAAACATCTTGATGCCCTCAATAGAACATAAGCTCTTTGAGGGAAGAGACAGTTTTGTTCTTGTCATTATATCTACTGTGCCTAAGACAGTTTATGGTACCTAGTAGGTAAAATGTTTGTTAATGGGTGGATTAATTGATTACTTGGCAACTGATAAGTCTAGCTCTTCAGATGACCATTGACTTTCTCCCAACCCTGCCTCCCTTCCTTTCATCAAGTGAAAATTTCTCTTACCCTTTATCCTGGGTTTCTATAGCTCAGTTTACAATATTTTCTCTGTGTAGTGACTCAGCATGAACTGAAGTTATTTAGGTGGTCATGTTACAACGCTATTTCATAAGTATTTTCCACTTAGATTTCCAGTTCTTGAGAGAAATGGTTATTTCTCTTTTACACAAATAACCAATTATTAAATTAGGACTAAACTTTTCCCTTTATATTTCCTCATTCAAAAATCAGCCCCTATAGGTTATTTAGCCAGCCTCTGAAGGACATTGTTAATAGATGAAATTGCCCAAATCCTTGGGGTACACGCTTTTTGATCTTGGGTGGGACTACACTCAACTAGAAAACCTTGCAAATGGAATCCAGTCTAGGCAAGATCTAGCCCTAAGGAAATAAACCCTTGTCCTTGTAGCCTTCCATTAGAATTTAGGGCAACCCAGTTTATGAAGGAGAAAACCAACTAATGAGGTCTGGGATGAATTCTTTTGTCCAGATTGCTGGATGTGGCTGAATGGCATGATTAGGACACATCCTCTGCAGGAGAAGCTGAAGACTTTTTGCCCACCTCCTCATTAATATGTTTACCCTCTCGTTGATTGTTAACCAATCAGAGTTGATTTCCACCCTCAGGTATACCCTCTTTTCCAAAGGCTTTTTAATCATTTAGAGGCTCCCAAGGTGTGTCTTTGGTTTACGAGAGAAAGCCAAATGACCATTATTTTATTAATTATCTGCTGGCCATAATAAATAAAATTGACTATTAAATGCCCAGAAACAATGTCTCTCAAACTTTTCATTTGTCACAGTTCCTTCTTTGTGATATTTTATTCCATTTGCTAGCTAAAGAATATTCTAGGTCTTTAAGGCAATACTACAAAAACCAGAGTTTGTTGGGTTGATATTTTGCAATATTTGAGTCAAATTCTGTGGGGTTTTTGTGATAATCTTTGATTCTTTTGTTATATTTCCAAGATTCTACTTATTTAAAAGAAGTTAATACAGTTTGATGGAGTCTGAATGCAGATTGAAGCATACTTTTAATATTTACCAATTTATTTTTTGTTTTGTGTTTTCTTTCACAATGTAACTAATGTGGAAATATGTTTTGCATGACTACACATGTAAAACCTATGTGAAATTGCTTGCCTTCTCAATGAAGAGGAAGAGATGAGAGACAGCAAGAGAATTTGAAATTCAAAATTAAAAAAAATGTTAAAAATTGTTTTTGGATATTGTTGGAAAAATATTTTTAAAAAGAAGTTTGGAATTTTCATGATAGACTTGTTTTATGTAGTTGTCTGTGCACATTCTCAGATTTCTAGATTCCTATTAGTAACATTTGATTCTTTTCACTAAAATTATAATATTGTCCCTATGGAAGGAATGAAGGAAAGAGGCACCCACTTTGTGCCAGGCACTTTAAGTGCTTCAGGAATAATACTTCATTGGATCCTCTCAACCACCCTGTCAGATAGGTGCTATTATTATCATTCCTAATTTACAGTTGAGGAAATGGGGCAGACAAATTAAGTGACTTGCCCTGGGTCACAAAACTAGTAAGTATCTGAGTCTGGATTTGAACTCAGGTTTTTCCAACTCCAGATTCGGCACTCTGTCCATTGTACCACCTAGCCGCTTCTATGGGGAATAATCCAACAAAAACTGAAGCATGCAGGTAAACTTTGTACAATGTAGTTTAATGTGACTTTTAGTTAATTTCTTTTTTGCATTCTTAATATCATTTTTATTTAATATTTTAGTTTTCAACATTGATTTCCACAAGATTTTGAGTTACAAATTTTCTCCCCATTTCTACCCTCCCCCCATTCTGAGATGGCATTTATTCTGATTGCCTCATTCCCCAGTCAGCCCTCCCTTCTTTCACCCCATCCTTTTTCCCCTTACTTTCTTGTAGGGCAGGATAGATTTCTATGCCTCATTCCCTGTATATCTTGTTTCCCAGCTGCGTGCAAAAAAAACCTTTTTTTAAGCATCTGCTTTTAAAACTTTAAGTTCCAAATCCTCTCCCCACTTCCCATCCCACCAACCCTCCCTAGGAAGGCAAGCAATTCCACATAGATCACACATGTATCGTTATGTAAAACACTTCTACAATGCTCATGTTGTGAAAGGCTAACTATATTTCCTTCCATCCTATCCTGTCCCCCCTGTATTCAATTTTCTCCCTTGACCCTGTCACTTTTCAAAAGTGTTTGCTTTTGATTACCTCCTGTCCCTATCTGCCCTCCCTTGTATTATCCCCCATTTTTCCCCTTCCCCTTACTTTCCTGTGGAGTAAGATACCCAATTGAGTGTGCATGTTGTTCCCTTCTCAAGTTGAATCCGATGAGAGTAAGATTCACTCATTCCCCCTCACCTGCCCCCTCTTCCTTTCCAACAGAACTGCTTTTTCTTGCCACTTTTATGTGAGATAATTTACCCCATTCTATCTCTCCCTTTCTCCCTCTCTCAATATATTCCTCTCTCACCCCTCAAATTTATTTTATTTTTTTAGATATCATCCCTTCATATTCAACTCATCCTGCACCCTCTGTCTATATTCCCTCCAACACCTCTAATACTGAGAAAGGTCTCATAAATTACACGCATCATATTTCTATGTAGGAATGTAAACATAACAGTTTAACTTTAGTAAGTCCCTTATGAATTCTCTTTTTGTTTACATTTTCACGCTTCTCTTGAATTTTGTATTTGAAAGTCAAATTTTCTATTCAGCTCTTATCTTTTCACTGAGAAAGCTCGAAAGTCCTCTATTTTATTGAAAATCCATATTTTGCCTTGGAGCATGATACTCACCTTTGCTGGGCATGTGATTCTTGGTTTTAATCCTAGCTCCTTTGAACTCTGGAATATCATATTCCAAGCCCTTCAATCCCTTAATGTAGAAGCTACTAGATCTTGTGTTATTCTGATTGTGTTTCCGGAGTATTCAAATTGTTTCCTTCTGGCTGCTTGTGGTATTTTCTCCTTGACCTGAAAACTCTGGAATTTGGCAACAATATTCCTAGGAGTTTTCTTTTGGGGATCTTTTTCTTTTTTTTTTTAATTTATTTTTGACATGTTTGATTTTCAGCATTGATTTTCACAGGACTTTGAATTACAAATTTTCTCCCCAATTCCTCCCCCCCCACTCCAAGATGGCATACACTCTGGTTGCCCTGTTCCCCAGTCTGCCCTCCCCTCTGTCACCCCATTCCCCTCCCATCCCCCTTTCCCTTCCTTTCTTGTAGGGCAAGATAAATCTCTATGCCCCATTGCCTGTGCATCTTATTTTCTAGTTACATGAAAAACAAAACTTTTTTACTTTTGAACATCTATTTTTTTAACACCTTGAGTTC
>CM053627.1:24315146-24346135 GCA_028646595.1 Phalanger gymnotis
TAATGAGATATTTCACATTGTCTCCTATTTTTTCATTCCTTTGGTTCTGTTTGATAATATCTTGATTTCTCATCAAGTCACTAGCTTCCACTTGCTCCAATCTAATTTTTAAGGTGGTATTTTCTTCAGTGGCCTTTTGTACCTCCTTTTCCATTTGGCTAATTCTGCCTTTCAAGGCATACTTCTCCTCATTGGCTTTTTGGAGCTCTTTTGATGTTTGGGTTATTCGATTCTTTAAAGTGTTATTTTTTTGGGGGGGGTCTCCTTTAGTAAGTCATTGACTTGTTTTTCATGGTTTTCTTGTATCCTTCTCATTTCTCTTCCCAATTTTTCCTCTACTTCTCCTACTTGCTTTTCCAAATCCTTTTTGAGTTCTTCCATGGCCTGAGCCCAATTCATATTTTTCTTGGAGGCTTTTGATGTAGGCTCTTTGACTCTGTTGACTTCTGGCTGTATGTTTTGGGCTTCTTTATCACCAAAAATGGAATCTAGAGTTTGAGTTTGAGTCTGAGCTTGTTTTCTCTGCTTGTTCATGTTCCCAGCCAAATACTTGACCTTTGAGCTTTTTGTCAGGATATGACTACTTGTAGAGTAGAGAGTATTTTGTCCCAAGCTTTAGGGTGCAAGCAATGCTATTTTCAGAGCTACTTCTACTCCACCATCACCGCAGGATCTGTCACAGCAGAGCTCCTCCTCCCGCAAGAACCTCCAACCAGGACCGCAATACAGATCCAAGCAGGGCACAGCAAGAGAATATGGCTTTGTGCCCACAAAGTGCTCCTTGCACTCCTGCTCTGATCCGCTGCTAGATTCCCCTGACTATGTGAGCCAGGAACTCAGGAAGCAGCTGACGCTGGACCTCTGGAAGCAGCCTCAGGAGCTTCCTGCTGCTGCCACTGCCTCTGCTGCACCACCTCCACCACCCCTAGGGCTGGTGGCCAGACCACTCTGAACTCGATCCCACAGTTTCCCACTAAGCTGCTCTTTGGCGTTCGTGGGTTGAGAAGTCTGGTAACTGCCACAATTCACTGATTCATTGCCCCAAGGCCTGTTCCAGCTGGCTGACTCTGGGTCTGGTCTGTCCCAATGCAGCCCACACTGGTCTGTGTTCTGCTCCCAGCACCATGTGATAGACCCTTCCCAGCAACCATCCAGGCTCTCTTGGGCTGGATGCCTGTTTCCCTCTGCTATTTTGTGGGTTCTGCAGCTGTAGAATTTGTTCAGAGCCATTTTTACAGGTGTTTGGAGGGATTTGGGGGAGAGCTTAAGCAATTCCCTGCTTTCCAGCCACCATCTTGGCTCTACCCCAATTTTTAGTTAATTTCTAGCTTCTTTGTGGTACTAATAGCTAGGTGGCATGCTGCATAGAGTGCCAGACCTGGAATCTTCCTGAGTTCAAACCTGTCCTCAAACACTTATTAGCTGTGTGACCCTGGGCAACTCACTTAACCCTGTCTGCCTCAGTCTCCTCATCTGTCAAGTGATCTGGAGAAGGAAATGGTAAACCACTCCAGTATCTTTGTCAAGAAAACCCCCAGATTGGTCAAGAAGAGTTAGATATGACTGAAACAACTGAACAACAAACAACAATATGAATTGGAGTTTGGTCAGCAATCATATTGAATTGTCATTTTAAGTGTTTTCCCCTTAGATTTCTAAGTTACTAGTTGTAATATTTGATTCTATTAGTGAGACATAATTATTCTAGCAATTTTTAGCAATGCAGGACAAATTGGAGCTTATTATGTAGACTCATTGCAATTCATTTGTGTAGGTCCTTTCTACTTGCATGTGTTGATTCTCAATGGTAATATCTGATCCCTCTACTTCAGTGTGGACTTTGGGAGACACAGTTTGATGGATATTTCCAAAGTAGATGTCTTGCTTCCTAGTTGTAATATTGTTCCATCAGATGTTTCCATCTGAATTACACTTCATTTTAGCCATGCAACATAATTGAAGCATTTTTTTTACAGCCAAAGACAAATGAAGTTCATTAAAGATTCACCATAGTGGGTAGACTCTTAGGGAGTCTGAACATTTGTGACGCTAATGCCAGCGGGCCAGATTGAACCTTGAGCTAGATTGAATCTGAAGCATTTTTAAAAAGGTTTTATTGATGTCTTTTGTTTTTCCATGACCTAGATTGTCTTCTGTATCATTCCCTCTGTCTCCACCTAGAAAGCCATCCCTTATAACAAAGAATTTTTTAAAATGGAAGGAAAGAAAAAAAGATTTATCAAAATCAATCTGATATATTGGAAAAATCTGACATTAAATGCAATGTTCCAAACTAGTGGGAACCTCCCTTCTCACCACAGCTCTTCGCACTTTTGTAACAAAATGGTAAGAGATATTTTCTTACATCAATTCTTTTGAGCCAAGCTTGTGCTTTGCAATTTCGAAACATTTATTTTTAAAATTTTAAAATTTACTTTTTGTTACATTTTAATTTCTGCACTGTCTCCCCCTCCCCCTTCTCACCCCTCACTAGAGAAAGCCACCATTCAATGCAGATTTATAAATATATAGATATATAAAAGCATATGATGCGTACTTCCATTTATCAGTTCTTTCTCTGAAGATGGATACTATCTTCCTTCATAGGTCCTTTATAGTTGATTTGAGAATTTGTATTCTCAGAATAACCGGGTTGTTCACAATTATTCTTCAAACAATGTTGCAGTTACTGTATACAACGTTCTCTTTGTTCTGTTCGTTTTGCTCCTCATTATTGTGTGCAAGTCTTTCCGTGTTTTCCTAAAATGAGCCAGCTCATAATTTCTCACAGGACAGAATTGTATTTCACCACAGAACTGAAGCATTTTAGATAGTCATATTGAATGTTATTGCATAACCTTGTTTTGTATGTAGATTTTAGGTGCCTAGCAGTAATAATTCATTCCATTTGTAGATATAAAACATTCTCAGTATTTAGAAAATAGTAACACAAAGTGGAGCTTCCTGGGCAGACTATTATAATGTATTTAAATATGTATTTTATTTAGATATATTTGTTCGCAGTGGTAATATGTGATTATTTTAGCTGGAATTAGTACTCTGCAGCTAGGTGGCATAGGCTGGCTCAGACATTTTTCAGTTGTGTCTGATACTTCATGGCCTCGTTGGGGTTTTCTTAGCAAAGATACTGGAGTGGTTTGCCATTTCCTTCACCAGCTCATTTTACATGAGGAAACTGAGGCAGAGTGAAGTGACTTGCCCAGGGTCACACAACTAGTAAATGTCTGAGGCCAGATTTTAATTCAGGAAGATGATCCCCAGTTCAGCACTCTGTGTACTATGGTGCCACCTAGCTGCAAACTGGCTAGAGTACTAGATTTGGAGTCAAAAGACTTGAGTCTGGATCATCTCTTAGACATGTATTAGTTGTGTGACCATGAACAAGTCATTTAAACCTTCTCATTGTCAATTTCCTTTCCCTATAAAATGGAGGTGATAACATTAGTTCCAACTTCACAGGGTTGTTGTGAGGATCAAATTAGATAATATATGTTAACGTATAGCCAATGTAATAAACATATTACAATATGTATGTACGTCACAATATGTCATATGCATATTACAAATGTGAAATGTAAAACATTCTGTAAATATTATTAGGAGTAATTAAGCAAACTGGAGTGATCTGGTAGGACCTTTGCAATGCACTTGCATCTATGATTACATGTTAGGTTTTTAGATTACTAAGGAATATTATGTTTCCCCAGATATGTTTCTAGAATTCCAGTCATTTGAAGCAATATGACATAAATTAGATTTGTCTAGGTGGCCATGTTAGTGATTTTTACTTAGATTCCTAGCAGCAATTTTTGCTTCTATTAGTGAGATATGTCATAGATATTTTGAATAATGCAACAGAAATTAGAAGATTTGAGCTGATCCTACTATAATACATTTTAGATGTATAAATATATTTTATATACATACATACACACATATACACATATATTAATAAGCTGTCTAGGTTTCTAGTACCAATATATTGTTCCTTTGACTGTATTTAGTACATTCTAAGTAGATGTATCAGTCAAACATAATTCTTTTTCCCAATTCTTCATCATCTTTCAAAGATCACTGACAGTGTCCTACCTGTAGTACTTACTATTGTCCATGCCTGGTGTCAAGAGCTCACTGAGGTCATGTTGGCATTCTCTTACCACCCCATCATTTAAATTAAATTAATTTTCCCCCCAAAATGACTTTTCTGTATTTCGAAGACATAAGAACATTCTTTCTTTTAGATTAGAAAGAAGCACAAAAGGTATTCTTCCATTCCTTTGTCCATCATCTTTCCATTCCCTCCAAACAGTGGTGAGTGGACAGTGGTACTCCACTATGCCATGAAGTGTTTTATAGCACTTGGCTAATTAATAAAATTTCCCTTCCTCTCTATTTTCAGTTTAAAGCCTTTTGATCTGATCTCTAACTTTCTAGGCATGTATATTATTACTGGCACTTACTCTGTTTACTCTTTCCATGAGGACAGGTGTGGCATCTATTTGTCTTAAATTTGTCCAGAAATTTTGATTCCATTCTCTTATATCATTATCTTAATTAGCTCTTACTTTCTATTCTTTCCCTCCTACTTGTAATCCCTTATCTTTCTTTAAGAAAACAGAGAAAGGGATAGTCAAGAGGTTTGCAGCTAGCACTGGTGCCAAGCAGGGCTGCCACCTCCCTCCATGGCCCTAAGAAGACCCAGAAACTACCCCAACCTTCCTGCCAATGCACCCTTCCTTTCTGTCCCTCTTAGCCAGACACTGATCCCCTCACTCCCATGCTTGCCAGAAGGAACCCCAAATTCCTACTCTACTCTGACCCTTAGGTCCATTTCCCCTTTTCTCAGTGATTGTGGTCCATTTCCCTCCAAGTTCCTCAGTCTTTGGAACAGACACCCCAATGCATACTAATGACTCATCAGACCCCCTTCACTGCATCATTAGGACCTCCAAACCTATCTACTCCCCCTGCATATATTTTTTTTCCTCTATTAGGGAAACTCCTTGAGAGAAGGGGCTATCTTCTTTTTCTATTAAAGCTCATTCATTCATGCAAACATTCAGAAGATAGAGCTCCATCTTCTATGAGAAAAGCCTCAAATCTCTTGTACAAAACACTTTTCACTTCATCCTTCTTCCTTCTCTGTGTCACATTCTTCTGCTCTTCTCCCCTCGTGGCTGCTCTTCATCTTCCTGACAGTTTGAATTCCCTCCTGCCTGTTCAGAGGCTTTTTAGATATTGTCTCCTTCTCAAGGCATTCTTGCACCCTTCCAAGATGACTCATTGTAACAAAATGGATTGGAGAAAGGCATTGCTCTAGCTTATACGTTTTCCTTTAGCAGAGAGACCAACCAGAAATTTTTACATGTTATCATATAACCACAATGTAATTTTTGAAGGTCATTGGAAGGTTCCCTATGCTCTCCACACCTGCTGAAATCAGAGCCACAATTAGATGCTTTCGACTGGGACAAAAATGGTTGGTGAGGTCAGTGATAATAATGTAGCAGCACTATCAAGCAAGACAATAGTCCAACTGTGGTACAGTCACATCAGGAGAGGTGGTGACTCAACCCTACTCCCCCTACACACACACACTCATGCATGCACACACATGCGCACACACACACACACACACACACACACACACACACACCCCTCACAAGATTTTTTGGAGGTGGGGGAGATGGACTTTAGAAAGATAAGATGGCAAAATGATCCTAGAGATGAAAGCCCAGGGACAAGAAATAAAGGAAATAGATGTCATATAGTACTTTTTGGGGGGAGGCCTGGAGATATCTCTGGACTCTCACGTAGAGTATATTACTCCTTAGGCTTAAAATGAACTAACTATTCTGACAAAATGTTGCAAATTGGAGACTTCTCTGGGATTTAGCCTTACATGGATAGAGGGGACCACCCTCTTTGGGCTACATTCCCAAACAGCCCATCCCCAAGAAGACCTCGTCCCAGTCTTCTGGTGGCCACTGCTGCTTTGGGTAACTGACTCTATTGAACTCCATCTCCTGACTCTACTCCCATGCACTGACTCTCCTGCAGGCTTGGAGTGCTCACCTTGTTCACCTCCATCTTGTAGATTCCCAAGCACACTTCAAAGCTCAGCTCAAGTGACTTCTCCTACGTAAGGCTCTTCCCAATTCCCAGCTGCCAGTAGGGTTTCCTCCTCCTTGATATTACCTTCTATTCATCTTATATATATTTTGTATGCAATTAGATGTGATATATTTGGATATAATTATATATATACAGATGGCTTCCACCCCACACCATCGTATAGAATATAAGCCCCCTGGGGATGTGTTTTTGTATCCAGAGGCTTAGCACGTAGTTTGCACTTGATAAATGCTTATTGATCGATCGTGTGAACTAAATAAGTTTGACTTTGATTGGCAAGAGAATTTTAGAATGCATTATTGAAGAGATGGCTTGTGGGACATAGAAAGGGAAACCAGATTCCCTTAGACCAATGGTGTCAAACTCAAATAGAAAAGAGGACCACTCCCCCAGACATATGAATCCCTGTGATTGGCATATTGAATTAGAAAACCATATATTAACAATATGTATGTATCTAATTATATTTTTATTAATGTTAAATATTCAATTTAACATGTATATTTAACAGAGGTTGTATCAAAAAAAATGCAGGGGGTTTAGTGGACTATAAGCCTGACATGGCAGGCAAAAATGTTAATGTGTGCACACGAATACACACATGCACAAAGGAAATATACACACAGACACAAAACATGCACATGCATGAATCATACATGTGCATGTGTAAAGCGTGTACACACAAACATGCATATATACACCGATAAATATGCACATGCATGAAAAAATACACCCTAATATATACACACATGCATGTATATGCACACACATGAAATGTGGAGAAACATAAAATGCACATGCATGCATATGTAATGAATGTGCTCATGAAGTAGGCCTTATGTGTATAGAAAATGCACTGCATACTCATGTACGCATTTATGAAACATTTATATGCATGAATGGATATACCTGATAAATGTATATACATGCACTGCGTGCATACACACACCCGTAGGCCTCCATATGACTGCTGGCTTTGCCATCTCATATTTCATATCTGGGGCCCTGACTAGGTGTCAAGAGACTTTATTTCCAACATTTCATAATGGGGTTTCAAAAGGCAGAGTAGGAGGTTATTGGACAGAAATAGACTACCCTGCACAGTACTTCCTGCTGTAAAGATGGCCTCGGTCTCTTTGAGACATCCTCTCTCTCAGCTCCCAACTCTCTCGGTCTCTTTGCCCTGCTTCTCTTCTCCCCAGGAATCGTCTCCCTCCCACAGACCCAAATCCTCAAAGAACACTTTTCTGTAGAGTTGGACTCTCTGCTCAGAGCTAACTCATCATCCCTTGTGAAAGACTTTTTAGCACCTCGCGAAGTCAAGCTTGGCTGGAGTTTGTGTCTTGGATGAATGATCTTTCCACCAGAGAGCAATTGGGGGACGGAGAAAGGCCTGTGGATTTGAGTCCTAATAGCAGCACTTTTACAGCTGGAGGAAGGCTTGTGCCTGGCAGGCGCCCAAACCAAGAAACGGAGGACAAAGAACATTTAAAAGGTTATTGTCGGGTTCAGAGCTTTAAAGTAAAGGCGCTAATAATCCAACATGTGGGATAAGCATGTACAGAAATAACTATAATTCAAGGCAAAATATGGTAAGGACCTTAAAAAGGATATAGGAAAATGTTGCTGGTTCCCAAATGCCTTGAGGACAAAATACAAACTCACACTCCTCTTTCCGCAGTTAAACCTTTCACAATCTGCTTTCCGCCTAAAAAAAGGCAGCTGGGTGGTGCTGTGGAGAGGGCTGGACTTGCTGTTAGGAAGATCTGACTTCAAATTCTGCTGGATGACTCTGGACAAGTCACCAAAATTCTCTCAACTTCACTTTCCTTATCTGTAAAATGATTACAATAATAGCACCTCCCTCCCAAGATTGTTGCGATGATAAAATCATATTTGCAAACTTTAAGCTGCTATAGAAATGCTAAATGTTATTATATTTCTAGACTTATTACACGTCATCCTCCCTTATATGTTCCCTATTCCATCTGACTTGCTGTTATTCCTTGTGGGCAGAATTCTACCATCCATTGATGACCTTTGGAGGTATGAGCGATTCTCTACCCTTGGAACATCCGTCCTTCTTTTAGGATCCCTAGCACTCTTCAAAGCTTGGTTCAAACTCCCCACTTACAGGAGACCATTCCTGACCTCCCCAGCTGCTACAGTCACCTTCCTCATTCTATCTTGTTGTTGCTGAGTCATCTTCAATCGTGTCCAACTCTTTGTGACCCCATTTGGGGTTTTCTTGACAAAGACACTAAAGTTGTTTGCCATTTCCTTCTCCAGATGAAGAAACTGAGGCAAACAGGGATAAGTGACTTGTCCAGGGTCACACAGCTCAAAAGCGCCTGAGGCCAGATTTGAACTCAGGAAGATGAGTCTTCCTAACTCCAAGCCCAGGCTCTATGCACTATGGCACTGCCAGGCTACCGTATCACCTTACATTTGCTTTCTTTAGATTTTCTAAGCTCCAGGAGGGCCATGACTCTTGAATTCCTCACTGTATGCCCTTCACCTGGGACGGTGTCTGGCATACATTTTTTTTTGTAAGATGGGAATACCAACAACATGTACCTACCAAGGTTGTTGTGAGGATCCATTGACGTAATATTTGTAAAGTGCTTGGCACAATGCCAGGCACATGGTAAGCACCATAACAATGTTAGCTCATTATTATTATCGTTATCATGATTTATTATATGGTAGGCGCTTAATCAATGCTCTTCCATCGGTTGATTCGTTTATTTAATCAGTTCCAGGCACAGAGTAGGCCACAAAGGTAATGTTTGGCGATTAAGGAATTGGTTGGTTGGTTGTTGTGGGGACTCTGAGGAGGGAGAGACCCCATGTCTCTGGGGGGCTCTTGGGGGTGGACATTAAGGAAGGCTTCCTGAAAGAAAAGCATTTGAGGTGGGCCTTGAAGAATGGGTAGAATTTTAATAGGGAGAGATCGGGTTGGGGATGGGGGAGAAGGAGGTGAAGAATAACTGGGCATATTTTCTCTTCTTTTTTAATTAGGAAAAGATGGAAAAGGTGTTCAGATCTTTCCCCTTTCTCCCCCAGCCCCACTTCCATGTGAGTGATTTGATATAACCAGTGGTGTTTGACTGGAAATATAAATGATGGAAAGTAGGATTGATCATTGGTGCTGACTGAAGTGAGAGAAAAATGGGGAAAGGGAAGTATTGGAGAAGGGAATGGGGGTATCCAGGGAGAAGGCAATTAGGGCTACTCAGAGGCAACTCTGACAAGGGTGGAGAAACCCTCTACCCATCAACCGGGTGACCTTGGGGATTTACATACAGCCAGCTTTGTTTACATATAGACTTGCTATTTTTTTCCCTATGGATAACAGCTCCAAGAAGGCTTTGGGTCAATGACTACCTGAATCCTGAAAGTGACTTATGGGATTACCAAACCATTTGTAGACCTAGAGCTGGAGGAGACCAGAGAGGCCTTTTAGTCTCAACTCTTCATTTTACACACGGGGAAACTAAGGTCCAGGGAGGTAAAAGTGAGGTTTTTAGGGTCACATTGGTAGATTTGAAATCAAATCTTCTGATTTTGGAGTCAAGGCCTCATATGAGAAGACACAGCAATATTGGTCGTCATGTGGACTTTGGAGATGAAGCTTGAAACCCTTGGAATAGACATGACCTGTGGCAATACCTCTTCTTTGGCAAATGAGAAGGGCAGCAAGTAACCTCCTCTTGTACTTGTATTACCAAATATACATGATCTAGGCCTTAAAGTGAGTCACGGTGGTCACAGGGGGAGAAGTGAATTCCTATCCAATAGACTGATGACCAAAGAGCCTGGAGAGTCAGAGACTTTGAGAGACAAAAGGTTTCTGGAGCCAGTCAAGCTGGGAGGAGAAATGCAGCTGCTGGCCATTGTGACTGATGCCACACCAACCCTCCACCTAGTGGGAATTGGGAATACTACTTTAAACACATGAAATTTCTGTTAATTTAACCTTTGAGTCTAGGACAAACAAGAGGGAGGAAGACTCTGCTTGGCAGAGGTGGAAAGAATTGGCATGATTGGTACTTCTGGTATACACATGTCTCTTGACTACATTCCATTGTATTCTGTAACATAGTTGCTCTGGCCCCACTCTCTTAGGGCCCAGGACTATTATATTTTACTACTTTTAGGGTTCTTAGGTAACCAAAGAGGTTAGGGAGTATCTCTTATCTGCCATTGGGAAGGGATGTTGACTTTGTTCCTTCTGTTTTTAAGGACCCAGCATACCTTGGTTCTATTTAAGTATTCAACATTGGATTACCTTTTACAAAGGAATATTTGCTTCAAAGATATAAACAAGAATAAACACATCTACAAAGGGCATCATTAGAGAAATACAAGGCGAAAAGAGAGATGGGCCTATGAGAGATGAGAGCAGGCAATAATCAATGCGCAGCTGCACTGAAGCTCAACAGGTACAGGACCAGAGAAAGATGCTTAGCATGCTGGGTAGATAGGCTATGGCTCTTTTATTTAGGGACCTGTATAAGAGTCATGTAAGATAGGCTCATGTGAGTGGGTTGCAATCCGTCCCCTTGGAGAGACTGTCCATATTGAGGAGACCAAAGAAGTAATAAAATATCCAACTCTGAAAGTTTTTTTCTATATAGCTATGACATGTGGCTTGGAGAATGTGCATGGGCCTGGCCACAGGACCAGAAAACTGGGTCCTGAGGGTAATCCAGTCCCCATTTCTGTCTCTGACTCACAGCACATGGGGCAGGCTACAGCTGTCATCAGTGACTTGGTGTCCCACCATTTGGTTTCCGATTCTTACCCATTGAAGACTTTCCATGTATTTTCAGGACAATATCCTGATCTTTTCTGAATTTTAAATATCTAAATTTTAAGACTGAGAGTCATCTGTCCTGTTTCACAGGGGAAAAGAGCCATTATTGATGTAATTTCTTTTTCTATCCATGGTCCACCAAAAACTGCAAAGATGATGTCCCTGAATGTCCTTTGATTGCACGATGTCCACTGCCCAACATACCTGGCTTCTTTCTGGAACAAGTAATTGAAGATCTCAGCATTTTTCCCCCAAAGACATTTCAGCTCCAGGAGATGTTTGACATCCCTCACCAGAATGAAAGCTGATTTAGGCTCGATGTCGGTTAGATCTGTCCCAGTGTGGAACAGGCTGCCTCAAGAAGTGATGCAGTCTCCTTCTTGGAGGTCTTACGGCAGAGACTGGATAGATGACCACTTGTCAGAAAGGTTATAGTAGGGATTCCTTGGTGTGTCCATCCACATGACTCAATAGCCATGGAAGTTCCTTCCAACCCTAATATTCTGTGATTTGATGATTGCTTTTGGTCTGATTTAAGAAGGAATAACCGCTGTGAACATTGCCTTTGCTTGCTGCAGATTCTCTTTCCTTTTTGGAAGGTCGGTTTTCTTTCTTTCTCTCCACTCCCACCCCTTCTTCCATCTCAAATGTCAGGCTGAAACCCTTGGGAGAAAGACTGGAGTCAGGACTTTTCATTAGCTTCTTAATGGGCTCTTAACTTCCTGACAGCCCCAACTGACTTCTTGAGACAGTCAGTGGCCAGGGAAAGACAGGTGTCAAAAGCCTTCCTTGTAATTTCTTTGAGATTCTAGCCCAGATTGAGCAAAATGAGCCCCAGAACCCAAGTGTGGTATGTTCTGGCCTGACTTGCTCTCCCAGAGCTAGGTCAGAAACAATCTGGAGTAAAAAAAAATCAAAACTTGCTGATGTGTTCGATTTTCTGGGAGAAAATGGATGTTGCCTTGGGGGACTGAATAATGGCATTCCCTAATAATGCTGAATGTCCCCGTGAGGGGACTTCAGATTCTGAACATCAAAGGCCATGAGGCTTTCAGAAGCCGTGCCTGCCTTGGGGGCAGTTCAGTCCCCATTTCTCTCTCTGACTCATAGCACATGGGGCAGGCAGGTTGTAGATCTGTAATCAGTGACTCAGTGTCCTGCCATTATCCAAGCCAGACTTAATTATTGTACTGAGTGGTACAACAGAAAGGGCTCTGGCTTGGAGTCAGAAGGCTTTGCTTTAAATTCCACCTCCAACTGGTTTTGTGTAACCTTTGTGCAAGGACCTCATTCTTCCTCAGTTTCCTCAATTGTAAAATGAAAAGGAGGGTAGACCTGATGGTCTCTAGGGACATTTCTAGCTCTAGAGCTAGGATACTAGGGTTTGGAGGGGTTCTGGGGAAGGGAGCTCAGTCTGGAAGGTTTGAATAGTGGGAGGGGCTAGATACAGAACCATAACTTGCAATTCCTGTGTTTGGGACAAGTTTGGTTAAAAGAAAATGCCAGTAAGGGCTAGAGAAAGAGATCTCATGTTGTGCAATGTACATGAAATGCGTGGCAACACAGATTTAGACCTTAGAGGATCTCTAGTTTATTTAACAGATGTGGAAACTGAGGCTGAGGGGAATGAACTTTTTGGAGGCATCACATTAATAGTAACAAAGGCAGAATTAGAACCTAGGCCCACTGACTCCAAATCCAGTGTTCTTTCCACACTACCACACTTCTTCTTCTCCTCAGGACTCTTATCCTCCTTGGGATTTAACCCTCTCATTTCATAGATGAAGAAACTAAGACCCACCGTGGTTGCTCTGAGAGGGTAAAGGATTTTGACCTGAGTGAAATTGCCCGCTCTGGATTAGACTGTCGGAGGTGGGATAGTACCTCTGAGCCTGGGGTTGGGGATTTCATAAAGGAAGCCTGGAGCTAGGCTCTGAGTTGGTGAAATCGAGAAGGCAGTTGAGGGTTCAAGAACATAACAGTAAAAAACAAGTCCCAACCTTATTGGGATCCAAAACAATGTTTTGTTATTTTTTTTTAAACCAGGCAACAGGTTGCCTATTTTGTACCTATGGCCCTATATGGTACATTCTTATTTCTGCCTTTCCCATTCTCTGAAATTGTGCAGACCTGCCTGAAGATGACTCCTCCTGTCCCCATAAAACATCTGATTTGCCATACCCTCCTCCTCCACTCCTCTCCTGGCACTATACCCAAGCTGAGTCAATGATTCTGACCTTGATCTGCCCCAGCTGCCTTGTACCAGGAGCCCAGCATGAATGCCCTCCTCATCTAAATCCTCTGTGAAATTCCTCCAGTCTCAGCAACTGTCCCTAGCCAATCCCAGTCCCTTTTGTAATACAGCCACCCATAAAGCCACATACCTGTGTCTGGATTGGTAATATGAAATTCTTAGTCACATGCACACACACACACACTCACACACACACACATACACACACGCTACTGAGAGGCAATTTCTAAGGAAGGTACCAAGGTACCACCTAGAAATGCTGTTGGCACCACCTTCACACCCTTTCACATTTCAGCATCCTGACCTCCAGTCAATCTGCCCTAGTTAAAAGTTCTATGGGGAATCTGGGGTAGAGAATGCTCTTGGAAGACACTCACCAGGGTGAGATTTGGACTGGATCCCAGGAAACTCAGGGGAGTGCAGAAATGGAGTAGGGATAGAGAGAAAAAGTCAGACATTCTCTCAACGTTGGCTTCACTGGTTCCAACCTCCACACAATCCTTGCTGAAGGTGAGCAATTCCTTCAGAACCATTTCCACACCGCCATCTTGTGGGCAAGAGCCAGAATGACCTGATTAAGCAATTCAGCACAAACTTCAGCAGCAAGTAGTTATTAAGTACCTACTGTGTGCCAGAAGCTGTTTTGGGCATGTAATATCAATTAAGTTGGGACTTTCTTACTGTTTTAAAATGATTAATTAAGTGTCTTAGATTGAGTCTTACTAGGTGCTAAGCCCCAAGCCCAAACTCCTACGTGGGTGTGAATTGGTAACTAAAGTGGGGCTCCAGGTGGGGCCAGTGAAGGGAGGTGCTAACATCAGAGCCAATCAAAGGAGCCTAAATTCCGGTTGCTCAGATGATGTCTGATGACATCTGAAACTGCATAAAAAGGGAAGACAGAGCTATGCGCTCAGGGGCTCTTACTCTTGATGTTGTGATGATGTGGAGACTCTGAGCAGCTGTAGTTAAGAGCCCTCCAGCTTGTAAACCCAGATGTTGGGACTTTGTTAAACTGTGGTAACTATGTATTGGGATTTGAATCAGACAAGGTCTGTCTGTCGATGTTTGTACTTTGTGTTTGCTCTGAAGTTCAGGGTGCTGGTCTTTTCCCCTGAACTAAGTGAATGGTATTTGTATGCTGAATTAAAGTAAGCTTGTCAACCTCTTCACGTAGCTTTCCTTAGTTATGCAGATCAAAAGAACTTGGGCTTTCGCCTTGTTGGGCTTGTGTTGGTGTTTCACCCCCACGGCAGCTGCTAGCCGGATTGTCGCAACAGGTTATTGCAGTAGAGAATAGGAGAGACTAAGACCAGATTTATAGGTCTTCATAGAGATAACAAGGTAACCCGGGGGAAGAGATGAAGTCACCTAACAAGAGAGTGGGGAGGAAAGAGAAGAGGAATCAGGTCAGAGCTTTGAGGACATCCATGGTGAGGGTGCCCTTATACGTCATGGCGTCACCTCCGTGATGTCATGGTCCTCTTCAAGAATGAAGGACAAACAACAACAACATGACAAGGATGATAAACCAGTAAAAACCGGGGGCAGGGAGGGAGAGAGAAGGAAGGATGATACTGAGTCTGCAAGCCATAGTGAAGGATAGCGGTTGGTACCTTGGACAGAAACGAGGAAGTTTAGATGAGGGGTGTGCATGGGGTGGGGGAGCGATTAGACTGGCTTTGAATATTTTGAGTTTATGATGTCTATAGGTTGTCCCTTCAGGTAGAAAGTGTAGATGAGCCCCGGAGAGACAGAGCTGGATATTTAGATTTCTGAGTCACCTGCATGAAAATAGGATTTGGATGGGAAGGGGCTAATGAGATCACTGGGAGAGGGGCTCCAGAGAGGATCTGTCTAGGGAAGGGTCTTGAAGTACAAACACAAACAGGGTGGCTGCACAGAGCACTGGGACTAGTGCCAGATTTCGAATCACAGGACCTGGGTTCCAATTCGAGTGTAAAATGTGTGTCCCCCCCCCCCTCTTCGTAGCATCACTTGTGCACACTGCTCACAGTAGGTACCTAACAAATGCTTCCTAGACTGTGCAGTAAAGAAACACCATCTTCAAAAAATGCTTTCTCTCATCTATAAAATAAGGATAATAGTTGCTGCCCTCCACCCTTCCCCAGGCTGATATGAGGATCAAACGAGATAATATATGAGAAACTACTTTGAGAGCCTATAAAGTGCTGCCCAACCTTGAGGGAATGTTATTAGCATTGGTCAGACCCCATTCCTTTAACCAGTCGAGAACGGACTTTTCAGAACATTTTCCTTTTAGAGATTCAGACTGTCATTTTGAGTTTAAGGAAGGGATGGGAGAGAAGTTACTCATTTTTCTTGTTGGAATGCAAAGGAGAATCCTTTTCTCTTCCATGGCCACGCTGTCTGAGATCGGGTCAAAAGCAGTTTGATGAGGAGAGCCAAGATAGGTTTGGACTTTTTGCCTCTGAAAGATGGAGGGTCTTTGGCAGGGATCAAGGAATATTGTTCAGCAGGAAAATGGTCCAAATGAGGGGGAGAAGAGGAAGGAGCTAGGAGTTTACAATTTGGTCTCCGAAAGTGAGCTTTGCTTGGAGTGAAACAATTTTAGGAAGCTGACTCGGCCTGAAAATCCAGAACATGAGGGGTTGAATTATGGGGGGTGGTGATAGGAGTGAGGAGAGGGGCCTTGAATGCAATGGATTGTAATGAGAGCTCCATCAGCAATGGGACCAAGATTTTACAGAGTTAGGCTTTAAGAGATGGATTTCTTTTGGGCAGCCATTGAGTTGGGCCATTTTGACTTTTGCCCACAAGATGGCAGTGTGGAAATAGTTCTGGTAACTTGTTTTCAGGAAATTCAGTCCAATAAAACTTTTCTATTGCATCAGTACTCTGTGCCAGGCACTGTGCTGGCCCTGTGGATACATGGACCAAAATGAAACAGTCCACCTACCATCAAGGAGCTTACTATGGTACTGGGGTGGGGGAAGGTGGGGGAGACAATGAGGAGAGGGATGAAAGTAGAAAAGTCTAATACATGCTAAATTGAGAAGAGAGAAATCACACATAATGGTGCTAGAGGTGGCACCTGGCCTGATTCTTCAAGGAAGTTAGGGATTCTAAGAAGTATAAATGAGGAGAGAGTATATTTCAGGTACAGCCCCGCCCCCACCCAACTCTCAAGATAAATTCCCTGAAATTTATCTACTCAAGGTTCAAAGTATCCTGTTAAACAGTTTACAAGATCTCACCAATGTCTTTTCTCAAGTCAGTCAGTGGACATGATTAGCTCAAAGTAAAGGTATTTTTGAAATTACATCATAATAACAGAATAATTAATATTTACATATTAATTACATAATAATTATACATACAAATTGTGTATGTCTGACTCTCACAACAACCCTGTCCATGAGGTGCTGTTATTCTTCCCATTTTACAGATGAAGAAACTGAGGCTAAGAGAGGAAGGTTAAGTGACATGTCCAGGGTCAAATAAATAGTAAATATCTGAGGTAGAATTTAAACTCAGAATTATCTTGACTCTAAGCCCAGCTCTCGGTAGCAGCAGAACATTCTTTCCGTAAACTCGGGGCACGCTTGGCCACAAATAAACCCAACATCAGCAGGGAGGGTGGATGCCACAGAAGTTGCAAATAGCGTGGGGCCGGGTTACAGCAGCCCTAACCAACTTTTGAGAGCATTATTAAATTTTCCGCATGAAAGCATTTACACCTTGGAAATCAGCTGCAAATCAGAGCTCGGATTGTTGCTTTGCCAAGACTTAAGAAGGTGTTAATAATGCAGATTAAACTTTAAACTTGCATATATATGTATGTATGTATGTATATATTCCCCTAAAGAGCCCAGTTGTTAATGATTTATCATTACAACTTTGTATTGCTCTATAAACATTGCTTGGGCCCAGCAGTAGAAGGCTCTGAGAATTAAGTAATCACCAGATTGGGGGTCTAATAATAATGGGGAAGAGAAAAAAGAGGAGCAGGAGGAGGAGCAAGAGCAGAAAGAGGAGAAGGAGAAGAAAGATGAGAAGGAGGAGAAAGGGGAGAAGGAGGAGGAGAAGAAGAAGAAGAAGAAGCAGAAGAAGAAGAAGAAGAAGAAGAAGAAGAAGAAGAAGAAGAAGAAGAAGGAGGAGAAGAAGAAGAAGAAGGAGAAGAAGAAGAAGAAGAAGAAGGAGAAGAAGAAGGAGAAGGAGAAGAAGAAGAAGAAGGAGAAGAAGAAGGAGAAGAAGAAGAAGAAGAAGAAGGAGAAGGAGAAGAAGAAGAAGAAGGAGAAGAAGAAGAAGAAGGAGAAGAAGAAGAAGAAGAAGGAGAAGAAGAAGGAGAAGAAGAAGAAGAAGGAGAAGAAGAAGAAGAAGAAGGAGAAGAAGGAGAAGGAGAAGAAGAAATTACGTAGTTTTTTAAAAGTTTGCAAAGTGTTGTACATTCATTACCTCATTTGAGCCCCCCAACACTCCTGGGTCAGGACTTAACTCTCAGAACTGTAGCCAAGGCACATGCAGGGAGGAACAGTCATGCATCCGATGCTGCCATTCTACTGAGTCATTAATGTCTTGCCACTGCTTCTACTTCTACCTATTTAGTTAGATCTATTCTTATAGTCCACAAGATACTGCCCCACTGATCACTGCTTGAGGTTGCCCAGATAGGCTTTGTTTGGCACAGTAGCATCCACTGCCTCCACCTTCAGGCTCAGCTGAAAACCTCTGCTGAGGCACTACTATCCTCTCTTAGAAAAAGAAGAACCCTTAGATGGCTTTGTAATCTAAGCAGGATCCTGCTCAGGAGCTGTGGAGATTATCGTCTTCCTCCACCAGGGAGCAGAAGAAATCTTGTCTCTAGAAGATCCAGTGCCATAATTTGCAAACTCAAGCCCGATTCTCTTTTCTCTGCTAGGAGCTGGGGCTCCGGGATCATGCCATTTCTGGAATTCCTAATCTATCATCCTCTGAACTGAAATTTGGGAATCAGAAAGCAATATCCTTAACTTCTCTCTAGGCTGCAGGCTAGCACCATATTGTCCTTGGCCATGTGCTTCTCCAGCAAGTTTCCTCCACAACCTGTTGATCGGAGAAGGGAGAAAGCACCTATCCTACCTTGCTGCTTTCTGGGAGAGACACAAAAGAAAAGGTGAAGAGCAAGTTCTAGAGAGCTGGGAGTGACTTCAAAAACCGAGTCTCAGCAGAGTGAGACTATCTTGTCTTTAAAAGCTACAAGGGGTGTGGCCGACCTTTAGTCAGCCAATCGCTGAATTTCCTGCATGTTGTCACTTGTCTCCATCCAATGGCCAATGTTATGAAATCTCATAACGTTCAACTTTGCAGTGACAACTTAACAATGCCAGGTTATTTAAGAAACACCCCCAATTTGATAAGAAGCTACCCTGACCAACCTCTTTTAGATAATCATGGGGGATGAGCGATGCAAAAGCAAAGAGATGTGAGAGAGAATGTCGTGGTTAGGTCCATTTTGACAGGAACATGTTTTGGAGGAGTGGTATAAAACAAGTCTGGAAAAGTAGGTGGAAGCTATGCTGTGGAGGATTTTGCCAAGGAAATTCTATTTTCCCCTAGAGTCAAAAGGGTAGCTAGGTGGTGCTGCAATGCAAAGAGCACCAGGCCAGGCCTGCAGTCAGGAAGACTCATCTTCCTAAGTTCAAATCTGGCCTCAGACACTTACTAGCTGAGTGACCTTGGGCAATTGACTTCCCCCTGTTTGCCTCAGTTTCCTCATCCGTCAAATGAGCTGGAGAAGGAAATGGCAAGCCACTCCAGTATCTTTGCCAAGGAAACTGCAAATGTGGTCAGGAAGAGTCAGACAAGATTGAAAAATGATTGAATGTAACAGGAAATGGGGAACCACTGATTTTTTTTGAGTAGGAGTTTAAATCCCTCATCTATCATTTACTAACTGAGAGGGCTTAGACAAGTCTCTTCCCAGTTCCAGACCCTGGTCGGCTTCTTCTTCCATAAAAGGTGGTTTGGGCTCACAGATCCCTAAGATTTCTTCCACATGTACCCTAAGACTTTAAATAGGATCATAGCTCTAGAGCTGGAAGGAACAGCGGAAGCCATTGAATATAACCCCTTTGTTTTACAGGAGAGGAGAATGAGTCCAAGGGATGTTAGTGAGTTCCCCAGAGTTTAATAAGTAGCAAAAGCCTCAGGTGGAATTCGAACTCAGGTCCTCTGAATGTTGCCCATTCCAGTGCTTCCATCTTTCATTTGAAAAAACTTCAGCCCAGAGAGTTAACTCTTATGCTTTTTTTTGTTGTTGGGTCCAAATTCTGTTACCTGAGTCACAGTGAATAGACACAAAGCTCACCAATGTGTCTGACAGTGGAAGGACTATCTGGGCATTCCCCTCCCAGCTCAGCTTCTGAATTTCTCAACTTTGTTCCCATACTTTAGCTGCTATGTCTCCCTGGTACTTTCCTTAGTTCCTGAGACCTTCTTGCCTTGAAATATCTGTCTTTTCCTGAGGCCTTCACATCTTGGAACATCCCTCCACCATGCTGGCCCCCTTCTCCCACTGTGGAGTTCTTCCTGGGGCATCCTTTTTTTGGGGGGGGCGATCCAATCTGATCAAGCTTCATTCACCTCTTAGTTCTTTTTCTGACCTCCCAGACCTTGAGGTCATCCCCCTCTATCCAGGTACCTCTTTTTCCCTCCTTTCTTCATCGATCTTTTGTATATTATCTTCCTCCATTAGAATGTAAGCCCTTTGAGGGCAGGGATGGTCTTTATTTTTGCTAGCATTTGTATCCTTGGTGCTTAGCCTAGCATGTAGGAAGTGCTCAATAAAAGCCTATTGCCTGAGATGGTGAGCCTGTCTTATCTTTGCCCCTAAAATTCATCCTATGTTTATCCCTTCTGATTAGCCTCTCAAATTCTCCACAGGTTCATTTTTCATAGCAACATCTCTGATCCAATGACAACTAGCCTGGGGGCTTATCTGAGTCCTAAGAGTACTAATATGTGTAGTTACTAACACTGTAGTATGAATGAGTGTTAAAGAAGGAAGTTGGCCGCTGGTCAAACGATTTCATGTCTGTTCTCCCCAATGCCGCTGGGAGGGTGCCCCCATGCAATCATAGATGATACCACCAAGGTGTTAATTTCCTGTCATCCCTTTACACAGTGTGTTCACCTTTCTTGAATTGAATTGGAAGCAATAATACCACCTATCAGTGGAAAATTGGCCACACTCCTGAAGGTCCTGAAAAAGCTGAGTTTGTCATGTTAGTCCAGCCTGGAAGCAGGCTTCTGGAGGAGACCCCTTTGGGAAAGCAGAGTCTGTCCTTTTTATTGGTCATCACTTTGAATCAGACCTATTTATTTAATAGGGGACACTCTACTTCAACTAAGAAATGGTCTGGAGTCTGATTCACTTATTGATTGAGCCTAAAGCTTAAGATCAATTGCTTTCACCTGAGTAAGACATCACATTAAATGGGTCCCTGTGATTTGATTGATCTAGTCTACCGACACTCACCCTTATGTATTCTTAAAAGGAAAAGCAAGCTATAGATTGGAGAGATGTGCACAATTCCCTCTTCATGTTCTATTATGTGTATGAACAATAATCTTTCCATATGGTATTTACGTTTAGAATAAAAACAAAATTCAAAAATATATACAAAGAATAAATATACAATATTTTGGTAAAATATGATCTATAGCTAAGAGGAATATAAAATACTGAGCTCAGCTAGGGGCAATCAAGGAAGGCTCTGTGGAGAAGTTAACCCAAATTAAGCTATGAAGGCTAAGTAGAAAGGAAGATGGCAGGAAGGGACGTGTGAGCATTCAAGACACGGGCATCATGAAAAGTAGGAAAAGAGAATGGAACGGTTGTGTTGCATGAGATTAAGAGCAAGGAGATACAAAACTTCGGCAGCTTTGTAAATAATGTCCACAGACAGGTCTGTTGGAAAATGTTTAACAACCAACTCACCCCCTGCCCCAAAAATGCATGCAGGATATACTTTTAAGTTTCATCTGCATTACTAACATTTTCCCATAACTTCTTCAGGCTACACAATCAAGACAGAGAATCAAGTCTAGACAGTCAATCAAGCCCTGATTTGTAGCTGAAAATTTAACAATCAGCTTTCATAGGTCATTCACCTATGAATGGCTCTAACATATGCCTGACTTAGGTAAACATAAAAGACAAACATAAGAGACTCAATAAGGTTAAATTGTTTACATTTCTATATGGAAAGATGATACATGTAACTTTTATCATTATTAAGACAAAAGAAATACACATAAATAGAGGGCACAAAGGTGAGTCAATTATATTGGGATGATCTAAAAGAAAGAGGTGAGAAAGAGGGCGCACTAGGAGAAGGGAAAGGTAGAATGGGGAAAATTATCTCACATAAAAGAAGCATACAAGGAAGAGCTTTTACAATGAAGGAAGAAATGGTGGGAGGGGGCAATGCTTGAACCTCAGACTCATTAGAATTGGTTCAAAGAGGGAATAACACACACACACACACACACACACACTCAGGAATAGAAATCTATCTTATCCAACAAGGAAATGGGAGAGGAAGGAGAAAGGGAGGGCAGATTATGGGAGGCAGTGGTCAAAAACAAAATAGATTTTTGAGGATAGACAGGATAAAAAGAGAGAGAAGGATAAATAGAAGAAAATAGGATCAAGGGAAATACACTGTAATCACAACTGTGAATGTGAATGGGATGAGCAGGCCCATAAAATGGAAGTGGATAGTAGAATGGATTAGAAACCAGAATCCAACAATACATTGTTTACAAGAGACACACTTTGAAACAGAAAAACACATACAAAGTTAAAATAAGGAGACGGAGTGAAATCTATAATGTTTCAGCTGAAGTAAAAAAGGCAGGGGTAGCAGTCATGATCTTGATAAAGCAAAAGCAAAAATAGGGGAAAATGCTATCCACATCTGGAGAAAGAACTTTGGCGTCTGAATGCAGATGGAAGCATACTATTTGCTCTCTTCTTTTGTTTCGTTTTGTTTTTTCTTTCTCATAATTCCTCCCATTAGTTCTAATTCTTCTTTACAACATGACTAATGTGAAAAAACAAACAAAATAGATCTAATTAAAAGATATAATCAGAGAAGCTATTTTGATTAAAGTTACCATAGACAATGAAGTAATATCAAAAATTTTCACAGCAAATTTCTCTAATAAAGGTCTCCTTTCCCAAATGTATAGTAAACTGAGTCAAATTTATAAAAAGAAAAACCATCCCCCAATTGTTAAGAGATATGAACAGGCAATTTTCAGAAGAAAACATCAGAGCAATCTATAGTCACATGAAAAATGCTCTAAATCACTATTGACTGGGAAAATGTTTTAAATAACTGGGGTACTGCTTCACATCTATCAGGAATGACAAATACTAGAAAGGATGCAGGTAAAAAAGGTAAACTACTGAAATGTTGGTGAAGTCGTGAACTGACCCAACATTTCTAGAAAACAACTTGGAACTATGCTCACAGGGCTATAAAATTGTGCATACAGTTTGACTCAACAATACCACTGCTAGGTCTGTATCCCGAAGAGATCAAAGAAAGAAGAAAAGGACTATATGTACAAAAATACTTACAGCAGCTCTCTTTGTTATAGTAAAGAATTAGAAATGGAGGGGATGCCCATTAATTGAGGAATGGCTGAACAAGTTGTGACATATGATTGTGATGGAGTACTATTTTATTATAAGAAATGATGAGGGGGATGGTTTTAGAAAGACATGGGAAGACCTGTATGACCTGATACGAAGTAAAGTGAACATAATTGTCATTTAGTTTGTGTTCACAAGGTGGCAGCAGAAGTGATTATTTTATTTATAGATTATAAATCATAAATTGTTATTACAAAATATAATTATATTGGAGCAGCTAGGTGGCGCAGTGAGTAGAGCACTGGCCCTGGGGTCAGGAGGACCTGAGTTCAAATGCAACCTCAGACACTTGATACATGTACTACCTGTGTGACCTTGGGCAAGTCACTTAATCCCAATTGCCCTGCTTTCCCCCCTCCAAAAAAAATAATTGTATTTATATATTATTTATACAATAATAACATGTTTTTAAAGTTTATGAAATGATTTACAACTATTATCTTATTTTTGTCCTCATAACCCTGGGAAGTAGATGCTATTTGTTATCATTATTTGCAGATGAGGAAAATGAGGCAGGCAAAGACTTACCCAGGCTCATACTGCCAGTAAAGTGTGCTAGACCGGGAAAGAACTCAGGTCTTCCTGACTCCAGACCCAGCATTTCACTACTACTTCATGCTATTTCTTCAATATAATACTTCTTAGAGTCTGCTTCCTGTCTATGATCTTGTATCTTACGTGAATCTCATACAAGCTCTTTAGGCTGTGTGTGTGTGTGTGTGTGTGTGTGTGTGTGTGTGTGTGTGTGTGTGTTCCATGTTTGTTCCATCTGCCCAGTCAGCCTAAGCCTAAGGACCCTATAAAGAGGATTATCTGATTGAAGATAAAGAGGATTATCCTATTAAAGAGAGTCTTATCTGAGGACTGTCTCCTGTCTTCCACTTTTATCCCTAAGCCCCCAGTCTCAGACTCTGACAGTAGAGAAGTCATGGAGTATAGCACTAGATGTGGAGTCAGAAGGAGATGAGTTTGAATCCTGCCTCAGAGACTTACTAGCTTAGAAGTCATTGCACCATTCTGAGCCTTAGTTTTCTCATCTGTAAAATGAGGGAGCTAGGTGGCTCAATGGAGAGAGTGCCAGGCTTGGAGTGAGAAAGACTTGAGTTCAAATTCAGCCTCAGTCACTTACTAGCTGTGTGACCCTGGGCAAGTCAATTAACTCTGCTTCAGTTTTCTCCTGGGTAAAACGAGCCAGAAAAGGAAGTGGCAAACCACTCCAAGAAAACCCCAAATGGGGCCATGAAGAATTGGACACAACTGAACAGCAGCAAAATGAGGGGGCTGGACTAGATGGTTTCCAAGGTCCCTTCTAGTCTATGATTCTCTGTACCTTATGTCCACCTCTGAGGATGAAGCTCAACAATAGATATGTTTTTCATTCCTAGAAACCACTACTAATTTCCACTTCATGTACTTTAATTGGGCCTCCATCTTCCAAAGTGCTTATGAAGAAGGTCACAAAGCAGTTTTATTCAGATATGGGTTGGACTACTTGGCCGCTCAGGTTGTTTCTCTCTGAGATTCTGTCACTCCACGTAAGGGAGATTTCAAATTCAACCAGAGTCAACAAAGGAGGGTACAATTGAGATGACAATGGAGGACACAGAGCTCATTCGATCTTGGGCTCCATCAATAGAACTGTAGGGTGCAGAACTAGGGAGGTGATAATGGTCCCATGACATTCTGCTCCAGTCAGACCATTTCAGGAGGACTGCATTCAGTTCTGGGTGCCATTTTGAGGAAGAAACTAGCAAGGTTGAGAGCAACATGAGGAGGTATGTGGGGTGGTAAAGGGCCTTGAGGCCATGTCATATATTTAAGTGTCATCTGATGAAATGTGAGGTATTTAACCTGGAAAAGGGGGAAAAAAGCCTTAAGAGTGGCAGGGAAATTGTAGCTGTTGTTAAATATCTGAAGGGTTGGAAGAGAGATCAGACTTGTTCTGATTGGCCCCCAGCTTGGGGCTTAATGAGAGGCAGAATCCCAGACTGAGAAATGGGTTGGAAGGGAGCTCAGTGACCACTGCATCCAACCCATGCCCCAAAGGAATCCCCACTGAGACATAACAAAGAGTGGTGGTCCATCCTCTGTTTAAAGACCTGCAATGGGCAGGGGAGAGGCAGCTAATACCTCCCAATGTAGCCCACTCCATTTTGAATTGTTGGGAAATTTTACCTGACATCAAACCTAAACTTTTTTTTTCAATTTCTACTCATTCTGCTTTCTGCCCTCTGAAGCTAAAGAAAATGAGCTGAATCCCTCTTTCATGTCATAGCCCTTCACACACTTTTGAAGACAGTTATAAAGTCTCCTCTTTGTTTTTTCTTTTTCGGGCTAAATGTCTTCATGTACTCAAACTAAACTGCCAAGCATTCAAACTCTGCTTCAGAGAGCACAACTCTGATGGACTGGCCACGTTGTTCAAATGTGAAACATAAGCTTACCAAAAAGACTATTTTATGGAGAACTCACAGAGAGGAAGTGTTCACATGGTGGTCAGAAGAAGCGATACAACTCTCAAGGTCTCTCTTAAGAACTTTGGAATTGATTGTGTGATGTGGGAGACACTGGCACAGGACCGCTCGGCATGGTGTGCCCTCATCAGAGAAGGTGCTGTGCTCTATGAGCAAAGCAGAATTGAAACAGTTCAAAGGAAATGCAGGATGCACAAATTTAGAGAATCTCCCCCAAACATTCAGATAGACTATTTGTGCCGGACCTGTGACAGAGCATTCTGAGCTAGTATTGGTATAATCAGCTACAGACACATTGAAACTTGACTCTAGCACAGTGATGTCATTTTGGTCCTTTTTGAGAACGAAGGACAACAACCGACCAACCAATGTGAACAGCGGTTCCTGGAGGGCAGAGATTGTTTAGTTTTTGTCTTTGTTTTGTCCTCAGTTCCCAGAACAAAGTAGGCACTTTGGAACTGTTTGGTTACTGACATGGTGAGAGCTCAAGCCCTCCACCATTGTGGTTGTGGCAAGGTGATGCAATGGAGAGAGCTCTAGAGTTGGAGTCAGGAAGACCTGAGTTCAGTCCTGCTTCAGACACTTACTAACTCTGTGACCCTGGACAAGTCTCTTAACCACCGTCTCAGTTTTCTCATCTATAAAATGGAGATAATAATGGCATCTACCTCCCAGAGTTTAGTGTGAGGATAAAATGAGATATTTGTAAAGTACTTTGCAAACCTTAAAGTGCCATGTAAATTCTAGTTGTTGTTACTACTACCACAACTGTTACTACTGCTGCTGCTGCTACTACCACCACCACCACCACCACCACCACTGCTGTTGCTACTACTACTTTTACTGCTACCACCACCATCACGATCACTACTACTACTACTACTACTACTACTACTACTACTACTACTACTACTACTACGACTGCTACTTGCTGCTACTACTACTATTACTACCAAAACTACCACTACCGTTACCACCACAACCAACACCACTACTACTACTACCACCACAACCACTACTACTACTACTGGTACCACTACTGCTGCTGCTGCTCCTCCTCCTCCTCCAGATGCTCTATAATGCGTTAACTCCTTAATCACTGGGCCCCAGAACAGAACCCAATAGAGTCAATGTTGTCTACTACATAGAGCAGAACTCAGAGGGACTATGGCATCCCCATTCCTAGGAGCCAGGCCTTCTTTAGTGCACTCTAAGATTGCATTAGGTTTTTTTGACAGCCACATCATGTAGTCCTGATTCCTACCGCACTGGTAGTTAACTACAGCCTGACTCCTGTTGAGCTGGTGGTTGACTACAGTCCCCAGAACATTTTCAAGAAAATTTTTGCCCAGCCATGACTCATCTACTTTTTACTTGTGAATTTAATTTTTTGAACCAGAGCATATCTTAACATCTCTCCCATCTTTTTAGATTTAGTTCAGTTTCCTAGCCTATCTAGATAATTTGGATGCTGACTTTGTTATCCAGAGCTTGAGTTGTCCTTCCCATCTTTGTATCATTGGCATATTTGATTGGCATAACATATATAGATCATCATCCGTGTCATTCATTAAAAAATATTAAAAATCCCAGGACTAAGCAAAGATGGCTTGGGTAGACAACTGGAAACCTCTTGCCAAGGTAACTTTGAATTATTAATGACTACTCTTTGAGACCAACCAGCCAAACAGTTCTGATATTATCTACTTGTATGATTGTCTAGTCCACATCTCTCCATCTTCTCCCCAGGAGCAGTATGGGATTATGAAAAACTGTGCTAAAACCCAACGAAGTTCTATATGCGGCATTCCCTGATCTACTAACTTAATAATCCTAGCAAAAAAGAAATGAGGTGAGTGCAGCTTGACCTGTTTTTTTGCAATCTCTGCTTGTTTTTCTAAATATCCACTAGACTTCTCTTCTCAGGAGATAAGTCAAGCTCACATTCGATAATTTGCACTCTTTATTGCCAATAAAGCAGCTCATCTGGGCCAAGTGACTTGAATTCATCAAGGGCAACAGGGGTCTTTCTTCTAATCTCTTCACTTACCTTGATCATCGACTACTTTTTAGATATTTTTGTTCTGTCATTTCCAACTTAAAGATCATTCTCATTAGCAGAGAAAAGAACAAAATTAAAATTAAGTAGCTCTGTCTTCTTTCTCTTGGTCTCCTTGATTCTTTGATCCTATTTTTTGTTGAACTTCGCTCCGCTTGACAGCCGAAGTTCATTTTGAGGTTTAGCACTCCTGACACTTTTTTTAATGCCACCTATCATTATATTAACATATAATTTCTTGTTATATATTAATCACCTATTACCTTTCATTGTTTCTATCTCCTGTGCCTATTTTTAAAAATCTTACAGCCTTTTGGAACAATGCTCATTTCTCCTACAGTTTGGAATTGCTTCACTTTGTGTTTTCAGGATTACATTCTTTGTTTCCCAATCCTTCTTGGACTAACCTCTATAGAATTTCATTCCATGTGATCCTACCTTCTGTTTTTCTTTTAAAATACAGATTTCCCAAATCTCAGGTGCATGTCAAACTTCCTGAAATTCCCCTCCTCTATCACAAATTTTAGGATACAGTAGTCACTTCTCAACGTTTTCATCTTTTTGCCCAGCAAATAGATCCTTCTTGTTAGTGAAAATTCGGTCCAGTATAGAATTTCTTGTTTGGGGTTCTTCCACCTTTTGAAGGATAAAATTATCAGTAAGGCAAGTCCAGAGGCTATTAGCTGCTTTGCTTTTGACATAGAGAGAACTCAAGCAGATGTTTCTCATCACTAAAATATCATACCTTTATGCCAAACATATGGTCTGTTTCCCAGTCCTTATTTATTCCCTCTTTCTGTCCAGGTGGCCTATAGTATATTTCAATGACAAAATTCCTTCCCTTCTTCATTAATCTCTACCTAAATGCTCTCTGGCATACTTCATTATTCTGTTTCATGGATTTCACCACATAAGTAAGGCTTCTTAATACACATACTATCTTACCCCTTTTAACCTTCATTTTTAAATTATCAAAATATTTTGTTTTTAAAATACTTTCATTTCCAAATATCTCCTCTTACTTTTCCATACTAGAAAGTCATCTCTTATAACAAAAAATAAAACACAGAGGAGAAAAAGGCAGTCCATCCAAGCTCAGTAACAAATCAACCATGCAGAACAGTCTATGCAATATCCCATGCTCCTGGTCCCCCACCTCTGCAAAGAACGGAAGGATGTACATTTTTTCTTCTCTTCTTCAAGGTCAGACTTAGTCATTATAATTACCCCATGTTAATGTTTTTTTCACTCAAGTTATTGGAGTCCTTGTACAGAATGTTTACCTGGTTCTGCACACTTCACTGCATCAGTTCATATTAATTTTCCCATGCTTCTCTATAGTCTTCATTTCTTGCAGAACAGTAAAATTCCATTACATTCATGTACCACAATTTGTCTATTCATTCACCATCTGATGGACATTTGCTTTGTTTAAAATTCTTTGCTACTACAAAAAAAGTGCACCATAAATATTTATGGTGTATTATCCACCATTATACATTATGCACATATACATTGCACATTATACACCATTTCTACAGTATCTTTGATCTTTTTTCAGTGTATCCCTCTGGGTCAAAGGCCATCACCATTTTAGTCATTTTTTTTAGCATAAATTCAAATTGCTTTTCAGGGAACAATTGGGCTAATGTAGCTCCATCAAAACTTATCATTTCTTTTGAGTAAGGACTATGGTCTAACCATAGATATCATCCCACCAAGTTTCAGTCATGTCGATGAGGTCAAATTCACCTTGTTGCATTAGGATCTCTAGTTCCTATGGTCTGCTATATAAACCTTGGGTATTTATGTAAAGACATTTAAGGCCATGAGTTTTACTACTGTGTTCTGATTTTTTTCATTTTGGTCTCCTGTGAACTTCTTGGTATCTCAATTACTGTTCTTCCTTCATTATAGTTACTCTCTAGGGCAGCTAGGTGGCCCAGTGGATGGAGCACCAGGTATGGAGGCTAGAAGACTCATCTTCCTGAGTTCAAATCTGGCCTCATACACTTGCAAGCCATGCGAGCCTGGGCAAGTGAGTTAACCCTGTTTGCCTCAGTTTTCTCATCTGTAAAATGACCTAGAGGAGGAAATGGCAAAACTACTCCAGTATCTTTGCCATGAAAACCCAAATGGGGTCACAAAGAGTTGGACACAACTGCACAACAACAACAACATGGCAGGGGAGTCACAAAATGGTATGTGTACTACATGTGGCCCATAACACTCCCAGAGTCAGATTAAAGTGTAATTGGGAAATATTTAACAAAATAAATAAAAATACAATATAACACAGAAAACACTCCCTGGTGTGGCTTGAGTCAGATTAAAATGTAATTGGGAAATATTTGATGAAATAAATAAAAATATAATATAACACAGACAATGTTATATTTTAAAACTAAGTCAATATGTAGCCCACAATGTTCTTTTTGTATAGATGAGTGGTCCCCATTTCTATTTGAGTTTGAAAACACTGTTCCATGGTCTCTAACTTAGTGATTATGTATGGGCAGTTTTCTCTCTCTCTAGTTCTTAGTTTAAAGCCATTCAGATTCAATTTGCAAGAAATCAGGCAAGTACATTCTTACTTGATTTCATAATGTGCACTCCATCCCTGGCCAGGAGTCTGTCATTTCTATATTTAAGCTACAGTCTAGAAACCCAAATTTCATCCTCAGACACCGCCTTCTAAGCCAGTTGTTCAATTTATGAGTCAGTTCTTCTGTTTTACATTCCTTGCCTTTTCTTGGCAATGTGAAACAAACACAAACTGTACCCTCCAGGTTTTTACCTAAGAGTTCACAATCTTTGGTGATTGTTTCTGGTTTCCTTTCGTTAGTATCATTCGTGGCCACATGAATTGCTAGAAGTCAGTGTATTTTAACTCTTAGGAAGTTTTCGTTTCCTGGACACATACCACAGAAAGGCCCACAGGTCCTTATCAGGTCCACAAACAGATGCCTCAGTATCCCTGAATAGCCCGTCATCCATCACCACTACTCTTTACTCTTCCTCTGACCTTTCTGCATAACCTGTCCTTGAGTAGTTTCTGTGACTCTTCTGTGTCATTCCTTAGAGGACAAGCAGCTACGTCTTCTTCAGGGGTTCAAGCCTCTCCTTCTTCAGGAAAGGTATCGATGGGCGAAATTTATAGAAAAGAATATTTCCACTCGATTCAAGGAAAGACTTCCTGGTTGTGAGATCTAGATCCAAAACCAGGATGAGGAAACTAGAGCTTTGTCCCAGGGAACCTTTGTCTTTAAGGGGCACGCTTTCTCCCCAAAGTCCTTCTGGGCTCACAGTACTCTGCCAGTTCATCAACCAGGCCACAATCTACGCTAGTCCTTTGCCCAGCCACGCGCCAATTCCACCAGCATCTCCTTGTCATAACTCCTGTCTTCCAGGGTTCATTTTTTTAAAATTTATTTTTAATATGTTTAGTTTTCAGCATTGATTTTCACATGCGTTTGAATTACAGATTTTCTCCCCATTTCCACCCCCACTCCAAGATGGCGTACACTCTGGTTGCCCTGTTC
>CM053627.1:24346635-24362223 GCA_028646595.1 Phalanger gymnotis
TCTTCCCAATTTTTCCTCTACTTATCTAACTTGCTTTTCCAAATCCTTTTTGAGCTCTTCCATGGCCTGAGACCAGTTCATGTTTTTCTTGGAGGCTTTTGATGTAGGCTTTTTGACTTTGTTGACTTCTTCTGGCTGTATGTTTTGGTCTTCTTTGTCAAAAAAGGATTCCACAAACTCCCTGTCCCTAGCAGTTTTTCCCACTACCCTACTCTGTTGTCTTTGGTGTTTGTGGGTTGAGAAGTTTGGTAACTGCTGCAGCTCACTGATTCAGGGCGCTATGGCATGCTCTGCCTGCATCCTGGTCTGGTTGGTCTGCACCGCCCACGCTGGGCTCCGCTCAGCTCAGCTCTGCTCCCCTCTGCTCCAAGCTCTGTGCAGGATAGACCTTACCCAGAGACTATCCAGGCTGTCCTGGGCTAGAGCCCTGCTTCCCTCTGCTACTCCGTGGGTTCTGCAGTTCTAGAATTGGTTCAAAGCCATTTTTATAGGTTTTTGGAGGGACTTGGCAGGGAGCTCACACTAGTCCCCCCTCTCCAGCTGCCATCTTGGCTCTGCCCCCATCAGACTCCATTTTTGCCATTGCCTGATTCTTTGGGGGCTTGTCTGACAATAATCACCTGGGCTCCCCCAAGTACTGGGGCAGGCACAGAGGGCACCGGACAGTTTGGTTAGTATTAGAATTTAGATGTAGGTTAATCCCTTATGTGTTTGTTTCATCATTCTATCCTTGTCCAGAACCTACATTAAATGCTTTTTTGGATTGGATTAGATTGGATTGGGAATACTGGAGCTGAGAAGAAAAGAATCCTAATGCCCTCCCACCTGACCTTCAAGGACCACTGCATTTGGTCAGCTTATTTCCAGGGCTGATTTAATCGATAGTTGGAAAATACTCTTAAGTAGGAGAATGTGGGTTCAAATTTCACTTCTGATGCTTACAGCAATGTGACTTTGGAGAAGTCATTGTCTCTCTTTAGGCCTCAGTTTCATTATCTGCAAAATAAGGGAAGGATGTTGGCCTCCATGGCCTCTCTGGTCTCTCACAGTTGTAGATCTCTAATCCTTCCCAAATAACTGGGCAGAGCCATAGAATGTTAGAGTTGGAGGGATTTGGGGAATAGCTCAAGCAAGTTCCTGCTTTTACTCCGCCATCTTGGCTCCACCCCAGAATGTTAGAGTTGGAAGACAGATCAGTATAATTGCTTATCCAAACTGAGTCCTATCTACAGTAGCCCCACAGGTGCTTCAATAGCTTCATGGATGGTAAAAACACTACCTCCTAGACAATCTTTCTCCACTGTTACTCACTTGCATACATCTGATTATACGTTAGTCCAGGGGTTCTCAACCTGGGATCTGAGAAATGTTGTTATTAATATCTGGAGTACAATCTAATTGGCTTTCTTAGTAATTCTATGTATTATATGGTGTGCATTTAAAGGCATTATTCTGAGAAGGGCTCAATAGACTTAGGGGTCCATGATGCATGAAAAAAGGCTAAGTCCGTCTATTTTTGGCTGAACCCAAATCCAGCTCCTTGTAAACCTTCATACTTTGGTTCCAGTAAGGCCCATTCGAGCAGGACAGAGCCATTCTGATACGCTGCCTTCACAGCAGCCCTCCCTGTCTTTGAAGGTGGGGACCACGCCTCCCCCTGTATTCTGTCCTGACTATGTACACCAGGGCCTTTCAGCTGCATGATGTGGGCCTCAGTGACCTTATCTGTAAAACAAGAGGGCTGCATTAGAGAGAAGCCCGGAGGTCCTTTTTAGTGCTTTGAACCTATGAGCCTAACCATTAGGCTACACAGTCTCTTTTCCTCCAGCTGGTGGACCATCGTCCACCCTCTCTCAGATGTAGTCCAATGAGAACTGTTATGAGATGGGAGGAAGAAGACTTGGATTCCAATCTTGTCCATGTGACTAGACAACTCTGTTGTCTTCTCTGCGCTTTAATTTTCCTATCTGTAAAAGGCATCTAAAAACACCCTATATCTCTACATCACTAGGAAGCTGTGAGTTTCTAATGAGGCAATGGATATAAAAACCACTTTGAAAAAGCAACCAAACCCTACAAACATGAGGGATGATCACTGGAGGCAAATCTGGTTTTCTCAGTTCTGTCTGTCCTCACTTTTCTCCCATTCTCTAATGCCATTGAAAGAAATTTGGGACTTCATCATAATCATCCCATCCTGGGTAATCAGCCCAGGGGGCTGAAATCTTGATTTTTTTCTCTCTCATCCAATCAGTGGAATGAGCTGGAAAAACTTAAACGAAATATATGGAAATTGCTTGGGAGAAAACAAAATGCCAATAACCAAATGTGCCTTGGAAATTATTTCCTGAGACAAGGCATTGAGGAGAGCAAGGAATGCTCTACTGTTGGGGTTCTAATACACAATCTTCTCTAAGGGTGAGATAAAAGGACACATTGAAATCTGCTTTCCTCTCTCTCCGTCTTTGGCAGAAAGGACAACCCACTTCAGCCCGAACCAAGCTATGAAGCTCTGTTTTATTCCCAATGAAATTCCAGATGGATCTTTCAGCCTATGACCCCAGATGCCTTTTTCCTCAGTCATTTTTGGCTCATGTTAGAGACATAAAGATTCCTAAAACAAATCTCAGCATATTCCTATGATCCTGCTTACTTATGGGTCTTGAAAATTTGGGGGGATAGTGTGTGAGTGCAGTGTTTTTCAAGGTGAATTCCTAAAAGCAAAAACAACTTAGGCTCTCCCTTTTCTAAGTCATGTCTGAGACCGTAATCCCATGACTAAATAAGAGGTTCTTCAATTAGGGTTTAGGAAGTGTTCGCTGGGTCTCTCTAAATGAATCTTTCCAGTAATATGGGAACATGGATAGGAATACATCCTCTAGAGCAACTCATCGTTGGCTACTAGACTCAGAATCAGGAAGACCTGAGTTCAAATCCTGCCTCAGACACTTACTAGCTATATGACCCTAGGCCCAGCATCAAATCTCTCTGTGCATCAGCTTTCTCATCTCCAAAATGAGGGAGTTGGATTCCATGGTGTCTTAGGTCCTTCCCAACTCTAAATCTATGATCCTATGATCTGCTACTCTGAGGGTCTATTGTCTTGTGTGAACCAAAGAGGCCTCAGCATAGGTGTGAGCACTGAATGGGCATCTAGTAGGTACATTCGGTTAAGTAAAGGCAAGGAATCACAAGCTTATAGATCTAGGGCTGAAAGAGACCTCAGAGGCCATCTAGTCCAGTCCATTCTTTTATCAAATGAGAAAACTGAGTAAATGACTTGCCCAAGGTCACAAATTTAATAAATGTTAGAAGCTGAGTTTGAACCCAGGTTCTCTTCCTCCATGCCATGCTGCCTCCCTCCACCCAGCCATGTCCAGCTTAGGAGTTGTCTCATTTAGAAATTTCCTTGGTTTCAGACCTCTCTGCCAAGCTTCCTAAGTTTCTATCATTCCTTGTTCAGATCCTTCTTTCCCTGGTTGCAAAAGAAGTCTATTTTCTTTGCATTCATGTCCCTAGTACTAGGCAAAACAATTGACTGTTAAGTAGGCACACTTATTAAATGCTTGTTGATTAATTGGTTGGCTCCACCATGTTTCTGCCCCAAGTCCCAGGCAAATTTTGATCATTTAATTATCTTGGTCATTGTTGGGTTGTTCAATGCTCTTAGTTACATAAGTGAGCCCAATTACCCACAATTGAGATATGTTATTTTAGGAAAAATCTGATCTTTCATCTTTGCTCATTCCTGACTGGCCTGCACTGGATAGTGCTCACTAGGAACAGGTCCCGACCTTAAACCCATAACATGTCTCATTGACCTGGGCCTCAGTTTCCTCATCAGTAACATGAGGGGATTAGACTAGGTGAGCTCCAAGATTCCTTCCAGCTCTACAACTATGGTCTTATAAATCACTTAATCATTCTGAGCCTCAGTTTCTTCATCTATAAAATTAGGGGGTTAGACTAGACCGAGTCATTTCTAGCTCTAACTCTATGATTCTATAAATAATTTAATTTTCCTGGGCCTTAGCTTCCTCGTCTTTAAATTTGGGATATTCGACTAGATGGCTTTGGAGGTCACTTCTAGCTCCAGGTTTACAATTCTATAAATCACGATTGCTCTGTGCCACAGTTTCCTCATCTGTAAATTGAAAGGGTTATACTAGATGGCCTCTAAGGCAATTTCTGGTTCTAGCACTATGATCTTCCTGAATCTGTTTCCTTATTGAAGTGAAGATGATGGACTGGTGGCTTCTAGGGTCCTTTCTAGGTCTAAATTTATGATACTAAGATCTTATGGTTCAGTGGCTTTGGATATGTCACTTCCTGTCTCTGAGGCAAAATTTGAATTCTGATGACCCTCTATCTTTGAGAAGAGTATCTTGGTGTCCTCCAGGAAAACAAATCCCTTATCCTTTAACTGCTCTGTTTTTCTATATCTTCCATCCTTCTCTTCTTTCAGGCTGCCCAGACATCTGGGACATCATTTTAGGCCCTGCTCCAGGAAGAAGCCATTTTGCAGTAGTTAAGTAGCTCATTTTTTGGATGTAATGACTCTAAGAGAGCCTCTAACTTAGAAAGCACCTGGTACTCCATGATGTACTCATAGAAACACAAGTATCATTCTAAATCTGGCCCATTGTGGCTCTTGGACCTCATTAATTCTTCCGGTGATATAGGCTTAGCCATCAGAGCTGTGTGGTCTCTTGAGAAAAAAATTAATAATGGCTCACCTTACTCTAGGGCTTTGTGGCTTAAGAGCAGTTTTCTCCACAACAACGCTGGGAGGCAGGTCTTACTATCCCCATTTTAGAGATGAGGGCACTGTGGCTCAGAGAGGGTTAAGTGATTTGCCCAAGATGTCTTAGAGTCATAGATTTAAGGTTTGGAAGGGACCTTAGAAGCCATCTTATCCAAACTTCTCATTTTATAAATGAGGAAACCTACCTTTCCCCCATTTACAAATGAGGAAGGGGAGTTACCCAAAGCTGCCTGCATAAGAGAGTGATTAATAGAGCCAAGATTTCATAGGATCATAGATTTAAACTAGAGAAGATTTCAGAGATCATTGAGTCTGACACCTTCATTTTAAAGTTGAAGAAAATGAGTCTCAGGGATTGATGGGTGCAAGGACTTGAACCCAGGGCACCTGGTTTCCAGTAGTTTTTCCATTACATCATGTTGAGTTTTTCTGCAGAGATCAGTTTCTTTGCAGCTTGGGAATGCACTTTCTTTAAATGTGAAAATGGTGCAGCTGGCCCTCCATTAGTTGTCTGTGAGGAATGGATGGCAATGAGCCATCCACATTGTCACTGGACCTCATTTATAATCCTTCTTTGACACCTCATAGCTTAATACAAGGGAAAAGCATTGCTTATTGCTTTTCTAATCCCCTTCTTGATGATAATGCAATATTTTCTTGGCTTCTGGATACAGGATCACTTTCAGCTGATATTTTACTAGAGTACTTAATGATTCAGCAAACATTTATTAAGCACCAACTATATGCAAGGCAATGCAAGGTCCTGGGAATACAAAACCAAAAATTAGACAATCCCCAGCATTTCTCCCATAGAGACATATTATACATACATATAAGTAAATGCAAAGTAATCCAAGGACAGAGAGAACAGCAATGACTGGGAAGATCAGGGAAGGCTTAGAATCAGAGGGTTGTTGCTGCATGGGAGCACAGAAATCTAGTCTGACTCATTCATTTTATAGAAGAGGAAACCAAAGGTCATAGGACCATTGGGTCCAGGGATCAAATGAACTAGAGAAGCCATCTAATCTAAACTCCTCATTTAGTAGAGGAGGAAACTGAGGCCAGAGAGGTCATAGGAGAATCAATCTAGAGCTGGTAGGGATCTGAGGCCATCTAGTTCACCCCTTTGTTTATAGATGAAGAAACTGAGGCCCAGGAAGATGAAGCTGAATTGCCCAAGGTTGCATCGGTAGCAAATGACAGGAGACAGGATTTGAACCCAGGTCCTCTGAGTCTAGCAATCTTCTTTTCATTGGCCATTGGTCCAAAAAATGCATCATCTGAGCTGGTCCTTCAAGAAAGAGAAGCTATGTTGTTACCAGTTGTCTTCTGAGCCACTGCCCTACTCAATAAACTCCAGTGGTCCCCTATTGCCTCTAGGATGGTATAAAAAATGCTATTTGTTATTCCAGGCCCTTTATAACCTTGCCCCACTGCCCCCACATCTTTCCAGTCTTCTTATACCTTATGTCCTGCTACATACACTTTGATGCTGTGATGCTGACCTCCTGGCCATCCCATGAACAAGACCTTCCATCTCTCACCTCCAGCGATTTTCTCTAACTGTCCCCCATGCCTGGAGTGCTATCCCTCTTCCATTATGGCTATGACCTCCCTGGCTTCCTTTAAGTCTCAACTAAAACCCCACCTTCTACAGGAAGCCTTCTCCAACTCTCTTAATTCCACTGACTTCTCTCTATTAATGAATTCCTACTGATCCTGCATATAGCTTGTTTGGTATAGATTTGTTTGAATATTGTCTCCCCACCAGACTGCAAAATCCTTGAGAACAGGGGCTCTTTTGCCCCTTTTTGTATCCCCGGTTCTTGGTATGGTGCCTGACACATAGTAGGCATTTAACAGACATTGATTGTTGTAGTGATTGATCTAAGTCTAAGATTCTGGTTCTAAGATGATCTTACATGTGGTTGCTGGTTTCTATCACGTAGCTCTGCATCCATCATTCTAGAAGTAGAGTTTGGTATCATTGTTTTCCCCTGGTACTGATCCCAGGGACCACATTATGCTCACCTGCAGTAGCCCCTTTCTGCCTGTTTACAGAACTTCACATCTCCCCATAGCTTTTTCTCTGCTCAAAAGAGGTGAGTATACTTTGGAAATTTAGGGAGCAATGAAAACAAGTAGGCATTTATTAAACACTTGCTATATTCTGGGGAAGCAGAATCAGCCTTGATCTAGAAGTCCAGGGGACCCAGGTTCAAGAGGCAGCATAGAGGCATAGATGAGACACTAGTTTTGAAGTCAGTAAGATTTAGCTTCAGATCCAGCCTCGGATACTTTCTGTGGCCCACGGCAAGTCATTTAACCTCTGAGCCTCAGTTTACGCATCTGTAAAGTGAGGGGATTGGACTCAATGGTTTGTAAGTTTCCTTCTAGCTCTAAACCTTTGCTCCTCTGATCTTATCAAAGCCTGGTTCCATGAATCAGTTTCTATGCGACCTTGGATGAGTCACTTAATCTCCTTTGGCACTGTTTCCTCACTTACGAAATGAAAATATTGGATTAAACACCCTCTAAGACACCTTCAAACCTATAAATATGTGATTCTAAGACCCCTCTGGATGTGTTTTTTTTAAAATTATCACTCCTGGATCTATTTTCCAGGTCAGTTGTTTTTTCAATGAGATATTTCCCATGGCCTTCTATTTTTTCATTCTTTTGGTTTTACTTTATTGTTTCTTGATTTCTCATAAAGTCATTAGCTTCCATTTGCTCAGTTCTAATTTTTAAGGAATTGTTTGCTTCAGTGAGCTTTTGTGCCTACTGTTCCATTTGGCCGATCCTACTCTCTAAGGAGTTTTTTTCTTCAGTGAATTTTTGTGCCTCTTTTTCCCACTTGCTTTTTAAACTGCTTTTCAAGGCATTATTTTCCTTGCTAGCCTTTTGTACATCTTTTACCATTTGGCCTACTTTGTTTTTTAAGGTGTTATTTTCTTCATTATTTTTTGTGTCTCCTTTAACAAGCCATTGACTCATTTTTCGTTATTTCCTTGCATCACTCTCATTTCTCTTTCCAATTTTTTTTCTACCTCTCTTACTTGATTTTCAAAATCCTCTTCCATAGTCTGAGACCAATTCACATTTTTCTTTGAGGCTCTGCATGTAGGAGCTTCCACTTTGTTATCTTCTTCTGAATGTATGTTTTGATCTTCCTTGTCACTATAGTAACTTTCTATGGTCAGAACTTTTTTCCCTGTTGTTTGTTCACTTTTTAAATCTATTTCTTGACTTTTAACTCATTGTGAAAGTGGGGCTCTGCTTCCAGGGTAGAGGGCACACTGTCCCAAGCTTCAGGGGTTTTGTTTAGCTGTATTCGGAGATACTTTTAGGGACTTATAAGTTTTCAGTTCTTCCAAGGTGGTATGATCTAAGGAGAGGTGTGTTCACCACTCTCCTGGTCTGTGCCCTGGTCTATGTGTGACCACAAGCACTCTTTTCTGCCTTGGAACTGTGACAAGGACTCCTGCTCTACTGTGACTGCAAGCTCTGATAAGCTAGTGCTCCTCTTCACCCTGGGACTGACACTCAAGACTTTGACCCAGATCTGAATACAGGCAAAGCAACAGAGTCCTGCCCCTGGGGCCAGCAAAGAGACCCCCATAATCTCCTTTTGATCAGTTGTTCAACCTCCTTACTGTCTGTGGGCTGAGAGCTCTGGAAGCAGCTGCTGCTGCTGATAATTCTGTGACTCTCAATGCCCACTCCTGGTTTGCTGGGGCCTCATCTGTGCTGGCATGACCTGCACTGGACTATGTTCCACTCTTGGCCAGGTGTGATGGACTTTTCCTGCCAACCTTCTAAGTTGCATTTGGCCAGAAAATTATTTCACCCTGTCCTTTTGTGAGTTCTATCGCTCCAAAAATTATTTTACAGCATTATGTAAAGGTGTTCAGAGGGGTTTGGGGGAGAGCTCAGGTGACTTACTGCCTTTTCTTCACCATCTTGGCTCTGTCTCTATCTGGACATGGTTTTTTCCATGAAATATATGGAGATTGGACTAGTGGCAACTGAGATAGCTTCTACCAACTATAACACTTTATGAATATGTACAAAGCACTGTGCTGCGAGATTTCATCATGTGTTCCCAATTCCAAATTATTTTTAAAGATGTTAAATAAAACCAGTTCTGTCACTGGTGCTAGAGACAACCCCATTCTCTATTTTACCTTATCCAAAATTGTGCCCACTTATTCATTCTCTTTATTTGCTGACACTAAACCAATTTTTTTGTCCATGAAAAAAAGTCTACTTAATCAAAACTCAATGATAGCTAGAATGTTAAACTAACCTTTAAGATAGAGTCTTGTCAAAAGACACTTGAGACATGAACATATTTATTAGCTACCTTATTTTCACATCCATTTTAATTCCCTAGAAAAGCTTTAATAGTCTGATTTAGGTCAATAGTCTCCAAATTGCAGGGCTTGAGTTACGGCTCCTATGCTTTATTTTTACTGATTTTCACTTTTTTGTCCCCAAAATTCCTTTCCTAGTTTTGTGACTCTGCAAAGTAAAAGACCTGTTTTGAAGGGGAAAAGGGGGTCAAAGACTGAGACTTTCTCAGATTGCCACAAAAAGTATTTATTTATCTCTCTCTTTGCATTCAGTTGGTAGATGTAGGATAGATCACCCAGTGCCCCCTCTTCAGAAAAAGGAACTTGGATTGAGATAAGTTGTACTAGAGAAGAACCGATCTTTTCATTATTGTACCATACTGCCATATTCTGCATATATAAGTTGGGAGGGAAAAGAGACACATGAAAACTAGATCCTCTCCCTTCAGAACCCCTGTCTCTACTCTCCCATTATGCCCCAGTAAAGGCTATGACACAGAAGGAGGCTTAGATCCCCTCTTCTTGCTCCACCACCACCCTCACCCCATTGCCTCACCATTTCTCATTCGTCCATGTAGTTTGCTCTAGAATGATGGAAGGTAGAAAGGAAATCTTTTTGGGTAATAAAAGTACGTATGTCTTTTTTTCCCTCTTAGCCCCAAAGAATACTTATCTTTTGGCCAACTTATGTAGTTGGCCATATACCAGTCTATGCTTCATGTCCCATTCAGCTATTCACCTGAGCCGTTTTGTCCTCTACCTCCCCTTCTGCCCCACTGGAATAACTTCTTCTGTACATGAATGGCACCTCCAGAAATCACGACCTGTGGCAATTCATAAGATCATACAATTACAGGTTAAAACTTAGAAGTAAAATAATTTGACAAGGATCACATAGCTAGGAAGTGTCTGAGGAGAAAATTGAACCCAGTTCTTCCTTATACCCAGAAATTGTCAAAGATGACAAAAGATAAGGATAATCAAGATTGTACAAGTTGTGGATAGACAGACATACTAAGGCATACTAGTGAGCTGGTCCAACCATTCTGGAAGGCAATGTAATATTATGAAAAGAAAGTGACTAAAATACCCATACCTTTTGACCCAGAGGTTCCACTGTAACACATATATCCCAAGGAAACCAAAGACAGAAAAAGACCCCAGACACTAAACTATTTATAGAAGCACTTTTTATCACAAACAACTGGAAATAAGATCTGTTGGTTATTGAATAGTTTAAAAAAGCCCAGTACATAACTATAATAAAATATCATATTATAAGAAACAATTAACATGGCGAATATAGAGAAGCATTGAAAGATGTGCAAACTAATGCAAAGGGAAGTAATCAGAACCAAGAAACAATAGATACAATGATGAACAGTGCAAACAAAAAGAGCAGCAAAACAATCAAAATGGAGAACAACAAAACCATCAAAGTCCAAAATGGAATTACACGATCAAAGTTGGCCCCAAAGCAGAGTCATAGGATGATACCTCTCTCTACTCCTCTGAAGAAGCAGTGAACCATGAATGTGGAAATAACATCCTACTTTTTTGTATTTTTGTTCTTTTTTTGTTGTTCTTCATACTATTAGGGATGGCTTTTTGGGAGGGGCAATGGAGAGAAATGAAATGTGGGAACACAGGTGATGAAAAACAAACGATGAATTAGATTTCTTTTTAAAACTTCAGATTAGGTAAAATCTGATCGTTGCATTTTTTTTATTCATGCTGATAGCTGACGAATAGGGGATACTAGCAATTACACCATTGGTCTTCAGCCTTCAGATCCTCTCATTCACTTGTACTGTTAACTCACCAACTCTTAACATTCTGGTCCAAGACTCTATGGGCTTTTAGACTCTTCCCTCTTCCCTCACCTATCACGCCTTTCACCTATTAAGTCACTATTTTGTGTTCAACCATTCTCTTTCTCATTCTACACCTATAACACGATCACCATGACCATTGGTTTTTCACCCTACTGTAGTCAAACCACCTGGATCAGTGCTCTGACCTAAATATCCCACCACCTCAATCCCACCAAAGAATGAGCATTCTTTTCTTCCCTCCTTCCAAGAGTTAGGGACATCTTCTGAGGAAGCACCTGGGTCTCATCTTCCTTCTTCACTCAGCTTGTCAGTTTCTCCTTAGACTCCTGACCATTCCAGTTATGCTTTCTCTCTTTTTCCTTGCCAAATCTTCCCCTTCTTCCATTATCATGTTCTTGTCCTAGAATGTGAAGGCAGACCTTATCTCCCTAGACAGCAGAGGTTGGGCTGGGTTTATGTGGGTAGAGGAACATGTTTTGATGTCATAAATATGATTTTATCTATTTCCCTGCATTGCCATCATCAAAGATAGCCTGTCCCTGAGCTGCCAGCTATCAGGAATTCAGAAATTTTTCTCAATCATCACAAAACTTAATCTCTAGCACAGAGAACAAATTATCAAGTTTATCAGGGGGAAAAAGAACTCTAAAGTGAGCATGAATAATGACCAGTGGCATTGTTAAGTATCCTGACCTTCTCCCTCAAATATCAAGGATGCTCTAGTGGTTTTGCTTCCTAATTATTGTCCATTTCTCATCCATTCATTCATCCACTCAGCCAACATTTATTAAGCACTTACTATGTACCAGGATTGGACAGAATTTGGGAAATAGTGGGGGATAAAAAGATTTGGTGTGCTGCAGTCCACGGGGTCATGAAGAATTGGACACAACAAATGATGGAACAACAGCATGTGAAGGAACAGTGCCAGGTGATGGGGATGCAATGATCACAAAACCAGGCCCACAAAACCAAGGCTGAGCAGTGATCCCTGCTATGCTCTCACTGTAGCACTGTAGCATCTATGACGCAAATTCCAGTGAGGGAGAACCAGTTAACTCCTAGGAAGCCTATTCCATTTGGGGCAGCTCTCATTGGGAGATTTCCCTTACCTTGAGCCTAAATCTACATCTCAACAACTTCTATACACTGTATCTTGTTCTTCTGCCTTCTAGAGATGAAGTAAAATGTATATAATTCCATTTCCTTTTTTAAAAGTTAAATTAATTTTTAAAATATAGCAAACATTTTACTCTTTCCTATCCCATCCTCCCATTGGAAAAATAACAACAAAGCCCTTGTAACAAATATGTATGGTCAAGCAAAACATAGTCATGCATTGGCCATTTCCAAAAATGCATGTCTCATTCTGCACCTTGCATCCATCACCTTAGTCAAGAGGTGGATAGTTGCTGTTGTTTAGTCATTTCTAGTCATGTCCAACTTTTCATGACTCTATTTTGGGGTTTTCTTGGCAAATGTATTGGAGTGGTTTGCCATTTCCTTCTCTAGCTCATTTGATAGATGAGGACACTGAGGCAAAGAGAGTTAAGAGACTTGCCCAGGATCACATGGCTAGGAAGGGTCTGAGGCCAGATTTGAACTCAGGAAGATCCTGGCTTCAGGCCCAGCACTCTTTCCACTGTTCCACCTAGCTGCCCCACCAAGAGGTGGGTAGCATGCTTCATAATCAGACCTCTAAAACCCTGGCTGGTCATTGTGTGGATCAGAGTTTCTTATGGGTTTCAATTTTTTTTGTCTTTATATTATTATGTGAATGTATAAATTATTCTCATTCCAGTTGCTTACTCTATATGAGTTTATAATTCTTTCCAGGATTCTCTGAAATCATGCTATTCATCATTTCTCACTACATAATTAGCATACCATCCATTTACATACCATATTTTCTTCAACCATTCCTAAATTGATGCATGTACCTCCCTCACTAGTAGTTCTTAACTCCTACAAAAAATCAGCTATAAATATTTTTGTACTAATGGGAGCTTTTCCCCTCTCTATGACATCTTTGGGCCTGGTGGTGCTATTATTGGGTCAAAAGTAACTGAGTAACTTTGGGGACATAGTTTCTAACTACTTTACAGAAAAGCTAAACCAATTCATAGCTCCAAGTGGGCATTATAATGTTTAACTCCTTTTCTGCATGCATGTCCTTTGAATACTTGAAGACAGCTAGTATGCCCTTCACAGGTCTTCTCTTTTCTGGGTTAGATACCCCCAGATCTTTCAAGTGATCTTCAAAAGACATGGTCTTTGGTGCCTTCACCACCTTGGTCACCTTCTTCTGGACAAACCTCAGTTTTTAATGTTCTTCCTACAATATGCAGGCCAGAATTGAGTACCATAGTACAGAAGTGGCCTGACCAGGGCCAGAGAACAAGGGCTACGCTCATTCTCTTTATTAGGCCTCACAATGCAGCCTAAGATTGTATTTGCTTTTTTTGTCTTTTTGATTTCTTTCCCACCCTGTTGACTCATATAGTGTCTACTAAAACCCACAGACCTTTCTTTATAGGAACTGCTGTCTAGTCAAGTCTCCCTCATTCTGGACTTGTGAAGTTGGATTTTTTTTTTAAATCCAAGTATAGGTCTTTACATTTACCATTATTACGTTTCAATTTAACAGATTCTACCCATCATTCCATCCTGTCAAGAGCTGTTTGGATCCTGATTCTGTCTTCCAATATATTAACTAACCCTGCCAGATTCATGTTATCTGCAAACGTGATGTACACAACATCTTTGCCTTCATCCATCTCATTGATAAAAATATTAAACATCCCAAGGCCAAGGACATATCCTTATGTTGTTTTTCCTTAAATGCTTCCTTGCACCCTGAAAATGAGCCATTCATGATGCTTTAGGCCTGATGGCTTGATCAGTGTTGCATCTAAGTAATTTTTCTGTCATCTAGCTTGTATCTTCCTATCTTGTCTCCAAGGATAGCATAGAAAACTTTGTGGAATGATTTGCCGAAATCTATAGGCACAAATCATTTAATCTCTCAATGTACCCAGTCTAAGATGCTGAGTTACAGAGAAGGTGCTGATCTGCATTGATAGAAGGAGTTGCCAGATTAACGATGACCCTTTGAAGCTAAAGATTAGACCAGTGTTGAATTCGTCTGTTTTGTCACTAGCTTATATCTCCCCATCTTGTCTGCAAGGATACCATGGGAAAATTGCTTAATGAAATCTATAGCCTTGAATCATTTAATCTCTCAGAGTCCCCAGTCTAAGATATTAAGTTGCAGAGAAAGTACAAACTTCATTGGTAGACAGCTTCCTCACCTGAGAGTTCCCTATACCAATGGAATCAAGTCTAGTCTCTACTCCAATATTGACATCATTCACCTGATCTACCAATCTAGTGACCAAGTCAGAGAAGATGATGAAGTCGAACTGCAATGAGCTGCACTGAATGAAGCCATGTAGACTCCTTCTGATCACTTCTTCCATCTAAACACTCACAAAATTTCAGAATTTTGCCAGGAAGAAAAACCAAACTCACTCTCCAGTAGTCTACAGACTCTTACTATTTCTCTTTTGAACATTGGGACAATTCTCCATTTCCAGTCCTGTGGCACCTCAACAATTCTGCATGGTCTTTAAAAGAGAATGAGCGGGGGGACTGAGCCAAGATGACGGCTGGAAAGCAGAGACTAGCGTGAGCTCCCTGCCAAGTCCCTCCAAAAACCTATAAAAAATGGCTCTGATCCAGTTCTAGAACTGCAGAACCCACGAAATAGCAGAGGGAAGCAGGGCTTCAGCCCAGGACAGCCTGGATGGTCTCTGGGTAAGGTCTATCCCGCATGGAGCTGGGAGTGGAGTGAAGCAGAACAGTGCAGAGCCCAGTATGGGCAGCACGGGCCAACCAGACCAGGAGCCGGGCGGAGCACGCCCTACCGCCCTAAATCAGTGACTTGTGGCAGTTGCCAGATTTCTCAACTCACAAACGCCAAAGACAACAGAGAAAGTTAATGGGAAAAGCTGCTGGGGACAGGGAGTTTGTGGTTTGGCCACCACCCCAGGGGCAGCAGAGGTGGGGCAGCTACAGAACTAGAGCTGCAGTTGCTTCTGGCCCCAGGCCCACCTGGTGGGAGGAATTAAGTGGCAGATCAGAGCAGGAGTGAAGAGCCTGCTGAAGTTCTAAGTCCAGTCTGGGTTGGGGGTTCTTGTGAGGGAGGATTGCTGGTGTGATAGAGCTGGGGCATCCCCCCAATCTTGGAACATAGAACTCTGTACTCTATAAGCAGTCATACCCCACTGAAAAACTCAAGGGTCAAGTAAATTGGCTGCGAACATGGCCAGGCAGCGAAAATGCACCCAGATTCAGTCTCCGACTTTGGAATCTTTCTTTGGTGACGAAGAAGACCAAAACATACAGCCAGAAGAAATCAACAAAGTCAAAGAGCCTACAACAAAAGCCTCCAAGAAAAACATGAACTGATTTCAGGCCATGGAAGAGCTCAAAAAGGATTTGGAAAAGCAAGTTAGAGAAGTAGAGGAAAAATTGGGAAGAGAAATGAGAAGGATGACAGAAAACCATGAAAAACAAGTCAACGATTTGCTAAAGGAGACCCAAAAAATACTGAAAAATACACTGAAGA
>CM053627.1:24362723-24384194 GCA_028646595.1 Phalanger gymnotis
GAAGAAGCAAAATATAGTTAGTCTTTCACAACATGAGTATTGTGGAAGGGTTATACATAATGATACGCATGTGGCCCATGTTGAATTGCTTGACTTCTTAGGGAGGGAGGGCAGGTGGGAAGCGAAGAGGGGAGAGAATTTGGAACTCAAATTTTTAAAAACAGAAGTTCAAAAACAAAAAAAAAGTTTTTGCTTGCAACTAGAAAATAAGATACACAGGCAATGGGGCGTAGAAATTTATCTTGCCCTATGAGAAAGGAAGGGAAAAGGTGATTGGAGGGGAGTGGGGTGACAGAAGGGAAGGCTGACTGGGGAACAGGGCAACCTGAATATGCACCAGCTTGGAGTGGGGGGGAGGGTAGAAATGGGGAGAAAATTTGTAATTCAAACTCTTGTGAAAATCAATGCTGAAAACTAAATATATCAAATAAAAAAAGAATATATAAAAAATATTAGTTGATCTGCTTCTAAAAAAGCAGGCACTTGGTAGGTAGTATCTTTTCAGTAATCCTGTACCTGCAGAGTAAAACAATGTCATATCTATAATTGGTTTCCCTCCTTTTGATTATTTGTAATATTGGTTAATATGTATTTTCCAAAGTAAAACTTATAAATAAAAAGTAAGCTCCAATTTTCCATCACCGTTAACTCAGCATTTTCACTTTCACTTTGTTTCTTTGAAATGCTTTGATAGAATAAATTTTACCACCTGAAAAAAAACAAAAAAAAGAGAATGAGCAGTAAGTAGTTAATTCCATCAGTTCTTTGGTACCGTAGGGTGAATTTCTTCCAAGCCTGTTGGCATACACTCATGGAGAACAACCAGATCTTATTTTTTTCATCTCAGGTTTCAACTCCTTGTTCTATTCTTCCATCAAAGTCCAGGAAACCTTGTTTATTTCTGTTCTAATCTTTCTGTCCAACAAACTGTCTATGTCTTAGTGATGCCCTTCCTCTGCCTGGTGCTCTCTCCCTTCTGTCCTCCCTACCCTCAATCCTAGCCCATAGATTCTTCCTTGTCTGTGGCCTAAGCAAAAGGAAATCAATCAGAATTGTATGAGCAGGACTCCATCCTTTCTATAGAATATCTGAGTAGTCTTGACCCCAAAGTTTCCTTGAAATATGGGTCTAGGAGTCCTAGTGCCAATTTGGTGGAGTCTAAAGGCAGGGTGATACAGTGGACAAAACAATGGATGTTGAGTCAGAGGACTAGTGGTTCAAATCTCAGTGGTGCCATTTATGACCCATAGAATCTTGAATAAGTCACAACCTCTCTGGGCTTTCCTCATCTGTAAAAATAAAGGGGCTGGACTTGATGGCCTCTGTGACCCCTTTAAGCTATAGACATGATTCTATGACCCATGCCCCAAGTCCTGCGAGCATCATCTCTCAAGGCCACCATTGGCTTCCTCATCGTTCCATGGCTTGAAGAACATGGGCTTCCTGGCAACATCCCTGGGTTTATTTCTCTTACTGTCCTCTCTCCTGGTTTAGAGTTATCAGTCCTAGCCCAAGGTGAGGGCTCATTGGGCCTCCTTAGTTTTTAGGCATCAGTCCTTCTTCTGGTAATGAGGGAAGGGAGGCATAGAGCTCTTCCTTAGTATCCCTCACTTGTCCCACTTCTTCCTCTGTGCTCCTTTGGATATATTCAGTGAAGACACATGGCTTTCTCTTGTTGAACAGAACCTGGGGTTCCATTGAGTCCTCTGGGTGAGGATATTCCCTCTACCAGTACTAATACATACCTGCTAAACAACTCAGAGTCTTAGAGATTTTCCTGGGGCAATGAGAAATTAAGTGACTCACCCAAGTAACACAGCAAGTATGTCTCACATGTAAGACTTAAACCCAGGTCTTTCTAACTCTAAGCCCAGCTCAGTATCTATTACACTACAGGTCTCTTGATCTTCTCTCAAATATGACAAATAAAAGAACCTATTGTTTTTAACACTTACTGGCCTTTTTATTCTTCTGTGAAGTCCTATAAGTAAAAATCACTTTCCTTTGTAGCAAAATAAGAATCAAAATCAAGGTTGAGTATTTCTGCCTTCTCTTTATCATCCATGATCATTGCCCAATCTGCGCAGAATATCAGTCCTATCTTTCCTTGCTCTAAATTGTGCCTCACAAAGAGCTAAAAGAAGTCTCTTCATTGTCCTTAGTATCAACCCATTCTGAGCTTAAGTACCCTGACACTACTCTTATGGAGAGCACGATGCCTAGTACACAATAAGTGCTTCATGAATAGTTTTTCTTTCCTTCTTTCTAGGACCATGCCCTGTGTTTATATTCACCCTTCATTACTTGCCTTTATTTCAGTCATCTAAAAATAATGGATGTCATGACCAATTCAGACTCCTGAGCACCCAGCCCTTCTCCTGACAAAGAGGTGGTAGACTCAGGGTCCAGAATGAGATATACATTTTTGGTCATGGTCAATGCATTTCTTTTTCTTTCATATTGAAGTGATAGAAGTGGGAAGGGGAGAAAAGAAATGCCTGTTAATTGAAAAATAAAATGAGATGAAAGATAAAAAAGAAAAATTTAAGATAATATGATCTATATATCATAGATTTAAAGCTAGAAAAGACTTTCAGAGGCCATGGAGTCTAACCTTCCCATTTTACAATGAAGATATGGAGACAACACAGAGGTTAAGTGACCTGACCAAGGTCATGTAGCAAATAATTGCATGAGGCGGAGTTTGAAGCCAGATCTTGTTGATTTCAAGTCCAATACCCTATCTACTACACCAGGGGCATCAAACATCAGTCAACCTCTGGACTCACAGTGCTCCCAAACCAGACTAAAATGTAATTGGGAAATATCTAACAAATAAGTAAAATATAACAAAACATAGATGATGTTGGTTTGTGGTTTTCTAAATCAATATGTAGCCAGCAGGGATTCTTATGTATGGTTTAGGACCCCTTTTCTATTTGAATTTGATGCCCTGATCTATAATAATCATCCTCTTTCTCAGGCTCTCTAAACATCCCTTTAGACAATTCCACCTTTTTTTTTTCATTGCAATAATTTGTGTTTGTGTAAGAGTTTCTTTTCTCTTTTGACCCGACTTACCTGACTTGAGCCCCTGTGGATAACTTCTTTTGACTTGGACACCTGCTACCCCCAAAGTCTAGGTGAAATGTCAAGCTGTGACTCAGTTTCCTCTTCTTTGCTATCATTAATTCCAAGATGGAGAGGCTGGCTCCTCACAGGGTTCCCATGATATTTAGTTTAACAACCACATTCTCCTTGTTCAGAATTGAGTTCTGAAGAGCAGTTTCCCTGATTGCTTTCTCCAAGCTTTGAAGAATTAAATGGTCATTGAGACAAATCAACATGTTATCAGCTGTTGTGTCTTTGACAGAGATGCTGCTGCAGATGTCTAAATAGCTAAAGGAGCCCATAATAACCCATACATGCCTCCATATCAAGTTTGTGGTCCGTTTCTTGGACTTCCGATAGATTTTCTCCTTCTGTCCAGGTAATCCATAGGATGAGCCCAAGACAATAATGCTTCTGTTTCTGTTCGCTAGCCCTCACCAAAATGTTCTCCACTGTGCTCCCCATACCACTTCCTCTGTTTGCTCGTATGCGCGTAGAACTCTAACTAGGACAAGGTGACTGGGCTTTGGTCCAAGGCATCAAAACTTAGAGAGTGGTGACATTTACATTCCTTCAGCAGAACAGAAACAACTGATCTTAGCAGTTAGTTAACAAGAATAATTAAAGCAGGCAGCTACTAGAGAGCTGTTTGCTTTTCTCCTTTCTCCACCCTAATTGATGTCGATATTCCTGGCCACTTCTAACTCCTACTAATTCCTATATCTCTTCTGCCATTCCACCAATCAGTGGCTACCTCCTCACCAGGTGTTCCAAGTTCTCTTCTCTTTGGAGACAAGTATCTCCAAACACAGCAGAGAACTGGGGCTCTCCTCCTACCCCACCCCCATAACTGCACTTAAAAAGGTAGTGTGAGGGCTGGTAGCTAGGTTGTGTAGTGGTTAGAGCACTGGACCTGGATTCAGGAAGACCTTTGCCCATTACCTTACTTTGACCATTACCGCTTACTTGCTACATAGGTCTGAGGACATGACTTCATGTCTCTGAGTTTCCATTTCCTCATTTGCAAGATGGGGCTAATAATAACCTAATAATAACCTTGCAGATTGTTGTGAAAATCAAATGAATAACACATATAAAGCCCTTTGAAAACCAGTATCATAGACTTTTAGCTGGAAGTCATCGGGTCTAACCCCTTAATTTTACGGATAGGAAAACTGAGGCTCAGAGAGGTCACATGACTTGTCCAGAAACAAATAGTATAAACAACAACCACCACCACCACAAGAGGTCTTTATTTCTATAGTGCTCCAAGGTTTTCAAAGTGCTTTATAAATACATTATCTCATTTTATCCTCTGGACAACCAAGGGAGGTAAGTGCTATTGGCACTTCCATTTTACAGATAAGGAGATTGAGATTGGAAAAGAGGGAAGGGAGTTGCCCAGATTCACCCCATCTGTAAGTGTCTGAGGTCTGATCCAACTCAGGTCTTCTACAAATGTTAACTATTATGATCATTATCTTTTCCTTGACATGTTCTGTGATGCTCTGGGCATCACCAGTGAATTATGGCTCTGCGCAAGTCTAGGCCACTTCATTGCCCTCTTTTATTGCTTTTTTTTCTCCTGAATAAGATATGCCCTCCCATAGAGCCATATTCCATGCATGAGCCCCATTCTCATCAAGTTTGAGTCATTTCTCTGAGGTCGAGTCAGCCTCATTATATTAGGAAGCCTACTTTGCCTCATTTATTACTCATGATTTATGCATTTGCATATAGACTTCTGAGGACGTGAGCTTTATTGCTGGCCTTCTTCATAGATATTTCTGCTTGGATATTATTGAATTTCTTCTGTTCTTCTATGTCCTATCTGCCCTGCAAATCCTAGAGGATTAGGGGAGAGAGAGAGACAAATAGATGGAGAGAGAGACAGAGGTAGACAGAGAGACATACACACACACAGAGACAGCCAGAAAAATAAGTATATAGATATATGGATAGAGAAAAATATGTAGATATAAATAGAGTTGATAGAAAAAAAGGTAGATAGATGATAGATACATGGAGATAGGTAGGTAGGTGGGTACATGGTGGGAGAGAGAGAGAGAGAGAGATGGCTTCATGGGGGAGAAGGGGGTGTATACATACAAATTGAACCTGTAATTGCATTGATGTGTGGAGCTCTGAATAAGGCACTTCTACTATGTAGATTAACACCTTTCCTGTTACTAAAAGGGTTTCTTGGAATCTAAGAGGTTAAAATACTTACTCAGGTTCATACAATTGGTACCTCTCAGAGACAAGACTTGACCTTCCATCTCCCTGATTTTAAGGCTCTTGCTCTAACCACTGTACCATGATGTTATTCCTATATGGTTTGTATAGTCCCTCCATCTCTAAAGATCCTAGGCACACCACATCCATAGTTAAGAGTCCATCAGTACTATGTTTTCATGTATGGTCCAGATATCTATACTCTATTCTCAGACAGCATCTCACCCAGATTCTCACTTCCCAAATCTATCTTTAGCTTCTTAAGTCTTTATTTTCAATTAGTAATTGTGACAATAACGTTATTTCTGCCCTTAATGTCTTCAGTTTTTATCTGACAGTAATCCAGAATGTCCCTGATGTATTTAAGACATTTCTCTTACTTTCCACTCAGGACCCATGCCTTCTCCTCTAAACAAAGGATCTCATTAGAAAGCTGGGGGCACTTCTCCACTCCCTCTGCCTCACCCAAAGTGCCCAGGGCTCCATCCTGGTTGACTCAGGGTGACAGTCCCATGCATCACTTCCCTTCCCCAGTGCCAAGACTGCATGTTCCCCCACTTACTCATCACTTCCCACTGTCTTAAGGGAGAGGAAAAAAGTGTTCGCATCCCCTTTCATTCATTTTTCTATTTCCCATCATCCCTAGAGGTTGAAACCATAGTGTGCAAATTACCCTAAGGCTTAGAGAAAAAAAAAGAAAGAGAAAGCCATAGAAACAACAGTGGGCAGTGGAAGAAGCTGATAACTGCTTTTTGTGGGGCACGTATGATGCACAGAGTTGGGAGGTGGGGGAGGCCAACTCTGCCATAATGTCAAAGTCTCATGTTGCCAATATGTAGGCAATGAAACAGTGTTGGGTTGGATGATTTCATGGTGCTTTTCTGACCCTTTTTATTTTAAAAAATTTATTCTAGTGTTTTATATTTATATTACTTATACTTTTCATTATGCCCCTCCCCACTTTTCCTCCCAGAAAGCTATTCCTTAAAACAAAGAATAAAATGTGTAGGGGGCCGGAGCGGGAGGAGATAACTCAGTAATTCTGCAAAACTAACCAACATATTGTCCAAGACTAAATTCTCTCCGAAGTCCCTCCAGGTGCTAACATTCTAGAGTTATCTAACTCTAGATGAACAAAACGAAAACAAATCTCAAAATGTCATGATGGGAAGAGCTTTTATTTTAATCACCTCCTTGTATTGGTGAGGGAAATCAAGCCTGAGGAGTGACAATGTCTTCCCCAAGGTCACACTCTTGGCTAGTAGCAGATCATGGACTGGTACTGAGGCCCTTCACAAGCTAGTACCTTTAATCTCACCTTATTTAGGCACACTATTTCTGCCTTGTTGCATTTAGTCCTTTGAAAGCATTGAGAACTCCATCTTGAATAAATAGCTGGCCACTGCTTTGGAGTATGTTAGCTCCTTGTATCAGTATGGTGCAGTGGCAGACTGGTAAGTAGATGTTAGAGATACAAAGATATAGGTACATAGGTGGCTATGTGGGAGGGGAGAGAGACAGACAGAGACAGAGATAGAAATGAGTATATAGATATATGGATAGAGAAAAATGTGTAGACAAAGATAAATAGGTTAAGATAGCTAGAAAAACAGGCAGATAGCTAGCTAGCTAGATGTAGGTGGCTACATAGGGGGAGGGAGGCAGGGAGAGGGGGAGAGAGGGAAGGAGAGAGGGAAAGAGGGAAGGAGAGAGGGAGGGAAGGAAGGAGAGAGAAAGAGAGAGAGAAAGAGAGAGAGAGAGAGAGAGAGAGAGAGAGAGAGAGAGAGAGAGAGAGAGAGAGAGAGAGAGAGAGAGAGAGAGAGAGAGAGAGAGAGAGAGAGAGAGAGGGAGGGAGAGGGAGGGAGGGAGATTGGATTTGGTCTGGGTTCAAATCCCAGCTCTGTCACTTATGATCTACGTGTTCTTGGAGAACTCCTAGGACTCACTGGCACCCCTGATGGTATTGAGAAACTACCCTTTAAACTTTGTGTATCACACATGCCTGCTGAATCATAATGACCAGCTCTATCCCTTGCCCACTGTTGTTTCCGAGGCTTTCTCAAGACTTCTAGTGGGCAAGTCACTTCAGGGCCAGCCCTCAGTCTCCTTCATAGGAAGAAAGAATAGGGGGTTGGACTAAATGGTCCTTGAGGCCCCTTCTAGCCCTAACTCTATAATCCTATCATACTTGGGTCTTTAGTTGTCCCCTATCTAGGAAAGGATGATGAGGAAGTGTCTTCTGTTGCTCAGACTTACTCTCCAGTAGACAAGGATGGGCTTGATCTCATTTTAGCCACTAGATGTCAGGCAATGGATTTGTTAAAGGTGGGGGCTGCTCAGAATGAAGCCTCCTGAAGCTTTTACTGCCAGCCCTCCTTCGGTGGTGAGGGAAGGTGATTTATATGTGTTATCTCTTTCTCCCCACTCCTGAATACACATGTTTTATTATTTGAATGGCTGCACCAAATAAAAATGTTTGTCTTTATTACTGAGTGTGGCAGAGAGTGGAATGAATCTGTCGGGGGAGGTGATGACAGGGAGCTGCAGCATGGACAAGGGACTGGACTAGATAATCATAGTGGAGATGCCAGCTAGAGTCCCAGGAGCTCTCCAAGGTGACAAACTGAGGCCAAAGATAATGCTTCCTGGGAATGAGCTTAAGATCGATAACCCGGCTGGGAGTAGGACAGCAGCATCCCATATAAATTTAACAGGCTATTCAAGTTGGGGACATCTAAAGAATATGTTTAATCTTGGAGGTCAGTGTTGCAGAGGGCATCCCCAAACTTTCTCGTTAAGCAGCACGGCAGCACCCTCTTAGGGCCAGCAGAATTGGCCACAGTAGTAACACAGAATTGTGATTCTTCTTTAGTGTGTCCTGTTGGGATTTATTTAGATGAGGTTTGATGGGAGGGGAAGGAGAGAGAATCAAGTCTTTATTTGGCCTAGGCAAGGACCAGAATTATCTATCACACTGAGGAGGTACTGTGCTCCCCATGGCTCCCCCCACCAACTCCAGATTCTCCCAGTCTACAACAACACCCTCCATACATCTCTTTCTAGGTCCCTTCTAACTTCAATATGCCAATGAATCATTGAACCCTAGTATCCTGTGAGCTCCTGATATGGCTCACTTCATCAGGCTGGCTCTAGCCATATTTCTCTTTACTCCCCTGGCCAGCTCCTTGACAGTTACCCTGCCACCCCTCTGAGCTGCCCTCCTTACTCCAATCCTTACTTCCTCAGTCCTGGAATGATAACCAAATCAATGCTGCCATTGCTTCGAGGGACACTCTACGACACTCCACAATAACAGATCCTGTGGCACTCCACTTACCCACAGCTCCACTTGCTACCCTGGTAACTTTCCAAACCAAAATATCTCACCCACGACCAACCTTCTTCCATCTATGTCATCTCTCCCTATCGAAACGTGAGCTCTCTGAGGACAGTGAATGTTTTCACATATGTATCACCAGTTTTCATCTTTATGGTAAGCTTTTTTATTCATTTATTGGTCAATGTGAATATTCCTTCTAACAGGGCATATTGTAACCCATCCCTAAACCTGCATCTTGCTTCGTTCTCACCCATATTCTCCCATATTCATTCAGGATCTATTCAATGTGCTGAAAGCTCAGAGGCCATATTAAATTTTATGGTTAACATGGGAGTACAAGGGCTGTCCATCTTTTGTTCCAGCCTTTCACCACACAACAAGGCTATCTCCTTTTCCCATCATGCATTTCCTCAGTGATATCCTTACACTATGAGGAACTTTGGCACAGTGAATAGATAGTTAGTCTTGGAATTAGGAACGACTGGATTCAGGTCCTATCTCTGACATATACTGGCTGTGTGACCACTGGACCACTCAGTGCCCCCAAATAACTCACTAAAAACACTGGGCATTCTCTATGGCAATGAAATCACAGGTTCTGCCCCCTTTGAATCTCTCACCCTCCTTTTTAAGAGTAGGTCCTTATTAAATTAATTATCTATAATTATTATATTATATTAATAGTATGCTCAAGCCTACCTGCAACCACCATGTATCGCTTGTGGACTTGGCAAGAGATCTGTAGTAAAGTGCCTTAGGTCCCTGTGTTGTTTAAGATTTTGATCAATGACTTGAATGAAGGAATGTTCACCAAATCTGCAGAAGATATGAAGATGGGATGGCTGCCTAATGCCCCTGGTGACAAAGTCAGGATTAAAAATAATCTCAACAGGCCAAAACAATGGTCTGAACCTAATATGATGCAATTTAATAGACATCAATGTCAAGCCTAGCACTTCAGTCCAAGCGCTCCACTTCCACAAGTACAAGATGGGGGAAGTGTAGTTAGATAAAAGGTGTTCTGCGAAGAATCTGGAGGGTTTAGTGGATTTTGAGCTCAATGGGATTCAGCAGTACAATGTGGCAGTCAAAACAAGGTAATGGAATCTCTATAATCTTGACTTGTATTAAGAGAATCAGCCTGCCCAGGACTACGAAAGCTGTACCTTGCCCTAGGCAGACTACATCAGAAATATTGTGTTCAGTCCAGATTTCACAGTTTAAAAACCTCTAGGAGGAAGCAATAAGAAGGGCTAAGGGTCCTGAGTTCATGTCATATGAGCATCATTTGTAAGGGCTGGGAATATTTAACCTGGAGGAGAATTAGGAGGGAGGAGAATTAGTATGATATTTAAGTATTTGAAGGGTTGTCATGTAAAAGAAGGGTTATACCCATTCTTACCCCAGAGGGCACCACTGGGAGAAATGAGTAGAAGGTGCAAAAGTGTGAATTTAGGCTTAATGTCCATCTAAGCTTCTCAACCATTTAGAGTTGTCTAAACGTGGAATGGCTTTCCTTGAAAGGTGATGAGATTGTCCTCTTTGAAGGCTTCCAAGCAGAGGCTGGATGACCACTTGCTTTGTTTGGTATAGTGAGAATGCCTTCTGTTTATGGGTTTTTCCAAATGGCCACTGGAATCCCTTTCAATTCTCAAAGTCTATAATTCTATGATTCACTATTGTCCTTTGAGTCACCTGTGACTTTGCTTCCTTGGAGACGGATTTTCCAAGGTTGGCAAGGATACAGCAATACTGTGTGAACATTTGTGTAAAGAAGATGGATCTCTGGGTATGAAAAAGACCCTGATTTGCTCTCTAGGACCACTTGTCTTGGCCCTGGAAAAGAAGCCATTATGAATCACAGCTCCCAGTCAAAGCTAGGGTGTGTTTTCCTCCTTATGCCCATTGACTGCTTAGAGATGAGAGAATACACCATCTTGTCATCGATTCTAAAGGACCACTTGGCAGCATAGGAGATGGCCTCTGAGTCTGACTCTGACTCTAACTCTAGATTAAGATTCTCTTCATTTGCTAAGCATAATCTTTCTGCAGAGCGCTGGTTATGTTCTGGGGGCAATGCTAAGATGAATAAGATGCCCTCAAGGAGCTCTTATCTGGTAAGGGGATAAGACATCAATGCCAATGACCATGGTGCAAGTGGAATACGATGAGTGAATAAATAAGGTTCAAATGAAGGGCAATGTAAAAGAACAGAGGGCTCATTACTGACTCGGGGAGAGCACAGAGAAGGCTTCAAAGGGGATCTGGTATATGAACTAAGCCTTGAAAGAATTTCCAAGCCAGAGAAAGTAGAGAGGGAAGGAAGGAAGGAAGGAAGGAAGGAAGGAAGGAAGGAAGGAAGGAAGGAAGGAAGGAAGGAAGGAAAGAAGGAAGAAAGGAAAGAAAAAGAAGGAAGGAAGGAAAGGAAAGAGGAAAGGAAGAAGGGAAGGGAAAAGAAGGAAGAAGGGAAAGAAAAAGGAAGGAGGGAAGGAAAAAAGGAAGGAGGAAGGAAAAGGAAAGAAAGAGGGAACAAAGGAAGGAAGGAAAAAGAAGGAGAGAAGGAATACAAAGAAAAGAGGAAAGGAGGAAGGGAAGGAAAAGGAAGGAGTGAAGAAAAAAGGAAGGAAGGAGAGAAGAAAAAAAGAAGGAAGGGGAGAAGGAAAGAGAAAGAAGGAAGGAAGGAAAGAAGGAAGGAAGGGGAGGAAGGAGGGAAGGAATGAATGAAGGAAGGAAGGAAGGAAACAAGCATCTACAATGTGCCCAGCATTGTGTGCTAAGTGTTTTATAAATATCTCATTTGATCCTCATAACAACTCTGGAAGGTAGGTACTATCACTCTTCTTATTTTACAATTAAAGAAGCTGGGTTGATAGAGGTTAAATGCCCTACCAGGGTCACAAAGATAGTGTCTGACATCAAATTCGAACTCATCTTCATAATTCCAAGCTCAGTTTTGTCAGGAAGAGTGAAAAGCCAAGCCATAGCAACAGAGAAGACAGAGAGGGGGAGTAATTTGGGGGGGGGTGGACATGAGAGAGTCAGTGGGCTACAGTGCAGTGGTTCTCAATCTATGGGCCTCCAGGCTCCTGGGGACTTCAGAATTATTATAGCAAGAAAGCCAGTAGCCACAGATTGTACAAAGCATTGCCGTGTATTTATTTAGACCCCACTAAGTCCATCCATCGGTTAATCAAGCAATCTACAAACATTTCTCCAGCACCAACCTCGTGGCCAGCCCTGTGAATGTTTGTGGGGGGTATAGAGACAAAAATGAAATAATCCCTACCCTCAGGCAGCTTACACTTGTAAGGGAAGGATAGCAGAGGTCCCCTTATGTGCTCACTTGGTGTGACTCCAAAAGATTAAATAAACAACCACATCTTTTCTATACTGAATAAATGTCTTTCAGGAAGATGCATTACTATTCTTATAACATATATAAAAGTTGTCACGATTCATTTAACTCATTTAACGGTGTTACTGAATTCATAGTAGATTTTCATTATTGTAACTTCACTTGTCAAAAAAATAACATGATACAGTGGGAAGAGAGTTCGCCTAGGAGTAGAGAAGACGTGAGTTCTAATCTCTGCTCCTGAGTGGTGACAAGTCCTCTCAGAGCGGGCAGCCAGCTCCCTAGGACCCTCATATGTAGAGCGTGTATAGATCTGTACCAGTAAAGCGAGTTTCCTCCTTGGGAAGCTACTTGCTCTGATGAAATCCAAGATTAGAAAGATAGATTCAACCAGAAATGTTAATCATATCCATTATTAGTATTCATTGCCAAGAGAGAGCTTACAAAATATTTTGATGTTAAAAAGGGGGTTCCCAGGACCCCCCAAATCTTGGAACCTTGGGAAGACCCCTGGATTTGGAATCAAAGGCTCTGAGTTTGAATCTTGAATCTGCTGCTTATTATCTTTTAGACCCTGGACAATTCACTAAACCTCTCTGGACTTTAGTTTCTTCATATGGAAAATGAAGGATCTGCCTTCAATGATCTCATGCCTAGGTTAGAATCTCAGGCCTGCTTCTCATTGCTTGCATGACCTTGGATAATCTCCCAGCGCCCCATCTTTGTCCTTTGTGAAATGAGGGTGCTAGACCAGGGGATCCCTAAGGCCCCTCTTAAGGCTCCATCCTGTCTTAAAGAGCTCAGCCAGCAGGCCTAAGGTACCTCTAGCTTTCACCTTCAGAATCACTCAAGAGGCTGGAATCAAGAAGGCCAGATGAGTTTTCCAACAAGATAAGGGTCTGTCCAGGTGGGGTGCTGAGAACATAAAATAAAGAAGCCAGGCTCTACTGGGGAGCAGGGGAGAGGAGCCTTGTTAAGGGTGGGCAGGCAGGTGGGGACCCCCAGTTGTGCGAGGCCTAGCTTCCATCTCTTTGTCTCCTCTCTCTTCCCTGGTGCCGCCATTTTGCAGGGAGGCCCCGCGGCAGCTGAACTCTTGCACGTCATTGGTGCAAAGTGCTGATGAGAATGTAATTTGGGGCCATCCTGGTCTTTCCCACCCAAGTTTGCCATATCTCGTTTTGGCTGGCAAAATGCCAGGAGCCACTGAGCATATTGCAACACGTTTCTTAAATCCTTAGCAGAGGAAGGTTATTGAACAGGACCATCCTAGTATTTGGTGACATATGGGAAGGGGAAGTATGGTGCAGTGGGCCCTGAGTTCAAATCCTACCTCCAACACTTGATAACTGTATGACCTTGGGGAAGTCACTTAATTTCTGTCTGCCTCAGCTACCTAAACTTAAAATGAGGAAATTGGACTGGATGACCTCTCAGGCTCCTTTCAGATCTATACCCAATGATGCTGATTAACCTGAAGCCTTTGGGAGAGCATTGATTCTTCCTCTGACATTGAAGCCAAGGAGCCTGGGTTCAAATCCTTCCACTTACCTGTGTGACCTTGGACAAATCACTTAACCTGCTTGAACCTGTAATATACATATATGTAAAATGGAGGGAGGGAGTTGGATGAGTTATCTGCTAACAAGCCTTTCAGTTATAGATTTATGATCCTACAATCCCTCCTTCCAAATGCCCCCACCCCACTCCAGACCAATGCAGCAGAAAATGTAGAGGGGATGGAAATGAAGGAAATAGCCACTGCATTTAAAGAAGCAGGTCAGAAAATAAACCATTTCCTTTCTCCAGGAGGATGGGAGTCCTTGAATAAGTCTTTGCTTGGGTTCCCATAATGGACACTTTGGATACTGGAGAGGGAGACTGGGTATAGGGAAAAAGCAATAGGAATCAGAAAACCTCGATTTTAGACCTTGGAGATTACTCCCCATCCTCCCTCCCCTGCCTCATTTCAGTCTCCTCCTCTTCATTTTTCTTAGGGAAGTAATTGGTCAGGAAGATCCAGGTTCAGATGCTGCCTCAGACATAGACTAGCTGTTTGACTATGGGAAAGTCATGAGATCTTCTTGAGCACAATTTCTTCATGTGTAAAATGGAAACTTTGAATAAGTGATAATTCTGTGATTAGGGGATTGGACTAAGTGACCTCAAAGGTCCTTCCTTGCTCTGACAATTTAGATTCTATACAACCACAGGCTGGAGCTGACATCCCAAGGGGTCCCTGCCACACCAAGGGAGCCTAGGAGCTCTTTTCTCCCCTCGCTGTTTCCACATGTGCCATGACACTATTTGAGACATCTACCAAAGGCAACCTGATGTCTTGATTTAGAAAAAAGGCTTCTTTCTAGAAATTCTATCTGACCCAATAACAATTTGGAGTCCAAGGTCCTGGGTTAGATTCTGCTACTTCCATCTATATCACTTTGAGTACATCTCTTCATCTTTCTTGTTCTCAGTTGCTATCTGTAATATGAAGGGACCCAACCTTTTGGGATGGTCTCCCTTATCCCCAAACTCAGTTCTCTCTGTCTTTCCTCCTCCTCTGTATACCTCTCCTCCTTACCTTGTACTTTCTCTTGTCTATTCATCCCTCCTTTCTCTCTTTGTCTCTTCACCCTCTCTTGACCCCTCCCCTGCCACTGAATCAGACTGGCAGACATAGGTCATAGATAACACAGTGAGCTTCTGTTCTTGCCCTCTTTTGGTTCTGGTACCCAAAGGAACCTGACAACCTTAACTTACATCCGGTTTCTGGATTGGTGCTCTCTCTCCAGGCTGTGCCCATTTTATTTCTGGCTTTTTTTCATACCTCCTAGCTGGAACAATCCTTCTCCACCCCACCCCCCCATCCTAAAGCCCCCAGCTTTGCTGGTCAATAATACCCTGTGAACCACACCAGCCTTAGGACCTGCCTGACTGTGTCCTGAATTGGCACATCTGAAACATGCCCCATTCAGCAGCATCACTTATCCCCAATCAGAATGGCGGAGAGCCTCTGCATCAGGCCCTGAATTGGAGCAACTGGGCATGTTTAGCCTAGAGGAGAGACATCTCAAGGGAGACATGAGAACTGTTTTCCAGTGTTTGAAGGGCTGTCATGTAAAAGGGGGATTCATCTTATTCCATTTGGCCCCAGAGGGTAGAACCAGGAGCCAGAGCTTGAGGTTACAAGGAAACATATTTTGCCTTTGTGTAAGGAAAAGCTTCATCATCATTAGAGCTGCCAGGGAGATGGGAAATGGGAACTGGACTGCCTTGGGAAGCAGTTGAGAAGCTAACCTCAAGAGAAGCCTTCAAATAAAGGCTAGAAAACAATTCTAAGGATGCTATAGAAGAGATTCTCCCTTCCTAGTTAGTCTTCAGGACTCACCCAATTCTAGGATTCTGCAGTAATTTATAGAAATTTTCCTCTTTTCCAATATACCCTTCACAGGGAGTCCCCTGGGAATCAAGTCTTTCCCCCATGGCCCCCTTGCCCTTGGCAGGAAAGCTTCTGAGATAAAAGCCTCAAGTTTCTCCCTTACTAGGGGGGAACTTTCCATACCAAGAACTGGTCTAGAAAAGAAATTCTGAGAACCTGTTCTTTCTAGTCGGAAGGTGAGGAGGGAACACAACTTAGGAGACGGCTTCTTCCCCAGCCAATCATTTTGCCTTGTTTGGCCACATTTATAGAGGCTCATTCACTTGCAGATCAGCCCATTCATAAATTCTCATTATCTTACCCTGAAAATTTCCATGCTTCCAAAGAGGGTCACTAGTCAGTGAAAAGCTTAGGGAGAAAAAAACAGATGGCCCACAAGGAGGACAGAAGAGCCTTAGAATAGAATGACTTCCCAAGTGACCCACATTCCTTTCTCCTTGTGGAAATTAAGGTGATGCACTGGAATTATTAAATGTTGAATGCATGGTTGACACTTAATCAAAAATACATTCATCGCTTTGGTCCCTTTTTTAAACAGAGGCTTCTTTGTAGCCTTATAGGCTTTTAAAATTAACATTTATACTAGGCGAGATGTCTCTGTTGAGAAGTTAGCATTCATCCAGTCTAAAGGCATTAAATAGGAAACTATCCAGGTTCACTGATCATTACCCCAGCCCTAGCCCCTCATCACTCCTGTTTCTACCAGGAAAGCACTCATCATTTCAGTCAAACTGACCTACCTGCAGTTCCCCAAAAAGGACATTCCCATCTTCCCCACTGTATGTTCCCCATGCCTGGAATGCCCTCTGCCTTCACTACTGCCCCCTTAGAATATCTAACTTCCTTCAGTGCTCAGCTCAAGGAGCACCCTCCTCCATTTCTCCAACTGTCTCCCACCCCTACTCTGTCCCAATTACTTTGAATTTATTTACTTAGAGGTATACCAGTTCTTCTTCCTCACCCTCCCACACCTCCCAATAGAATGTAAGCTTCTTGGGAGCCAGAAGAGTTTCACCTTTGTTTTTGTATCTCCAGTTCCTGACAGTGCCTGGCACATAGTAGATCCTTAAATGTTTGTTAAATGAATGAATGGATGGATGGATGGATGGATGGATGGATGGATAGATGGATGGATGAGTGTGGGTTACCTAGACTCTGGTCCGGGCTTTGCCTCTTGCAAGCTCTAGATTATAAAACAAAGGGGTGGGACCACGTGTTCCCTTACATCCCTTTGAGGCACTAAATCTGAGATTAATTTTGTTATTTGTAGGGTTTTCCTGACACTCCTAGCCAGGCTGAATACAGAGGCTCCAATAAATCATGTCAGTCTCTTGCTGGTGAGTTTTCAGAAGGAGGTAGCCAGGAGACCCTCAGGAGAGAGATGCTGTAGTAAAGCAGGAAAAGAGTCCATAGCGGCCTGAGTTGGAGGTCCAGCTCTGAGATTTACTGTGTGACCCTGGGCAAGTCATATTCACTCTCCAAGCCACAATTTCCTCTTCTATAAAATGTTGATGCTCCTGTGTCTTTCTCCCAAGGTCATTGTGAGAAAAATTCTCTAGAAAATTTAAAGTCCGCATGTAAATGTTTGCTAAAATTATCCTTCTCATTTGTCCTGGCCCAGTGACCTGAGACGGCATCAGATTCCCCTTCTAGTCAATCAAACCTTGAATAACTAATCATTTCTTAGGCATCTACTATGTGCCAGACACTCTATTAGGTGCTGGGGGTACAAATACAAAAAATGAAACAAACCGTATTCTCAAGGAGCTGACATTCTAATAAGGGAGGCAACAAGTGTGTATGCATGTGTGTGTGTTTGTGCATGTATGTCTGTGTGCATGTATGTATGTATACATAGAAGAAACATAAAGAGAATAAATACCAAGTAATTAGGGAATAGAGGAAGTAGCATGGGGGAGGATCAGAAAAGGCTTCATGCACGTGGTGGATTAGCTGCTCCTTCAAGAAGAGATGGAGTCTCTGTGGCCAAGGTGATAAAGGAGTGTATTTCAGGCATTTGGAACAGTCAATGAAAAGACTCAGCAATGCACTGCCCCATGAGAGGAAGTGAAAAAAGGCTAGTTTGGTTGGACTGCAGAGGGTGGGAAACAGAACAATGTATCACAAAGTTGGAAAGGTAGGTTGGAGCCGGGGTGTGAAGGGCTTCACAAGCTAGTGATATTCCAATCCAAGTCACCTATCATGTCATCAAGAAAGGCACACCTGGGGCCAGAACAGGTCTCATAGGTGTTGGAATTCTAGATTAAGAGCTGGAAGGGGAAAGTTTGGTCCAACCTCCTCATTTTCTTTGGAACAGATGTTGCATACCTCAACTCCAATTAATGTAACTGATGAAATTGTCTCTCCTCCATACCTCTATCAGGTGAGAAGATCTCTGAACTACTGAGTCAGTCAAATGTGTGAACTATGTGTGAACAATTCCTAGAAACCTTTGCTGAATCCATCAAAAGTGTAAACTGTGCAAAGATTGAAGAGCTTCTGAACCAATGACTAAAATCACAGGAAGGTAAGATGGGGTCAAGCATTTATTAAGTACCTACTATGTGTCAGGCAGTGTGCTAGGTACTTTACGAGCATCATCTCATTTTATCCTCACAGGATAAAAGATTAGTGCTGAAGGTTATTTTAGAAGCCATAAGGTCGAACCCTCTCATTGTACAGATGAGAAAACTGAGACCCTAAGAAGTTTTGTGACTTACCTACACTCTCATAGCTAGTAAGGATCTGAAGCAGGATCTGAACCCTATTCTTCCTGATTCAAAGTCTATGTCCGATCTACTATATCATGTTTCCTTTTAAGATGACAATGTTAATGCTATTAGTTAAAAGAATTAGATACACACCTGTGTTTGTGTTATACTAGAGAAGGAGATTCCATCATGAGCATGCCAGCCACCACTTTGAGAGTTATTCTTTGGGCCTGTTTTGTGGTGCAGGAAGAGTGAGCCTAGTGGGAGGGTACCACTCTCCACACACGTAGCCCCCGTACCCCACGATTGATGATATCACTGGAGATATTGGACCAGTAACAAAATACATCCAGCTTCCACCTGAGAGAGAACTCTAGACACTAGACTGAGGAAAGGCATCTTCAGGAAGAATGACTTCTTGGGTGCTCAAGTTTAGGACTTCTTCAAGGGTTCCCACGCTCAGACCCCAGCAGACAGCTGAGATCACCTACGAGCTCATCCAAGGGGGATTTGCAGAGGACTCTACAAAGGGAGAATCACCTGAATCATCCCTTTGCCAAATGTGCTTTCTAAACCTGAGCCCACTTTCCCCTTTCCTCAGTAACCTCTCTTCCTTTGAGGTTCTTGCCGCTCAATTCTACCACCTAATAAAAATCCTGATAGCTGTTTTCTACAGACCTCCAGGCCCCTCCTCTTCCTTCCTCAATAAGTTTGATACCTGGCTCATGATTTTTCTCTCCTTCCCAATTCCTGCCTTCATACCAGGGGACTTCAAAATACATATGGATCTTCTCAAACGCCTCAACCCCTTATTTGCTCAATTCACCTCTCATGAGCTACTCCTCCATACCGCCTAAGCTACACACAAACATGGTCACACCCTTGACCTTGCCATCACTCAAAGACGTACCATCTCCATGTTGAGGAATTCTGAAATGCTCTTATCTGACCCTCATCTATTGGCTTTTCGTCCCTCCCCTTGCTTTCCCTTATATAACCCTACTCTTTCCATCCCATGACCTCCAACCCCTTGATCCTTCAGTTCTCTCTTAGGTCATCTCTCTTGCACACCCTCTGCTCTTCACCCCATCTTGACACCTTGGTGAGCAAATTCAACTCCTCCCTGTCCTCTACTCTTGAATCCCTCATCCCCTTATCATATTGCTGATTATACCCAGACATTCATCACCATTGTGCCTACAGATGTGCTACTGAACAAAGGTGGAGAAAACCATACTACCTTCTGACTGGTCTGCTACAAATTTATGTTACACTATATACTACACTATAAACTATGCTATGTACTACTATAGCTTCCTCGTCAACTCACCGTTCTATTCTCAACAGCAGTTCTTCCAAACCTTTTCATCCCTCCTCAAACCTCCCGTGGCTCCCTTTTTGCCTACTTCCTTAGCTGAGAACCTTGCCTCATATTTTACAGAAAAATTGAAACCATTCACTGTGAACTCACTTTTCTCCTCTCTTCCTCATCTCCTGTCACTCAAACGCCTTCTGGCACTCTCCTCTCTTTCACTCCTGTCTCACATGAAGTGGCCTTACTCCTTACCAAGGCCAAACCCTCTACTTGTCCAAGTGATCTCATTCCATCCTGTCTCCTCGAACAGACTGACCGCTCTGCCATCTCCACTCTTGCATTTACTTTCAACCTCTCCCTATCTTCTGGCTCATTTCCTACTGCATATAAACATGCCGATGTCTCCCCTATTTTGAAAAGAAACTCTCACTTTATCATTCCATCCATGCTAACTTTTGTCCTATAACTCTTCTTCTCTTTGTAGCTAAACTGCTCAAAAAAGCCATCTACATTCTGTGCCTCCACTTTCTTTTTTCTTAACCTATTACAGTCTAGCTTCTGACCTTATCATTCCACTGAAACTGCTCTTTTCAAAGTTACTGATAATCTCGTAGGTGCCACAGCCAATGACCTTTTCTCAATCCTCATTCTCCTTGACCTTTGACATAGTTTGAACAATCATTGCTTTGTGATAGTATCTTCTCTCTAGGTTTTCTAGACACCACTCTCTTTTCCTACCTGCTCCTTCTCTGGCTCCTTTGCTGGGTTATCCTCCAGGTCATGCACTCTAATCATAGGTGTCCCTCAGGGTTCTGTCCTTGGTCCTCTTCTCTTCTCCCTCTATGCTTGGTAATCTCATCAGTTCCCAAGGATTGAATTACCATCTCTATACTGATTGTCAAATGTACCCTTCCTGCCCCAATCTCTCAGCTCAATTCCAATCTTGCATGCCCAACTGCTTTTCAGACATCTCAAACTGGATGTTCAGGAGACAGATTAAACTCAATATGTCAAAATGATCTTTCTCTCTAAACCCTCCCTCCATCTTCTGTCTTCCCTGTTAATATAGAGGGTAACACCAACCTCCTAGTCCCTCAGGCTCACAACCTAGTATTCATCCTGGACTCCTAACCATCTCTCATTCCCTATCCAATCTGTGGCCATGGCCTTCCCCTTTCAACTTTGCAGCATCTCTCAAATGCAAGACCTTCTCTCCTCTGGCAAGGCCACTGCTCTAGTACAGGTCCTTATCACCTCACACTTGGACTGTTGCATTAACCTTATGGTGAGTCTGCCTGCCTCAAGTATCTCCCCACCCCAGTCCATTCTCCATTCAGCCATACAGTGATTTTCCTAAAGTGCAGGTCTGATCCTACCACCCATTTTTCTCATTTGATAAGCTCCAGTGGCTCCCTACTTCCTCCAGGAACAAAGACAATATGCTCCATTTGACTTCCTTTTACCTTTCCAGTCTTCTTTTTTTTTACTTTTTTTTCCTTCATTCTTTTTTTTGCCTCTTTATTTTTTTATTTAATATGTTTAGTTTTCAGCATTGATTTTCACAGGAGTTTGAATTACAAATTTTCTCCCCATTTCTACCCCCCACTCCAAGATGGCGTATATTCTGGTTGCCCTGTTCACCAGTCACCCCTCCCTTCTGTCACCCCACTCCCCTCGTATCCCCTTTTCCCTTCCTTTCTTGTAGGGCAAGATAAATTTCTACACCCCATTGCCTGTGTATCTTATTTTCTAGTTGCAAGCAAAAACTTTTTTTTTGTTTTTGAACTTCTGTTTTTAAAAATTTGAGTTCCAAATTCTCTCCCCTCTTCCCTTCCCACCCGCCCACCCTCCCTAAGAAGTCAAGCAATTCAACATAGGCCACGTGTGTATCATTATGTACAACCCTTCTACAACACTCATGTTGTGAAAGACTAACCATATTTTGCTTCTTCCTAACCTATCCCCCTT
>CM053627.1:24384694-24444208 GCA_028646595.1 Phalanger gymnotis
GCCACCTGGCCATGTTCCCAGCCAACTTACTTAACTCTTGAGTTTTTCAGTGGGGTATGACTGCTTGTAGAGTACAGAGTTCTATGTTCCACGCTTGGGTGGATGCGCTGCCACACCAGCACTCCTCCTTCCCCAAGAACCCCCAACCAGGACTGCTGAACCTAGATCTTCAACAGGCTCTTCACTCCTGCTCTGATCAGCCACTTAATTCCTCTCACCAGGTGGGCCTGGGGCCAGAAGCAACTACAGCTGTAGTTCTAAAGCTGCCCCACCTCTGCTGGCCTAACTGCAAACTCCCTGTCCCAAGCAGCTTTTCCCACTAACCTTCTCTGTTGTCTTTGGTGTTTGTGATTTGATAGGTCTGGTAACTGCCACAGCTCACTGATTCAGGGCGCTAGGGCACACTCTGCCCGGCTCCTGGTCTGGCCGGTCTGCGCCGCCCACGCTGGGCTCTGCTCCACTCCCCTCAGTTCCCAGCTCTGTGCGGGATAAACCTTACCCAGAGACCATCCAGGCTGTCCTGGGCTAGAGCCCTGCTTCCCTCTGCCACTTTGTGGGTTCTGCAGTTCTAGAATTGATTTAGAGCCATTTTTATAGGTTTTTTGGAGGGACTTGGTGGAGAGCTCATGCTAGTCCTTGCTTTTCAGCCACCATCTTGGCTCTGCCCCCGCTTTCCAGTCTTCTTACACCTTACTCCCAGATACATACTCTTTGATCCAGTGACACTAGCCTCCTGGCTGTTCCATAAAAACAAATCCCAAACCTCCACATTCCAACGCTTAGCTCAGGGCATTTTCTCTTACTGTACTCATACGTGGAAAGCTTTGCCTACTCCACTCTGCCTACTGATGTCCCTGGCTTCTTTTTAAGCCTCAACTAAAATCCCATCTTGTATAGTAGCTCCCTTCCTTAATTCCAGTATCTTCCCTCTGTTAATTATTTCCTATTTATATATAATTTGCTTTGTATAGATTTGTTTGCATGTTGTCTCCTTATTTTTTGCCTCTTTTGTACTTAGTACAGATCTTAGTACAATGCCTGGCACATAGTAGACGCTTAACAAATGTTGATTGATTGATTGATTGGACTCTGCATGTACTTGCAAGAGAGTGTATCCTAGACTTGGGGAGGGGGAGAGATTCACTTTGTGTCAATTGTTCTTATAACATAACCTTAGTAAACACCCTAACTAAAAGCTAATTAATGCTGGCTGACTAATCTATATTTACTGGGGAAATATGATGGGAACTGATGAGTTACAGTACCAGAAAATCCCCAAACTCCTCAAGATTACTCCTAGAATCATAAGGGAAGAAATAATCATCCTTTGGGAACTTGGTCCACCAATGTGAGTGGGATTTGGAAAAGTTGACCCTTTCCTAGGAATGAGGTGGAAGAGGTGGCTGCCGTGGAAGGTATTTTGATGTTCCAGAATTGGGAGATGGGGGTGGAAAAGAGCATTATACTGGCAGACTCCAACATTTTAAGATTAGCCCCTTTTGGCCCTAGCCCCACCCATAGAAATGCCAGTGAGATGCTTTCAGGTTAGCAAAGTACTTTACAAGTATTATTTTATTCTCACAACAACCTAGGTGTTTTAATTCTCCCCATTTTACAGACAGGGAAACTAAGGAAGACATTAGTTTAGTGGCTTGCTCAGAGTCATATAGCTAGTAAGAATCTGAGGTCAAATTTGAACTCAGGTCTTCCAGACTTCAGGTCCAGAGTTCTATCCACCATACCACCTAACTTCCTTGAAGCAAACAAAGGATTGCTGAAATAGAGAAGTAAAATAGACAATGTCCCCACCTCTACACAAGCAAGCCACCAGCTGTAGGGGACCTCCCATGATAAAGAACTCATGAAAAATTGGTTCCAGGAAGAGGCTTGAAAAATGACATCAATTCCCTGGAAAGATTTGTGTGAACTGATGCTGAGTGAACTAACAGGACCAGAAGAACATTGTACCCAGTAACATCTACATTGTTGGATGGTCAGATATGACCGACCTAGCTCTCCTCAGCAATACAATGATCCAAGACAATCCCAAAAGACTCCTGATGGAAAATGCTATGCACATCCAGAGAAAGAACCATGGAGTCTGAATGCAGATCGAAGCAGACTATTTTCACTTTTTTTGTTTTTCTTGGCTTTTTTCCCTTTCATTCTGTTTCTTTTTTCACAGCATGACTAATGTGGAAATACGTTTAACATGATTGTACATGTATAACCTATCGCTTGCCATCTTGGGAAGGGGGGTGAGAGGGAGGGGAGAGAGAAAAATTTGGAACTCAAAGTCATATGGAAAACTATCTTTATATGTAATTGGAAAAACTAAAATACTGTTTACTTTAAAATGACATCAATTCTAATGTCCCCACTCCCTGCTGTGGTACCTTTGGGTAAGTCAGCTTGATTTGCTGGGCCTGGGTGACTGATGTAAAGATGTCACAGTTCATTGCATTGTTCATCTACATTAGGATTGAACTTTTAAAAGAGGAGGAAAGCTTAATGGAGTTCTTACGTACGGTGAATTATCCAAGGCATATTTCTTTCATCTACCCAGACAATTCATTACCTGAGTACTTTGTTCCCCCTGCTCTCTAACTATCACACACTCTGGCAGCTGAATCAGAAATATTGCTTGACTTTACACACTCAAAATTTATCTAGAGAATCAATTTCATATTGACTTATTTCAGAATATTGTCCCCATTAAAAACAAACAAACACCTAATACAGAACAGTCTTGTCCAGCTATTGCTTTCAAGCCCAAGGGGAAGCCTTTACATTTGTCCCTATTACATTTTACCTCATTAAATTTTTAGCATCTTTCCAGACTTCAGAGATATCTTGGGATCTCAATTCAGTTATCCAGAGTAGTAGCTATCCCTCCCCAGTCCATGACATCTGCAAATTTGATAAAGCAGACTATGGGGAGGAAGTGGGACATAGTGAGTGGATAGAAAGCTGGAGTGGGAGTAAAGGTGAACTGGGCTTAAGTCTTACCTCTGACATACATGGGCTGTGTTATCTTGGGGAAATCAGTTACTCTCTTGGTGCCCAAGACAATTCTCTAATCTATAAGTTGTGGCAAAGTTGCCAGTTGGCATCAGAAGAGGGATTTTCTGCATCAGGAGTTTACTTATCCCAATGAAACACAGTCCAGGTCCAAAAAGAATAACTATATGTTCGTCCAAGTCACTGACGGAAACATTACACACGATAGAACCATGAACAGATCCCTAGGATCCTCCACTAGAAACCTTTCTCCAAGGTGATAGGATAATAATTTTAAAGCAGTAAGAGGCCCTAGAGGCTTCCAAGTCCAATCCCCCCATTTTACATATAAGAAAATTGAGGGGTTAAATGATTTGTCCAGAGTCACAGAGTCCAGAGTCCAGAGTCATATCTGAGGCAGGATTTGAACACAGGTCTTCCTAACTTCAGCACTCTGTCCACTACTCCATATTGTCTCCATATTGATACATTAGTCATCACTCTTCAGGTCTTGTCAGTAAACCAGTTTTAGACCAACCCAAAGCTCCCCATCTCTCTATCTTGTCTCCAAGGATGAACTGAGAGACTGGGTCAAGAATGCTTTTCCTGAATCCAGGAATATGGTGTTGAGGGCATTTCCCTGATCAACCTACCTGCCTCATAAGATAATAAGGCGTGACTTGTTCTTAATGAACCTATGCTATCTCTGAGAGATCACTGTCTGCCTTCTTTAAGAGCTTGTATGTAAGTGCTTGTAACAACTTATCTTAGAATTTTGCCAGGAATTGATGTCAAGCTCACTGGTCTACAGTGTGAAGAATCTACTTCCTTCTCTTTTGGAAATGATACCATTGCTCATCACTGGTGGCCAGCGGAGCTGAGATGATGGTACAACTCCAGCAGTGGGGGAGTTGGAAAACAAGGAAATGTAAACAGAATAACAGGTCCCTCTGCCCACTGTGTAATTGAACAGGGCAGGCAGAACAATGAGGGAGAGGGCTGCCTTCACTGGGTGCTCTCTGGAGCAATGTGGCTGAAATCACTCTTTTGGCCACAGCTCTCCAGAATGTCAAGATTAGCCCTTCCAATGAAAAAGTCACCAGAGGAGGGATTTCCTTTCTTCTGCTGGTTGTGAGGTGAGCTCCTCTCTTACCCAAGAGAAGTTGCCTGGCTCTGTGCTCAATTTGATTAATCAATGAGCATTTATTAAGCAGCCTACTAAGTGTCCTGGACTATCATAAGCACTGGGGATACAAAGACAAAGTGAAATTTTGTTCCCTGCTCTCTAGGTATTGGGAATAACAAATTATAAACAAGCAAGTAAATAGAAAATACATAAAAAGTAAGTGGAAAATAATTGGGTGGGGGGAGTTACTAGTAACTAGAAGATTCAGACTAGACATCATATAAGATATTCTCCCCTTTTGGGGAGTGGAAGGTTAAAGAAACAGACCGGTAATTTCATTGAATAAGGAGCTCCCTGTAACAAAAGCCCCTCTACCTGTACAGATCAGCAAATATTTTGAACCTGAGAGTCTCAAAGTATTAGCTGATTCCTTCCAATGAAGACTGTCAGCTTGCCTGCAATTTATAGTTATAGAGAGTTATCTGGGGGCACTGAGAAGCTAAGGGACTTGCCCCAGGGTCACAAGTCAGTTTTTATCAGAGGTAGGATTTGAAGCCTGGATCCAAGGCCAGTTCTCTATCTACTTCAACAAGCTGTCTCTCAGTCAGCGCATTAAAGAGTCAGAAGAACTTGGCCTGACCCAGCCTTTCATTTCTCACTCTGAGGCTCAGGAAAAAGATCTCTGGTTCTCGAGTCAGAGGACCTGGATTCAAATCCCACTTGCTGTTCTTGCTACCTGTATGACCGTGAGCAAAGTCCTTAACCTCTCTGGGCCTCAGTTTCCTCATCTGTAAAATGAGGAGGTTGGACTTAATGCACTCTAACTGTGTATCTGTGAGCTGAAATCAAAGCAGTAGGAGAAAGAGAGACAGAGACAGAGAGAGAGACAAAGAGACAGAGAAACAGACAGAGAGAAAGAGACAGAGAAAGACAGAGAGAGAGAAACAGACAGAGAGAAAGAGACAGAGAAAGACAGAGAGACAGACAGACAGACAGACAGAGAAAGAAAGAGAAAGAAAGAAAGAGAAAGAGAGGAAGAAAGGAAGAGAGGAAGAAAGGAAGAAAAGAAGAAAGAAAGGAAGAAAGAAAGAAAGAAAGAAAGAAAGAAAGAAAGAAAGAAAGAAAGAAAAAGAAAGAAAGAAAGAAAGCAAGCAAGCAGCAAATTGGAGCCCATTATCAGCTCAGTACCTGAGGTGGGCGTCTTATAAAACGTAGGATTTGACACCACTCAGTATCAATTGGGCACTAGGAGATTTCTATTCCATTGGCCAGGTTCACACAGAACGTCATCAGAGCCGTGACAGCTTGAACAACAAAAACAACAGAAGAAATAAATATAACCACAGTGAACTCCTCCGTGCTTTTTACCAACTCTCAAGATGGTGTTTAACATCCAAAGGCGTTGAGTGCGTAGGACTTGGCGCTGAGGTTGCCAGAGCGATAGGATTAAAGAAAGTTCACTGTGTTGGCTTTTTTTCCTTCCTCTGGGCAGGAAATTCAGAGCACATTTTCCTTTGAAGGCAGAGCAGGGAAAACAACCCCCCAGATGATGTGGAAATCTGATTTTCTACTTTTTGTGGAGATATGCTATTGTTTGTGTATGTTGACACCAAAGACCCTTGCTTGCCAAAGCAGTTTGGGTTTGAAGGAAGGAGAGATGTTTTTAGAGTCCCCTCGCATCCAAACAAGAAATCCAAGGAGGCCACTGAACCCACAAGAGACCTCTTGGGCTAAGGTCTCTCTGCCAGAGCCACAAGGCACTCGCTCCACAGATCACAAAAGAATCTCTAGTTAAAGAGGAAAACCACATGATTTAGCTATTGACAGACTTGATTTGACTGCAGCCTGACTTACTTCCTGGAAATTCTTTATGGTGGAAAAAACCATTCCAAACCTTGGCCAAAGAGTTTGCTACCTAATGGAGCCAAAGGCCAAGCCCGCTAATATGTGTGATGAGGTATGATGGTGCCCCTGGACGGGTGGCTTGAAGATGTGCTAATTAACAAAACAAATCCTTGAATCCACCCTCCTGGGTCACTGTGCCAAGCAATGTGGGTTTTGGTGACCCCAATCTTTGTTGAAAACTCGTCAACACTGAGCTGAACTAAGTGTAGTCATGGCTACTGCAAGCAAGAGAGTCTCTGTGGATGTTATTGAACTAAACAACCCTAGATCTATCATCCTATTACCTTTGATTTACCCTCTACTTTAACTCCTCACTAGTTAGAGCAGCAAGAGGGCTAAACTTGGAGCCAGGAGATAGTCCTGGCTCTGCCACTTACAGGATTGTAGATTAAGGAGGACCTTTTGAGACTATTTGGTCCAGCTTCGTTTTACAAATGAGGAAACTGATTTGCCCAAGGTCACACTGTTAATGTGATGGTGTGTCAGAGGAGATTAAACTCCATATCCTCTGACCCCAAATACAGTACACTTTGCATTGTATGTCTCTACATGGCCAATGGGCTGGCCACATTGTTTGAATGCAAAATGTACGCTTGCCAAAAAGACTGTTTTATGGAGAACTCACACAGGACAAGTATTCACATGGTGGTCAGAAGAAGTGATACAGGGACACTCTTAAGGTCTCTCTTAAAAACTTTGGAATTGATTGTGTGACATGGGAGACACTGGCACAGGACCGTTCAGCATGGCGTGCCCATATCAGAAAAGGTTCTGTGCTCTATGAGCAAAGCAGAATTGGGATAGCTCAAAGGAAACCAGGAGGAACAAATTTGGACTATCCATCCCAAATGTTCACATGGACTATTTGTGCCTGACCTGTGGTGGAACATTCTGCACTCGTATTGGTCTGATCAGCCACAGCTGGACACATTGAAACTTGACTCTAGCATACTAATGTGATTTTGGTCCTCTTCGAGAATGAAGGATGACAACCAACCAACCACATGAGGAATTCTACCACCTGAGGCAAATTCTTGTCCTTTCAAAGCCTTAGTTTCTTCACCAATAAAATTAATGAAATTAGGCTGCTTCTCTAGGATCCTTTAAAAAGCCTAGTTCTTTAGTGTTGTGATCCCTAAAGTTATAATCTAGCCAAAAAGAGAAAGATGGAGGGAGAGAAGGGGTAAGAACTGAAGAGAGGTCAAGGTCACATTGATTATCAATCAGAACAGAGGGTTGAGCTGTCAATGGAATGACCCCTCTCTTCCAGGTGATAGGATCTTTTCTGAGGGGATGAGACAATTTAACTTACCTTCCTTACAATGGATCCTCGAAGAAGCTCATGTCTTGCAGGTATTGCCTCTGTCCATGTGTCCTGACTTCAGGAGGATGCAGAAGTCAAAATGTGGACTTCCTAAGATGTAAGAAGTGTGAAAAACTTACCAAGTGGGTGTGGTCAGGTCAGAGGTGACCCTTCAAATGGACGCAAAGGTGGTGAAGGGGACCAAGGTGTTGGTTTCAAAGCTTCCTGGTCACGGACTTGCTCCATGCACATAAGTCCCCAGGATTCATTATTTCCCTAGATCATCTATTACAGTTTATTCTTTGCCTCTGTGCCACAGTCTGATCTAGTGCACAGGTAATTCAAATTCTGGGTTCTTATCAATTATGATACTCAGAATAAAGCTGGGTCAGCTAAGTGAGTGTTGGGGGAGAGGGGAGGGCTTAAATCGTCTCCTATAGAGTGAAATGTAAAGGTGGTAACACACCTAGTGGCCAATCCCATAACCAACTACACTATCTACTTATTCAAAATGTGGCATGACCCTGAGACACAGCCGTGAGTCCCAACGGATCTTTTCTCTAGATATAATCCCACCCAGGTTACAAGACTTGTCGTTGAGAGCCCGATTCTGAACTTCCTTCTCTAGTGAAACTTTCTTGATTATGAAGGGAAAAGATTAGATATAATGAGAGTTAGGTACATGTTCAAGGTATTGTGCAAGGTGGCTAATGTCCAGCGTTATCCAGATTTGGCTAATGTTCTACATAGAACATAACCCCAATAATAGGGAAACCCTACTTCATGTAAAGATAGTTTAATTAAACTAAATAAATCACAAAAGATGTAGTCAGAGTATCAAGGTGAATTCATACCTCACTTTAAAGTTTTACTTTATACTCAACATTAGCCAACCCTTCAGGGTAATTAAATTGGATGTTATCCCATACTTGAGTGTCAGGGTGGACTATGAGAGCAGATTCCAATTTTATTCACCTGTGTTTCATTTCCCCATAAACTAGGATTTCTAGTCAATGTAGAATTACTACCTGATGTGGGTGAAAAGAACAATGCCATCCTCTACCTATGTAGTACATAAAAAGGGCCTCAAAACCCAGATCTGGCAAAACCAGAGCCAGGCAACCATACATTTCTGAAACAAAGTAGTTCTAATGGCGGGGAAGACTCATTTATGCCTAGAAGTACAGACCTTTAGGATTATCAGAGAATAGGAAGACTATTGCTTTCTTTTGATGAATTGTACCACTGGGCCTATTGTCCAAAAGATAAGTACATAAAAAGGTTTACCAAGTCAGGGTACCTTGGAGATCCTGCCCAGTGGGGCAAGCAGACTTTGAACTCCAGTACAAGCTTTTGGAGAAGAATTTTAGGTAAAGCTGTTTAGATAATGTTGATAACAAAAGTGAGGGACCATCAAGGATTAGAATGAAAATATCGGTTACCTAAATAAGATACAGAGACTTGGGTTGAAGGCCCTGCTCACTCCCTTGACTTACTTTGCCATCATAGCCAAGGGATGGAACCTTTGAGGGATGCTGTCTGTTAAGTGAAAGGACTGGACTAGATAGTCTCCAGGGTCCCTTTCAGCTCTAGGGCTATGATCCAGTCATTCTATTTCTCCTGAGTTATGAGGGTTACATGAATTAAAAAATTAGAAATAAATATGGAAAAGTGAGATAGAAACATGAAGTCTTATTGTCAGTTGGACATTGGCAGAATGAGATGAAGAAGGAGACGGTCTAGATCCATATCAAGTCTTCTGAAAGGGAACTGAGGGATGGAATTTGATGTAGGACAATAATAGTATCTCTGTTGTTCACAGGCTTGGACACAGTAACAAAACAAAACCAAAAAACAGGACAAAACAACAACAACAAATATGAATAAGGAATCTTGCAGATGCTAAGTGACTTAGGCAAGGTCATATGTCTAGTATTTGACAAGGCTGGGATTCAAAGCCAAGTCTTATGACTCGGAGTCTGCTGAAACTTCTTGCTAGCCACATAAAAAGACTAAAGGGCATTTAGTTTAAACCGTGCATTTTATAGGGGAAGATGCTAAGGGAGTGTGACATGGTGGTTAAAGTATCTTCCTTGGAGTCATGAAGACATTGGTCCCAATTCTACCTCTGTCACTTGCTAGTTGTGTGAACACAAGCGAATCACGTAACGTCTCTGATCTTCATCTGCAAAATGAGAGTTAGGGTTAGATAGATGGCTTCTTAAAACGCTTATGGTTCTAAAATAATGATTCCATGAAGTATTTTTTCAAGATCTTGAAGGAAATTAGTGGCAGAATCAGGACAAGAGTGCAGCTTCCCTGGCATAGAACTGTTTTCACCAGAACAGGCTGGATACCAATGCTTGGTTTTTTTAGACACTTTTTAGTCATGTACAACTCTTCATGACCCCATTTGGGGCTTTCTTGGCAGAAATACTAGAGTGGTTTGTCATTTCCTTCTCTAGCTCGCTCATTTTACAGATGAAGAAACTGAGGCATACAGGGTTAATTGACTTGCCCAGGGTCACACAGCTAGTAAGTGTCTGAAGCCAGATTTGAATTAAGGCCCAGCCTTCTATCCATTTCACCACGTGGCTGCCCATTTTTGTTTATGCTTTTGCAGAGTTTTCTTAAGTATGATTTTTTGATTCCCTGTGCTGAAGAGAATCATGAATGATCAATAAATCCATCAATCAATCAATGCATTTATTAAGTGCACTTACTGTGTGCGAGGCGGGTGCTGGGTGCTGAGGCTACAAAGGCAAAAATGAGGTTGGCCTTGCTCTCAAGGAGGGAACACCAGGTTTGGAGCTGAAAGAGAGCTAATTGAATTACAATACCTATCATACTATGGCATTTGTGGTGAAAGGACCATATTATAGCAAGTTGGGGCATAGATCAGAGAAGCTTTATTATTATCTCAAGTCTTGATAGGGAATGATCAGCTGATTGACAGCTTCCCTCCATCAGTCCAGTGAACTCCCTGCCATTGTTTACAATAACAATAAAGTTCTCTCTGTCTCTCTGTCTCTCTCTGTCTCTCTCTCTCTCTCTGTCTCTCTCTGTCTCTCTCTGTCTCTCTCTCTTTCTCTCCCCTCTCTCTCTCCCCTTCCATCCCTCCCCTCTCCTCCCTCACATTTCTGTACTATGGTTCCTTCACCACCATTTATCATAATATCATAGATTTAGCGTTAGAAGAGACTTCAGAGGTAATCTAGTTCAAACCCACAGGTTTATAAATGAATAAACTTAGTCCTGTAGAGGTTAAATAACTTACCCAGCATCATCCAGGTAAAGTAAGTAGCAGAGGTAAGATGTAAACCCAGTTCTTCAGACTCCACATCCATGCCCCTTTCCACTGTGGCACCATGTAGCCATTAGCTCCTTTGCCATCCCTGTTTTTGTTAGATAAATTGTTTCCCCTACCCTGCTTCCAAACTCCATAACACAATTAGGACCCAAGGTTCTTTATCATTCTCTGTTTCCCTAAAGTGAGAGACACTTGGTTTTTAATAGCTTGGCCAACCTAATTGCTTCTCTATGATACTGAAATGAATTCAGTGTGCCCACCCGTAAATCATGTTGGCTAGAATGAATTGTATCTCTCATCAAAAGAAAAGAAAAGAACCTTTATTTTTTCTATTGCATAAATACTGGTAAAATTAAAATATTTTTATACAGATTATATATTTACAGTCATGTTTGGTTAGAGGAAACATCTGGTAAATATGGCAGTCAGTTTTCCTTTATACACTGAGATAGCAGTTTAATAACAGGTAATTCATTAGTTAAATAAGTTGCATGCCAAGTTAATTTATATTAATATTTACAGTTTTGTACAAAGGTTTTTTCATTTGACCACTCTGCTGATTTTTTCTTAATTAAAATACCACGTCATGGAATAATGAGCGGAAGTGATTGATTAGTACGGAATGAGAAATGGAAGCTAACGAGGATAAATGGGCAGAGACTGACTAATTGGAAACAAACAACAGCGACACAAAAAACACAAAACACTAGACCCTGACGGCGACATGGGCTGGGGAATGGGTCCATCTGGGCTGCTGAGTTGAGACAAGTCTAATTGGTAAAATCAAATAGCGATAGGTTGACTCTTGCGCAGCGTGGGCAAGGACAGGAGGCAGGGGCAGGATGCAGGCCCTTGGGCACAATCCCTGTCAATCCAGTGCCTTGGGAAGTAACTCTTGGCTGCAGTTGGGTTCCATGGGTGCGGGCAGGTATTTATCGGGATCATTCTGTCCCCCTGCACTTGTCCCTGACTCTGTTACCAAACTTCTTGTTCCATTTCCCCTATAAGATCATATTTTTTGGTAGATCTTTTGGAAATGGAAACTTCCCTATAGCTCTGAGTCAGAGGAAGAAAGGTGAAGGAAGCCTGCTTGGAGGCCACTGACAGGCCCCCTGAGCCCAGTCTTCAGGGAGGACTTTTTCTGGAAAAGGATCTAAGGGAAGCAAGTCCACATGAGTTTTCCAAAGGCTCCTGCTCCCCTTCCCTCTCCAGAAAAGGCCTGGGGCAGCCACAGCTGTTTTCTTAGCCGGCACAGGACGCTCACAAACATTGATCAAGATGGAGACGTTAGACATAAATGGATGGTAATGGTTGCTTCATTTTCAGGAAAGGGAAAATTGGAGGAAACATGCCTTCTATTGTATTCGAATATGGGACAAAGATATTATAAATTTTGGTGGCCTCATACTTCTCACTTTTCCTCTTTGTTCCATATTCTGTTAGGTCTCTACCAGAACACTAAAGAAGGAAAACGTGTTTAGCATGTTCTTAGCCTAAGAGGGATAATGGTCAAGTGAAAAAATAAAATCCACTGATTCTTGAGTCAGAGGACCTGGGTTCAAATCTTGTTTATAGTGCTCGCTGCCCCTATGACCTTGAATAAGTTGGCCCTCAGTTTCCCCAAACATAAAATGAGGCCTCTTTAAGTCTTATCCCTCTAGACTTATGATTCTGTAAGTCACTCCAACTCCCTCAGTTTCCTTAACATTTTATAATGAGGGGGTTGGACCATATGCCTTCTGAGGTCTTTTCCTCCTAATATATGCTTTTCGATTAACTACCTTTTCAGCTCTGGATCTATGACCTATGAAAGTCCAAGGGCCCTCCAGAGATCATCTAGTCTACTTGCCAACATTCCAGCAAGCCTGTCTAGCTAGCCTAAGCTCATAATAATGTATTTTTGAAGTCTGCCCGAGATGGAGGTCCTCACAGTCTCTTTGAAACGGCAAACCATTATCACATAGCTGGTAACTGTCCTCCATTCCCTGGAAAAGAGCAGAGGTTGGAAAATGTGTTCTTCTATGCCAATGCTTCCAGATAAGCCCCTCTCAAATGAAGAAATGAACTTCCTTTATTGGAATGGAGTGTTCTGTTTTATTCTAATCCTGCAAGAATTTCAACTCATTTGTTTTGATATGAGATGGTGGAAAGGAAGGAGGGGGCGGAAAGAGGGAGTAGATCCTCTTTCCTAGTTTCCCTACCCCATTAATTTGCAAATTGAAAGGGAAAAGGAAACAAAAGTCAGTCTTTGATTCTTTCTCAAATCAGCAGATAGGATGGGAAAAGCCAAGGTTACTTATGGCTATGAGACAACAAACTGGACTAACAAGAAAAAAGCCCATCTGGATCATTTTACCAGCCAAACTGAGCTTCCTGGACATACTTAGTATGAAGTGGGAGGTATTGTGCCAGGCCTTTGGAAGTTGAAAAAAATCTGACCACTAATATAAGGCTTCCATGAAGACATGAATGATTTTGATTTCATCTGTGTAGGCAGCTGCTGATGTGGGAAATCCCTCCACAAAGGCAGATATCAACCTTTCTCTGACTTGGTAGATAATGGATCATAGGATAATGGATAATTAACTGGAAGAGACCTCAGAGACCACTTAATCCAAACCCCCTCACCTTGGAGATGATAAAACTGAGGCCCAGAGTTGCCCAAAGTCACACAAATAGCAAGTGAGAGAGGTGAGATTTGAACTCAGATCCTGTGTCTCCAAGTTCAGGGCCCTCTCCACCATACCATACTGCCTCCTAGAAGTTCTAGGGCATTGCCTGAGGCACACTGAGAAGCAAAGCAACTTTCTTAGAGTCACACAGCCTCAATGTGTCAAAGATGATTTGAACTAAGGTTTTCTTAACTCCAAGGGTCAGTCCTTTGCCCATCATGCCACAATGCCCCTAACACTGCACACGTGATAGCATCATGGCAATCTTCTTCACATACGACATTGATTGTAGTCATCCTAGTCAATTCTAGTCAATAGATTCTATTCATATAAAGAGTCTCAGCACTATTAAGAGCCTCAGAGGACATCCAGCCCAAACCTTTCATTTTGCAGATGACAAAACTGAGGCCCAGGGGACTTACTTAAAATCAAATGACTAGCTTTTGATAAAGTGGGAACTGGACACCACCTCTCCTGCCTCTGTGTCCTACGCTGTTTTCATTTCACTACATTCATCGATATCTTACCCATCCTCTCCTCTCCTGGCCGTCCTGATGGATCTGAGTTACACCAGAGGCTCCTGGAGCCCAAAGGACATGTCAGCATTTCTAACTCTTCAAGAAGAGCCAATACCAGCCTCCTTCTTTTGGCATTTGCTAGGGCACATCAAAGTCTGACAGATCATTAAGTTCAGAACAATGGCTCAGTGGCCAAGGTGGTCCCTTGTGAAGTGGATCACTTCATTCCGAAAGTAGGTTAGACCCACAGGGAAAATGCTCACATAACCTATATTGAGAAACTTTTCCCCTCCTCTTTTATTTCTTGGCCCAAGAGCTGTGAAGTGTGTTGTGCCTGGGTTTGGCGTTTCCTTTGACATCCCATTCAGGAAAAAAAAACAAACTGTTGCCACGTAGTTGGAGGATTGGCAGATTTCTCACCACAATACCAAGGTGTGACTGCTTAGATAGGGTTGTTTCTGGCCCTGCTTCTGAGCTGAGTCAGCTGAGTCCCTTGACCTTGCTCCATTCCTAAAAGGCATATATTAATATTTCCAATCAGCATGAAGGTCAGGTTACTAGATACTCTCTGGGAGAACAGGAAATCTAGTTTGGGTAGAGATCATAGCTTTAGATCAGGGGTTTTCAACCTGCAGTGCATGGATGGATTTCAGGGGATCCATGAATTTGGATGGAAAAAACACATGTTTATTTTAATATAATTGGTTCTTTTGTAATCGCACAAACTTAATTTTATTCCTTTGCATTATTCTGAGAAGGGGTCCATAGGCATCATTAGACTTACAAAGGATTCCATGACAAAAAAGAAGTTAAAACCTTTCTTCAGAGGGTACATTGAACATCATTGTTGGGAAATGGGTCTAGCAAATACCAGGGGAATTATAGCTGGTGTGTATATTTTGAGCTCACCAGTATAAGATTTCAGGCCAAATAAACTCAAGTTCTGGGAAACCAAAGGTTTGGGCATAGAGGCTCTTGGAGTTCCTGACTTAATGGTCCAAACAGCCTTTCTCCACCCCAGGCAACTCTGGCACCCAGAGACTCCAGGTCACTGTTGGGCCCTCCCCAAGACTAGTTCACTTCCTTCTAAGCTGTAACATCTTACCCCCCTCAGGGTCCCTTATTTGGATTAAGTTTTGAGCTAAGAGATGCAGAATCTAACCCAAAGGATGATACAATAGAGAGAACACTGTCTTTGGTGTTAGGGGTCCAAAGCTTTAATTCTGGCTCGGACATTTAGGACCTATCTGCTTTTGGTCACAACTCTGGGATTTATCTACAAAAAGAGGGAGTTGAAGCAGATGCCTCTGGGGTTCCTTCCAGTTCTAAATCTATGATGGTATGACTCCCCAGGCTCTATCTTCTCTGGTCTTCTCCAGTCTCCTTGGAATAATCTGTGTTAGGGAATCTGTCTTCAGGTACCCCTTGCATGCAATGAGAGATAGCACACTTCTGGTTTCAAGAACCCTATTATCAACCTGAGTGCATGCTAGAAAAGGGGCAGGGAAAGACAGAGACAGAGAGAGAGAAACAGAGAGAGAGGTAAAGACAGAGAGAGGGAGAAGGAGAGAGATAGGGAAGGAAGGAGAGAGAAGAGAGAAAAAGAAGAGAGGAGGGATGGGGAGAGGGAAAGAAGAGACAGAGAGGAGACAGACAGAGACTGAGAGACAGGGACAGAAAGACAGAAACAGAAACAGAGAAACAGAAAAAGAGAGAAGGAGGGAGAGGGAGGGGGAAGGAGAGAGAAGAAAGAAAAAGAAGGGAGAAAAGAGAGAGAGGGAAAGTGAGACAGGGAGACAGAAGAGAGAGACAGAGACAGAGAGATTATTGTGAGTGGTTTGATGCAAACTGGGAGCTCTCGATAAGTGTTGGGAAGCCCAGGATCATAAATCATGTTTAGTAGGAATATTAAATTAGAGGCACAGACCACCTTCGATTGTTCTGCAGTGGTAGCTTCCAAACTTTGAGGCATTTCTATGCTCTACTGCAAATCCCTAGGGCCTCAGTTTCACCAACTGTAAAATTAGGGGTTTGGACTAGATGGCCTCTGATGTCCTTCCAAATTAAAATCTATGATCCTTTACTAGATGACCTGGAACATCCCTTCCCGATCCATGTCGATGATTCTCCAATTGGGTGATGCCCCTCTTGTCTCATTCCTAAAAGATATATTCTTTCGCCCATCAGCATGACCCCAGGTTAATTTTCCTGTTGTGTTTCCTGGCTCCTCCCTAAGGTATCAGGAAATGCAGACTGGGTTGGGATCCCATCTGCAGAGACTGCCTTGAATGTTGACGGTGGGAAAGGGTCCATTGGATGCCCTATGTGACTGCTCCCTTGCTATGTTTAGTCCAAACTTTCTCCCTTACTCTGCTCCACATTTACTCACTTCCTCCCTCAGCTACTTCCTCACTCACATACTCACTGTCTCACTTACCCACTCACACACTCACTCACTTACACATTTGCTCACTCACTCAGTAACTCAGTTATTTGTTTACTGAAGTGACTTAAGGCAGCCAGGCACAGTGCTGCAAAGCCCCATCACTGCTGCTTCCTGTCTTAGGAGCAGCTTAGCCAAAGGAAGTGTGCAATGAAGCTAAGCAGTCCTGACATTTAAATTGTCATGGAGACAGGGTCTTTAGGAGGCAGCCCAAAGCCTCTTTTATTTTAACATGACTTTAAATAATTTGAAAATCAGACCTTGGCTGCTGAGTAGGCTTTCTTCACTGTCCCTGAATCTTTCCCCTTATAGAAAAGGATGAGGCATTGTTGGAGAGTGGCATGGGAATGGGGACTGGAGAGTGAACCCCTGAACCCTAGAATTTGGGGGCACAGAGAAGGTAACTGATGAAGCCATCAAAGGCAATGCCCCTTGCTTTCCTTTAGGTAATTTTGGCACCAACCTCTCACAGGCAGAAAGGAGTATCAGAGGACTTGGGATCTCCTTCTGCCTCTATCTCCCACTAACTAACTACCTGTGTGACACAGGGTAAATCGTTTAACCTGTCTTGGTCTCAGTTCCCTCCTATCCAAAATGACTGGGATGAATTTGATGGTCTCTAATGCCCTGTCCAACTCTAAATCTATGATCCTACAATCTTCAAGATCTCCAAGAAAGAATGCCCCCATTTACCTTCTTTGGTAACAATTTCCAGCCTCTGACAGAGTTTAGTTTCAGCCTCACTTCCACTTTTCCTCCTGCAACCAGAATCCAGATGTCCTTACCACATCCTCTTTGGAGAAGCAGAGCATCTGTTCACTCTGAAGTTCCCATACGTCCCAGGCTCCTCCCTACAAGAAGGGCAAAGCCCTTCCTCACATTATCCAAAGTCCTTGAAATCAGGAGGACCTGGGTTCAGATTCCGTCTCTGGTATTTAGAGGTATGTTCAAATCACTTAATGTCTCTGAGTTTCTTCACCTGTAAAATGAGGATGATGATGCCTGAATGGTTTTTGTGAGGTGTCGATGAACTCATGTATGTAAAGCACTTTGCAAATGTCAGAGAACTATATACATTTGAGTTGCTATAAATATCAGTATGATATATACATATCAGTTACCGTTATTATTCTGAGCCTCAGTTTATTTTTCTGGCCAAACGAAGGCATAGTGAGAGAGTACTCATTTCTCCATTGTTCAGGGCCCCCCAGGAATAAGTATACCTTAGTAGCTTTGGAAAAGTGGCACAGAACCAGCACGGTGAGCAGGGGAATGTAGGATGGATCGGGCACAGCCCAGCAGGTGGATCTATCCCAGGCAGCAAAGACTCAGGGGAACCTAGGACTCCCATCCCCGAAGAGCAGCCATCCCGATCAGACACCCCCTGAGCCGGCCCACCTTGCCCACTCTGGGCGCCATGGGTGGGGAGGCTGTGCCAAGCTGGGAACCACTGAGAATGGAGCTCACTTTCGTCTCGGATTCAGGTCTGGAGTGCAAACGTAGTGCAAGATTCTTAGGGCAAAAGGTGAGTGTATCCTCTCCCTGGGCTGCTGGTGACTCATATCAAGGTTTGGTCCACTTGAGGGGAGGGGGTAGAGTTGGGGAGAAGCAGAGATGGCCCAAGTAGATTTATCTTCTTCCTTTTAGATGACTTTGAATGAGGACAGACACAGGACAGCAGACTATTTGTCATAAGGATGTGACAGAGAATAGAGAAGAGCAGGTAAGAGAAGGAACATTCTTTCCATGCACCATTCATGGGAGTCAGCGGCACAGGAAACAGACTGTTGTATTTGGCATCCCAATCCTTTTATTCAAACCCTGGCCCTTCCACTGAGTGACCCTGGGCAAGTCATTCGCCTTCCCTTGTTTCCTCATAGGTAAAAAGAGGGGACTGGACTTGATGGGGCTTAGAGGTCCCTTCCATCTCTGGCTTTAGGATCCTATGATCCCACCTACTTGACTTTAGGCAAGGAACATTGTCTCCTTTAACTCAGTTTCCCTCTTTGTAAAATGAGGCAGTTGGAATTCAATGGCCCCATCCGGCTCTAGTTTAAAGGCCTATGATCTATTCCTTAGCAATTCAGGAAGCTCATCCGCCATCCGCAATTGACCTCGCTGAAACTCCTGAAACAGGAGATGTGGAATCAACTTATGGCTGAACCTCCGGCTACCTCACTCCACATCGCTGGCTCGTCAGGAGCTTCTCGACAGACAAGACGAGGCTTTTTTGCTTTAATGGAAGGATTAAAAGCTTTGCTGCCCTCCAGACCACAGCTTGGCTTTGGGGGCCAGCTTAGGAGGGAGGCAGCGGGTGAAGGCCCCACTGGCAACAGCTGCCCTGCACTAATGAACAAGTGTTACCACAGCGCAGGGCAGCCTTGAGGGAAGGGTGGCTAGATGGACCCGGCGGTTGGAGGGGATATGTTGTCCTGCCAGCAGGAGCCTTTTGGCAAAGGAGTCGGGTTGTGAGCCAGCAGGCCCCCAGCATTCTTTAAGAAAGCATTCCACATTTCTGTGTGGCTTGGCAAGCCCACGGTGGAGCTCGAGGGTTGCCATAGTGACATCTCTGTTATACAGATGCTCTTTGTGGGATGTGCCGTGCACTGCTCTTGACCCCGACATGGGATGCTCCCGAGTTGGGATGTTGGAAGGGTGGGGGGACAGAGGTGGGAGACAAAGGTAACACCTAGGAGCAAACAGGAAGGCTTCTTCTTAGGATGAGGGGATAAAAGGAGTTTTCCCCCTACAACGGACAGAGCACTGTCTCTGGTGTCAGAGGACTTGAGCTCAAATTTTGCTTCTGATACCACCTATGTGACCTTTGGTAAGTCACTTAACTTCTCTAGCCCTCAGTTTCTTTATCTGTAAAATGAAGGGGTTGGACCTGATGGCTTCTGGGGTCTCTTCCACCCATAGACCTAGGAGCCTATAATCTCTTTTCCTTCCCCAAGTTTTTCTTCTAAGCAGTTCCTCCTTCCCCTCCCTCTAGTTTTCCCATCATCCTTTGTGGTGGCTTCCTTAGCACCTGTTCTGGCAGGATTGTGTTTGCCATTGATTCCCCAACCCCCACTCCTGGACTTGCTGCAAAGTTACCAGAGACTCATGGAACACAACACAGAAAGGGGTCTGTCCAGGGATCCAATTCAGGGATTCCGAGGGGTTTGTGAGCTTGGATGGGAAAAATTCCATCATCATTTCCACTAGCTTCTAATTGAAATCGACCCTTTCCTTTGATTATGAATGTAGGTCACAAACATTCTCCTGGGAAGGGATCCATAGAAGGAGTCCACCAGACTCTAAAGGGGTCTATGACCCCTGAGACAAAGAAGTTAAGAACTCCTGACCTTGTCAAGCTCCCTTCCTTTCCTCATTGGACAGCAGAAGAAGCTGAGAGCCAGAGAGAAATGATTTGCCCACACAGGCAGTAAATATGACACGTTCAGGACACTGAGGCCAGTGTCCTGGAATAGGTGGCTCTGTGGTTAGAAACTCATCCCAGTGACCTCTTCCCTCAGCCTTCCTCACCAAGCTATAGGCACCTGGTTTTCCAGTGTAATGGTCCATTCTGTAGAGTCAATTTTGGGGACAAAAGAGACAATAAGTGACTAACCATGACATAGTCTCTGTGTATTGAGTCAGAAGAATCTGGGTTCAAATCCCAGCTTGGCTGCCTACTAGCTCTGTGACCTTGGGCAAGTAAATGACTTCTGTTCTCCCAATCCCCATTTCCTACTCTATCACGCTACAGTATCGATCAGATGATCTCCAAGGTCTCTCTTGGAGCTTCGAATTCCATGGTCTGCTTCTCATTCCTTTATGTGTTAAGAATTTCACTTGGGCTATGGCCAGGAAGTGGGCCCAGGCATGGTGTTTGAGAGAAGGAGAAGAGGTCCCAGAGAGGCCAGATTTCATCAATCTAAGAAAACACCCATGAGAGGGGGCCAGGAAGGCTAGGGTGTCAGTATGCTAGGCCAGCCTTGCACGCAAACAACAAATGCTTCCCAGACCAAGCCAGGGAATCAGGCCCATAAAATCAGAGCACTCCCCCACCCCCCACCCAACCCCTCACCACTAAGGAGAAGCCAGGAAATAGCTCAATGAGAGGCCATCAGTGTAGGGCTGCTTTCCAATATTCGAATTGCTCCTTGGACACCACTAAGTGGGTTAATAAGTGGGCCCAGGGCTGGTAGTCGAGATTCCAGGCCCCTAGGCAAAGTTTTACAGACAGGCCTCCTCCTTCCTGACCCTCTTCCTTTCTCTGAACCCACTCCGCCCACACAGACAGGGGCATCAGTGTTCTTGGCCTTTGCCCTTTTCAGGGCATTCTGGTGCTTTCTGGTCCTTGGGCCAGAAGAGATCTGTAGGATCCCTTGGGCAAATCACTTCTTCTCCAGGCCTAAATCTCCTTATCTGAAAAATGAGAGGTCTAACTAAAGTCACTTCCTCAATCTAAATCTGGGAGTCAAGACTAAACATCTTCCTTGTGGCTTGCACCCCAGCAGCCAATTTCTCTTGCCTGAAGAAGACCCCATCTGATCCCTACTTCAGGTGGCTCTGAAATGAACATTGGAGAGGTGGGGAGGAAGGAAGGATGAGAGAGAAATGATTCACCCTGCCCCCCACTGACAGACAGTAAGCATCCCCTGGGTTGGAATGGATTCCAGGGGATGACATTTCTTTTTTTTTGAGGGGGAAGGCAGGGCAATTGGGGTTAAGTGACTTGCCCAAGATCACACAGCTAGTATGTGTGTCAAGTGTCTGTGGCCAGATTTGAACTCAGGTCCTCCTGACCCCAGGGCCAGTGCTCTACTCACTCCACCACCTAGCTGCCCCTGGGGATGACATTTCTGTCTCAGGGATGATCTCACATGTGGCATAACAATCACACCTAGAGATGTTTTCCTTGGCTTTTCTCTTACTGTGAAAGCAGGGGTCCTTTTAGAATAAGCGATAAGGGATCCATCCTTGACGTTATGCTTGACACAGCCCTTGGCTGTCTTTGGGGAGTGAGAAATAGCTGCCTTATAAGTCTAGTACCATTGCCATTGAAACAAACCCTCAGACCTTGTGTATTAAAGTCCTATAATCTGGACCATTTCTGCCTTGGGCTTCTAGTGCTGGGTGTACGGAGACAGGGGGCCTAGCCAAGGAGGGCAGGCAGCATGGTTTTCTTTTCAATTGCTCTTCCATGCTATCGGCTTCCCCTGTCGTTGGAGTACAGACGCCTCTCCAATGGAGCGAGCAGGGACCCTGCTGGAGCGAAGCTTCCAAGGGCCCCCAAAGCTCTCCTTTAAAGTGACAAACCAGGAGAGAATCAAAAGAGATCTATTTGTATTCTCTAAAGCACTTTCCATGCATTTTTATCCAGCACTAGGATCCAGTGCCACTTCAGAAGGAGAGGAATGTCACACTGTAGAAAAGGGCATTCATCCAGGGGGAGCAAACCCAGGAAAGGCACCAAATCCTGGCTCTCGCATTCAGTAGGGGTTTGACCCTGAGGAAGGCATTTCCTCACTCAGTTTCCTCCAATGCAAAAGGAGGGGTTCATAGTAGATGATATTAACGATCCCTTCTGGCTCTGAGCAATCCCTGAATTGAAACTCAAGTTAATGCAGAGCTTTCTTCTACCATCCCAGCCTCCATCTTGAAGGCTTAGGCAGGTACCATTCACTCTGAACCTCTGCCTGCATACATGGGGGAGCACTGGTCACCAGACACTTCTTTCCTTAGAGTGGCTGCCATTGGGTGCATAGAATCAAGGTGTTGTCATTTGGGGTTGAGACAAGTGACCTTGGGTCACAAGTCACTTAATGTCTCTGTATTTCCATTCCCCAACCGTAAAGTGAGGGGGTTGGATTTCATGGTTGCTAAGCCATGATGCTAAGCATCTCAAAATGTTAGAATTGGAAGGATTCTCACAGGTTGCTTAGTCCTCTGGCTATTCTGGCAGGAAAATGGGCCCAGAGAGGGAATGTGACTTGACTGACATCACACAGAAAGTCAAAAGCAAAACTATAAACAAGGACTTAAACTCTGATTCCATTGCGATTTCAGAAGGGGATTCCCTGATCTCTGGACCACCCACCCATGGGCCCCAGAGGCTCACATCTGCCTCTTAGCCTACTTCCACTGCTACTCACAGGGAAGGGTTTTTTTTTAACACCCTTATATCTGCATAGTGTGAAAATTCTCACTTTCCTATGGCAGGAAGATTCCATAGCTGAGTTGACCCATCTTGTGCACAGACAACTAAGTGTGGCAACTGGGGAGGAGGAGGGGTGAAAGCTTAGAGTGGGGACAGATTGCAGGGTGGGGTGTCTTGGGATGGATGGAGGAGAGGGAAGGAAGGGGCATGGCTAGAGATTTGGAAAGAAGACTCCAAGAAAACAAAGCAGGCTCCTAAACCTAGCTAAGTGAGTGTTCAGGTTCCCCAAAACAGGAAGAAAGAAAGGTAACAAGCAAGAAAAAGCTTTTGGATTTAGGATGTAGATGAGAATGCACCCAGAAAAACCCCATGACAGAATTTAATGAAGTATTTCTGAGCCCCCAACTGAGCTTGGAAAAGTACAATAAGAAATGTTACAGAGAAATGTTACAGCTGATGAGAATTCACTAATCAGACTATGCAAAACGCAAATTAATTGTAATGGACTGATACGGCACCTTGGAAAAGAGACTAAATTACAGTTTTTAAGATTGCATTGAAAACAGGTCATTTTGCTCCCGTCTTTACCACCACCACCACCGCCACCACCACCACCACCATCACCACCATGCATGCACAAGTAAATTACCTGTCTTGTTTGCTAAGCTCATTAAAATCTCTTCCGTGAAAATGAGTCAATCGCAGAATCTGAATGTCAGGAGATGTTATGTAAAATATAGTAGTTTGATCTTTCCATCTCAGTCACTTTGGCTTAAAATGCTCAGTTGGGCTGATTTTACCCTGAGCCCACACACTGATGGAACCTGACAGGGAAGGGGGAAGAATGACTGACGGAGAAAAGGGAAGATGTTCCTCCAGGAGAGTGTCACCTACAGAGTAGATCTGGCAGAAAGATTTGCTCATTCTTTATCTCTATCACCAAAGATAACACATAGTTGGAGGGCTTAAACATTCCATCCCCATCTACCCCAGTAAAAAAAGAATAGCAATAATTGTAATAATATAATCATAATAACAATTGCATTGCTAAGGGACTGATTTGTAGCAGAAACAAAAAAATTTAGAATAGACAATGGCACAGCTGGGCACATACATAAGGAAGCCAAATATATCTATATATTTATACATATACACATATATTTCCTTTTTTTCTTTCTCTCTAATGGCTGCACAGGAGGCAAGTTTGGGAAAAAGGCTCTCTGCAGATTCCAAGATGCTGGTGCATAAAAGGAGCTTCCCCTATCTGTGCTGGGGACAGAAAGAAAACTGCAAATGGAGACCCAAAGCCTTCCTCCCCAGCCTTCGATTCTGCCAACAAATGTCCCGTGTCCAAGGCAGTTATAAAAATAAAAGTAAGAATAGCACGCAAACACACACGCACACCCAGGAGGTGTGGTACCACTCGAAAATCACGACCCTGTACAATGGCTTTGCCCTCATGCCACAGGGGCTCCATTGGGGGTGGACGGAGGAAGCTGAGGGGGATGAAATGGTGGCCTTCTTTGCAGATACACCAAAGTCAGCTTCTGTGGAGCCAAAACAGGCCCACCCCCAGGAAGAGTCTGCTGTTGGCCAAGCTTTGGGTTGGATGTATGGAGTTGGCCAGTAGTAATTGCAGCTCATGATCAGTCTCTGATCTCTCTCTCTCCTTCCGACTCTCAGCATAGACCACCACGCGTCGGTCCCAGATGGAAATGAAGCTTCTCCTCAGAGTTCCTACTGATGGCTGAAGCAAGAATTCAGAACTCCCCGGGTTTTTATTTTATTTTTTTAAATTTTATTGCATTAGGAAACAAAACTATTAAAGCATTGAAGACAGCCCTTTGGTGTCCCTGACAAGAAGATGGAGCTGGTTCTCAAGACGGGTCGTCTTGCCGGCCTCGAGTTCCCTTTGCCGAAAGCGTCTTGTTGTCCACCTCCTTCCCTTTCCGGTTTCATGGAGGAAAAAAGTCTGCCCACCGGGCATGCACATGCATGGCGAGTTTGGTTCACAGTGTCGGGTGAAAGACTACTTACTACTCCATGCCGCTGCGGAGGATCTGATTGGCTGCGATCAACATGACACTGATAATGAAGGCCATGGCAAAGGCGCATATTAAGCTCTTCCGGACACAGGTCTGTCTGTTCTGCTTTTGGGAATGCACTGGTGACAGGGGAAGGGAGAGGGGGAGGGAAACAAGGAAGTCGAGGAATAGGAAAGAGAATCGAGAGAAAGGGCAGAGTGAGAAAGGATGCACCACCTTCTGGATTCTATTTATATAACCAACAATTATTAAATGCCTATATTTATTAAATGTAGGAGGCACTAAGCTAGGCACCTGGGACCTAAAGACAAAAAAAACGGTCCTAGTCTTCAGAGAGATTATATTCTTCTGTGGTAAAGTTTCCGTAAATGTATTTTTTAAGTATTTTGATAAGTGGATTTCAATATGCTTTGCTTCCTTCGTAATCTTTTGTATTTTAAATCATGTCAAGGAGGTTTCACCAGACTGCCAAAGGGGTCCACGGCACAAAAAGAACGCCTGTTCTAGCACGATACACCTGCACAACTCCTGATCTCTCAACCATGCTGTGCCTGTACTTCTGCGTTTATAAAATGAGGTTGATCTAGATGGTCTCTGAGGTGCCTTCCGGTTCCAAACACATGATCCTTTGGTGCCTGTCAGAGGCAGTGTGGTGAAGTGGATGGAGAGTCAGCCTCAATGGTAAGAAGACCTTGGTTCCTGTCTTACCTCCAACACATCCTGCCTGCATGACCCTGGGTAAATTGCTTAAATTCTTAGTGCTTTAGGAAACTCTCTAAGATTCTAGGTTGTGGAGACGGGGACAATAGGCACTGAGAGAGGGAGTTTCCTCACCTGGGAGTTCCTTAAACTCATGAGATCACTGAGTCAGTCCCTATCCTTATCCTATGATCCTATGTGCATGGATGACTAAGTAGCTGATGGATCATTTCAGGTCTGATCATTGCTAGGATTGCTCAGTGGAGAACCCAAGTCAAACCTTGAAGGGAGCTAAGGATCCTAAGAAGTGGAGGTCAAAGGGGGGTGGTTTTTGGCATGGAGGACAGAATAGGCAAAAACAAGGGCGAGAGATGGTAGATTATGGGTGGTAGATGGTGGATAGGGGAAGAATGTGGAGGTTAGTTTGGTTAGAATATGAAGAGGAATCATATAGAAGAATTCTGGCAAGGTAAATAGGAGCCAGATGCTGGAAAACTTTAAAAGCCAAATGAGGACTTTTCATTTCTTTTTCCTGGAGGTAATTGGGAGCTACTGAAGGTTTGTGAGCAAGGGAGAGAATTTATATCCCTGAAATCTCACTGGCCAAGGGGAATTCCCTCTCAAAATGCAGGTCACCACCTATTCTGCACCTCAGATGCTTAGAACGTGGCCTGGGGTACTGGCAGGTTAAATGATCTGCCAAAGGTCACCAAGTCTGTATGCAATGAGTAAAATCCATATCTTCAGAATATTGATTTGGTCACTATCTGGAGGACATATTGGAATAACTCAAAGTTGAGTCATGAAGAATTATTGCTGGTCAGGTGAGGTCAACATGTGTTTATGGACTTTCTGCTGTTCTGGCAGGTCAGCTCAGAGCCCCACTGACCTGAGTCAAGATCATTGCAAAACTATCAGAGAAAAGAATTGCTGTAATGTGACCTTCAGAATAAATTATTCTATCTAGAAATCCTATAAAGTAAGAACCATAAGTTAGTGTGGTCAGAGGATCATAGATGAGGGACTGAAAGAGACTTAGGGACTTTATAGTTCAATCCTTTAGTTTACATGTGAGGAAACTGAGTCACAGAGAAGTTAAGTGACTTGCAGAAAGTCACTTAGCCATTAAGCAGCAGAGGTGGATTCAAACTAAGCCCTTTGATTCCAAATCCAGCAACATTTCCAGAGAACCACTGCTTAGTATCCAGATGGTACAGTTACTACAAAACAGAATTAGATCGAGTTTCCAAGCATGACATACTGTGTTCTAGACACTTTCATAAAAGAACTATTTGGCTGACATATCACCATGTCCATTTAACTCTAAAGACATTTCTGCTGTGACTTTATTGGTGAACAGAAGAAAGACCCCAAAAGTTACGTACATGTCTATAATAGATATTAAGTGGTTTGTCTTTCGTTGAAATTGGTTTTGTATCCATTCATCTAGCCTGCTTGCCTTTTTCTTCCCGCCTTCCTTCCTTCTTTCCTTCCTTCCCTCCTTTCTTTCTTCTTTCCCTCCCTCCTTCCTTCCTTCTCTCCCTCTCTTCCTACCTTCCTTCTTTCTTTCCTTCCTTTCTTCCTTCTCTCCTATTTCCTTCCTTCTTACTGAACCCCATATTACTGGACATTTCATAATTCATAGAGTGTGGAGGCATCTTGGTCTAGTAGAGAGAACATTGGACTTGGAGTCAGGAAGATCCAAGTTCAAATCCTGCTTCAGGTCTCCACTCTAACTCTGTGACCCTGGGCAAGTCACTTAACTGCTCTCAACTTCCATTTCCTCACCTGTGAAATGAAGATAATAATAGCACCTCCCTCACAGGTGAGGATCAGAGGAGGGAATATGTGTAAAGCACTGTGTACACTTTGACAGGTGATGTAAGAATAGTGAGCGTTTTTGTTGCCCCTTAAGTTTTGCTAAGCACTTTACACATGTTCTCCCATTTGGTCCTCACAACACCTCTGGGAGTGGGTGCCTTCGTTATCTCCATTTTTCAGATGACCAAACCAAGGCACACAGAAGTCCAGTAACTTGCCCAGGGTCATAAGGCTGACTAGTGAGCATCTCAGGCAAGATTGAAACTTGAGTTTTCCTGTTTCCAAGTCCCACATGCCATCCACGGAGTAACTATTATCATGAATGGAAAGGACGTTAAAGACCATTTAGCCATACCTCTTTATTTTACAGAGGAGGAAATTAAAACCCACAGAGATCAACACAATTTATTAGGTGCCTACTGTATACCAGACCACCTTGAGGGATACAAAGACACACCAAAGCAAAAAACAAAAGTCCTTGCTGCCAAGGATCTTATGTTTGATAAGAGGAGATAGTATGAATATATGTATGTATATATATATGTGTGTGTGTGTAAACATATGTACATATGTATGTACGTATGTATGTATGCATATTACATATGTAACTTGATCAAGGTGACACAAAGGGTAAAGATCAGAGCTGGAATTTGAACCCAGGTCTTCTGAATCAAAGTTCAGTGTTCTTTACATGATATCACTAGGGGAAGGGAGAATATAGTAAAGGCATAATGTATACTTTCCAGTCTAGTTGGAAGGAGGACTAGCTGATGAAAAAAAATGAGGCTTCCAGCCAAAAAGCAACTAAGAACAATAAACGATGACATGTGGGCAAATGTATAAATTGTGTAAGACTGTATCTGAGGTAGGAATTCTTAACCTGGGAGCCTGCAAACTTTTCTAAAAATACTTCTGATACCTGTATTTTGATATAACTACTTTTTTTGTTGTGTTATGTATTTCATCTTCTGCATTTAAAAACACAGTTCTGAGAATGGGTCCATAGAGTTCACCAAACTGACAAAGGCATTCAAAGATGCAGAGAAGGTTAGGATTCCCTGCTCTAATGGCCACTGGAGGTCAGGGAAGGGAGAGATCACTCCAGGCTGCATTAGCCAGGGAAGGGTGATTGGAAGAGGTGCCTTCTCAGGTGGGTTTCCAAAGGAAGGAGGATTTGGATGGGTGGGGAGGAAAGAAGAGGAAAGAAGAGGAGACAGGAAGAGCAAAGACATGGTGGCAGGGTTGACTAGGGTATGACTAGGAAACAGTGAGGAGGCTGAGTTCAATAAAGCTAAGGGCTCTTATATTTGAGTGTCATGCAATGCCAAGATGAAAGGGGATACCCAGTCCAACTTGCACCCAAACCAGGATCTTATTTACAGCCCCACCCCAACAAGTGGTTACCTAGCCTTTGCTCAAAGGTCTCCAGTGAGATCCCCTCCTAAGGCAGACCATTTCACTGTTGGACAGCTCTCACTGTTAAGAATTTTCTCCAGACATCAAGCTTATATTGAAAATGTGTTTTTGAAAATGTTCATTCTTTGCATCTATTGACCCTTGAGGTTTAATAGGGTTTAAAATATGACTTGGATTTCTTCCACATGATATCCTTTCAGATACTTGAACACAACATGTACTCTAAACCTTCTCTTTCCCAGCTTAAATATTCCTACTTCCCTCAACTGATTCCCCTGTGGTACAAATTTAAGACCCTCCCCCACTTTTCTTGCCTTTCTCTGGATGCTCTCTAGTTTACCAAAGTCCTTCCTAAAATGTGGCACCCAAAACTGAACTCAATGCTTCAGTAACTCAATAGTTTTGACCAGGGCAGAATACAATGGCATTATCACTTTCCTTGTGTGTGGCAGTGGATAGAGTGCCTGAGTGAGGAAGTTCACATCTGGCCTCAGACACTTCCTAGTTGTGTGACCTTGGGCAAGTCACTTCACCCTGTTTGCCGCAGTTTCCTCATCTGTCAAATGAGCTGAAGAAGGAAATAGCAAATTGTTCTAGTATCTTTGCCAAGAAAACCCCAAACGAGGTCATGAAGGGTCAGACATGACTGAAACAACTGAACAACAGTCCTTGACACTGTGCCTTTCTTAATGCAGTTTAAGGTTACCCCAGTTGTTAATGTGACTTTTCCCAAAGTGTGAGTTTATTTTGTATTTATCTCGTATGTACTTATTTGCATCATTCAAGTAGAATGTAAGCCCATTGAAGACAGGGTCTGTTTCACTTTTGTCTTTGTATCTCTGGAGCCTAAAACAGCAGCTGGCAATATTGTAGTATTGGTATTTGATAACTATGTGTTGATTGAGTGAAGAGTTTATTCTGAGACTATTCTGGCTTCCATATGATACAATATGGCTTCCATCGAGCTTACATTCCATTTAAAAGCCCAGATTTTTTTTCAAATAAACTGCCACCTAATCCATACTTTGTGTCTATAAAGTTGAAGTTTTGAAGCCAGATGTAAGATTTTCCATTTATCCTTAAATTTTGATTTATTTGACTAGTTCTGCATTCTAGGCTCCCCAAACCTTTGACAAATCCTTACTCTGTCACCCATTCTAGGAGTATAGAATCACGGCATCATAAATTTTGAGCTGGAAAGAACATTAGACTTAAAGTCTAATCTCTCGTTTTACTGATGAGAACACTGAGGCACAGAAGAGTCAATTAACTAACTTGCCCAAGATCTCACTGCTTACCAGGTTCAGACTCAGGGTGTCCTCTTTTTTAAAATATCACCCTCTGTTTGCTCTACCATAGTGCATCTAACAGAGAAAAGTGAGAGATAAAGATGGGTAGGTTATATGGGGCCACTTGAACAGCAGACTGACCAGTGGAGACCAAATGACCTCTGGGGTATCTTCCAATTCTTACTGTTCTGTGATTCATCCAGAGAGTGGATGTATGCAAGGGTAAGTGTGTGTGGAGGGGACGGGGGGAGGGCTATATATGAGAGACTCTGAGTCAGCAAATTCTAGGGTCAAGGGAACATCAGTGTGTTAGAATTAGAGATAACAAAGATTGTCAATCATTTGCTGGTCATCCCCTCTTCCTTCTCACGTGATCCATACCAGTTAAGATTGCTGTAATGAAAGAAGCTCCAATTTTATTTCATCAAGGGTATCTGAATTCTAGGCACTTCATGGTTACTGTTTTAGCAAGAGATGGCCTATGGTGGACTCAGAGGAGCAAAGAGGTGGGGCCCACGACATCAGCACAATTCCAAATTTCAACACCAAGGGAAAAAAATTCAACATGTGAACATTTCATTCCTCCCTTTGAAATGGTATTGAGGGAGGCAGGATGTTTTGGTGGAAAGAAGATGAGGAACCAGGAGACCTTCAGTCTCACCAAGGACCTCAACAAAAATTCATTAACTACATACTGCGTGAACAAAAACCTGGGCTTTAATCCTAGCTTTGTCACTAACTAAGTGACCTTGGGCAAGTAACTTGACTTACTTACACTAATGGACATTGGTTTCTTCCTGTGAAAATGTGATGGTTAGAGTAGACAATTTTTTGAAACTAAATTTTCTCCTTTTTTGTTATATATTATACAACCATCAGCAAACATTCCAATATTCAAAGAATAAGAAAAACGAGATTATTTGGGAAATTATGAACTTCTGTTATTTTTTAAAAATACATATTAAATTTAACATATTATTAACAAAATTGCCCTATTTGTTTTTGTGTCTTTTTTTGAACAGACTAGACAATTATAAAAAGATCTTTTATCTCTCGCATTCTAAGAATCCTTTATCTCCACATTCATTCTACTTAAAAAGAATTCAGTCTTGAAAGAAAGAAAAGACAAGCCTTCAGAGTCAGAGAGAGACAGGGGTCGTCTATCTTTCCTCTCATGGCATGAGGGCCTTCATCTTTAAACAAGTTCCTCTTTAGTGCAAAATGATCAATCTTGTTCACCCACCCCGTCTTTCTGACTGCTCTCCTAGCTGCTGAGCACAACAAAGTTGCCATACTAGGCTCCCCCAAGGTCAATGACAGGTCAGTTAGCTTCCCATCCTCTCTCCAAGGTCAGTTGCAGACATGGACTGTCCACCATTTGTTTTCTGCTTCACACCCACTATGAATAAATTTATAGCTATACACATACATATATGTACATGTGTAGCTATACATATGTGTGTACACAAATCTGCGTACATATATAGAAGTGATTATGTTGACAATGCAATATATATTCAGAGATCACTTGGTTGACAGAAATTCTGTAAGCTAACCAATCTCTCTTCCTGTCATGGCTTGTGTTATAGTTTCTCTACCTGACCTTTGAAGCAACAAGGTGGCTCAGTGAATAAAACACTGAACCTGAAGTCAGAAAGACCTAAGTTCAAATCTGATCCCAGACATTTACTAGTTGCGTGACCCTGGGCAAGTCACTTACTTTCTGTTTGCCTTAATCCACTGGAGAAGGAAAGGGCAACCGCCCCAGTATCTTTGCCAAGAAAACCCCAAGGACAGCATTGGCTACTATAGTCCATAGGATCATGACTGAGCAACAACCTGACCTTTACCTTTACTATATAGATAGATAGAAAAGTAAATGTGGAGAAATCTCGTACTTGAAAAAGACTGAGAAAGCCAGATCATAGTCCACAAAACCTGGTTCTGGGGACCCTGGTGGCCACTTTCACAGAAAAACTATTTTGAGCTCAGGCAGAGGAGAAAGGTCAGAGGTAGCTGGAGCTCATGGAGGTGAGTTTGGCTTCATTTCTGATAAGGAGGGAACTGTTAAAGTTATAACTGAGCGTTTTTGCACACAGGACAAGTACCACCGATTATCTCTAAGGCAAGATGTGCCAAGCAGGCCCTCTTTTGAGGTTTTAAGAAGCTGGAAGGGGAGTAAGTTCATCTCAACCCATCATTTAGTAGCTTCCTATTACAGTTAATTTTACTGAAGCTGTAAGTGACCTGAGAAGCTACCTAAACCAACCCCTTCATTTTTAGATAAGGAAATTGAGGTCTGTAGAAATTAAGTGACTTGATCAAGGTCACACAGGTAGTAAGTGCCAGAACCAGGATTTGAACCCAGGCTTTCTGACCCCAAATCTAATGACCTTCCCACGGTACCACATTGCCTCCTGTCAACACTGTATAAAGTGGGCATCTTGGGACAAAGCCCAGATCATCCCCTTCTAGTTCTACCAGGAAATTCATTATTGAGTTTCCCGTTGGCAACTCCAGTCTGAAAGGAAACTATTCATTGGTCCAAGTCACTTGATGAGAACTGTTATGATATCAAATATTAGGTGAAATTGAATTCCTGTTACTGAACATAAAATTTGGAGATATCCTCATAAGCAGAAGTAGGAATGGCTTTGATTAGCTAAGTCCTCAATTTAAACAAAGTGATTGAGTATAGATCATACTCAAATTCGGTGGTTCTTAACCTGGGGCACATGAACTTAAAATTTTATTTTGATAACTGTTTTTCCCTAAGATTGATTTCGTTTTAATCCCATTTATTTTGTTTTATGCATTTAAAAACCTTCTTCTGAGAAGCGGTCCACAGGTTTCTCCAGCCTGCCAAAGGGATCCAGGACACCCAAAAAAGATTGAGAACTCCTCCAATTGATGCATTGGTTAATAGCTGCTCTGTCTGTCCATATCAACCTAAGCTCTGTTGATGGCTGATATGGATAGACAGACATGCCTCAGTTTCCTCATTTGTAAAATAGGCATAATGTATCATGTTGTGGTGTGTAGAATGTGGAGGCCAGGACTTTAGATTTACCCCCCACTATGTGTGACACTGGGCAAGTCACTTTAGCGCCGAGACTCAATAGTCACAGAATCAGCCTCTCTGCAGTGGATAGTGGCAGTGATGTATTGTATCCTTTTCATTTCAATGCCATCATTGAGAATGAAATGCCCAAGGTGCACAACAGGAGAATCACTTAAAAGTGCCAGGTCCCAGGGCAGCCATGCTGGGGTCAGGCTGATGCAGCTCAAGTCATGACAGGTGCCTTTCAAGCCTGCAGGAGAGGAACTGGGGGCTAGGGATGCAAAGCCCTTTACTTCCCTCCCTCTTTCTTTCCTTCCTCCCTCTCCATTTGTCTTCCTTCTCTCCTTTCCTTCCTTCATCTCTACTTGTCTTCCTTCCCTTCCTCATTCTTTCCTATCCTTCCTTCATCTATACTTATCTTTCTTCTTCCCTTCCTCATTCTTTTCTTTTCTTTCCCCCTTCCATTTACGTTCCTTCTTCCTTTCTTCATTCTCTCATTTCCTTCCTTCATCTCTACTGATCTTTCTTCTTCCTTTCTTCATTCTCTTTCCTTCCTTCACTTCTACTTGTCTTCCTTCTTCCCTTCCTCATTCTCTCCTTTCCTTCCTTCACCTCTATTTGTCTTCCTTCTTCTCTTCTTCATTCTGTCCTTTCCTTCCTTCAGCTCTACTTATCTTTCTTCTTCCCTCTCTCATTCTTTCCTTTTCTTTCCCCCTCCCTAACCATGTATGTTCCTCTTCCTTTTTCATTCTCTCCTTTCCTTCCTTCACCTCTACTTGCCTTCCTTCTTCTTTTCCTCATTCTCTCTTTCCCTCCTTCAGCTCTACTTATCTTTCTTCTTCCTTTCCTCATTCTTTCTTTTTCTTTCCCCCTCCCTCTCCATTTACATTCCTTCTTCCTTTCTTCCTTCTCTCCTTTCCTTCCTTCATCTCTCCTTTCCTTCCTTCTTCCCTTCCTCATTCTCTCCTTTCCTTCATTGATCTCTACTGGTCTTTCTTCTTCCCTTCCTCATTCTCTCCTTTCCTTCCACCCTCTCCAATTGTCTTCCTTTCTCCCTTCTTCATTTTTTCCTTTCCTTCCTTACGTTTAAAGCTTGAAGGGAGCTCAAAGGCCATCTAGTATAAGCCCTTTGTTTTACAGATAAGGAAACTGAAGGCCAGAAAGGTTAAATCATTTGCTCCAGCCCTGTCTCCTTCCTTCCTTTCTGCCCAGTTTTATCGTCTTCTTTCGGGTGGGACAGAAGAAAGAGTGCTGGATTCAGAGTCAGAGGATCTGGGTTCATATCCTATTTGTGTGATCTTGGACAAATCACCTTGTCTGTTCAATGAAAAGCTTGGAGTGGATGGTTTCTGAGGTCCCTTCCAGCCCAGGATCTTGGACCCTCCGCCCCACACAAACACACACTGCCCTTGTTTTGACTTTGAGCAACTCATAAGCATTGATTTGAATAGCATTTTAATGGAAAAAAGATCTGTTGCTGGCCAATGTTCTAAAAACAGGAAGAGGTGACTGGCGGAAAGGTAAGCTTGGTCCTGAGATCCAGGAATCTCTCTGCCTCGAGAAAACACATAAACAGGGTGGGGCTGGAGGAGGGAGATCATTTGGGGAACAAACGAGTCTTTTCCTCTTTTTTGGCCGACGTGACGGAGAATGATGGATGAAGGCCTGGAATCTGCAGGTCATCATGGATTACATGCTAAGTAAATCAGTGGCCAGCTTCATCAGTCTCAGTGCATAGTCGAAATTTGCAGAAGGTCACCTAATAAAGAGTAGTTGCCAGACAGGTGGCCAGCAGGGCGGCCGATCTGCGGGAGTCCACAGACCTGGGCCAGGGGGACCAGATGATGGAATCACAAATCAGTCTCTGAGTGTTAATGAGAGGATGCACATTGCAAAAGAAAACGGCTTCTGGCTGAGAAGTCACTTGGTGTTGAAAAGAGCATGGCAGCTCAGGGTCAAATAAGCCAGCTTCAAGAGAAGTCTTAGCTCAGGGGCTGATGAGCTCAGTGAACTTGGACATTCATTGTCTCACTGGGACTCAGATTCTTTATATCCCCAGATGGTAGGGAGGGTTTTGTAAACTATAGAACACTATGGAAGTGTGGGCAGCTGGGTGGCACCATAGCGCAGCACAGGGCCTGGAGTCAGGAAGACTCATCTTTTTGAGCTCAAATCCAACCTCAGACACTTAACATTTGTGTGACCCTGAGTAAGTAACTTAACCCCATTTGCCTCAGTTTCCACATTTGTAAAATGACCTTGAGAAAAACAAATGGCAAACTACTCCAGTATCTTTGCCAAGAAAATCCCCAAAGAGGTCATGAAGAGTTGAGCATGACTAAAAAATTGACTGAACCACAAAATAGAATTATGTGCATTGTCCCAGGCTTGGTGGCACATGCCCATTATCTCTGTCATCAAAGAGGTTGAGGCTGGTGGAATGCTTGACCTCAGAGCTCTGAGCTACGGTGGGGTAAGCTGAACAACGGTCATCACGAAGTCCGGCATCAATGTGGTGAACACCCAGAGTTGGGCAGGAGGTTGGGGAGGGGGGACATCATTCACCAGGCTGCCTAAAGAAAGAGGAACTAACCCAGGTCAGAAATGGAATGGGTCAAAGCTGCCATGCTGGTCAGGGACTGAGCTCATGAGAAGCTAGAGCATTTTCAGCCTGAGTGAGAAAGCAATCCAGTCTCAGAAAGGAAAAAAAAAGATAGAAAGAAAGAAATGCTCATTGTCTTTAATGTTCATGGGGCATTCATCTGGTCACTGGCCCATTCTGTTCTCAATTGCTGCTCATTTCTCCTCTATATATGAGATATTAATCTTAACACTGTACAAATAACCAACCACTAATAACCAAAATGAATGAATTGCCTCAAAATGATAAATTCTCTGGTATAAATAGTAATAAAGGAGAGGCAGTGTGATGTAGTGGATAGCATACCAGCCCCAGAGTCAGGAAGATCTGAGCTCAAATTCTGCCTTTGACACAATGTGGTAGGTACAGTGGAAGAGAGGCTAGCCTTGGAACCAGGGGACTTGGGTTCAAATGCTGCCTCTGTTATTTGCATAACCTTGGACAAATTCTAATTCTAAAGAGTTTGGTCCAACCTCTCTGGGCCTCATGAATGGCTTTGGGGAAATGGCAAAATTACCTTAATGACCCTGAGTTTCTCCCTCCCACAAAAGGCCATCTTTTAATACCAAAGTTCTTCTGAGGATGGTGTCCTTCTCATTCTGAGCATTCTTTCCCCATGGTGGCCCCTGTCTCCCATTGGTGAGCTACTCTCAGGACCTCCATTTTGAGGTGGGGCTCAGAACGGTCATCCTTCATTCCCCTCCCAGTTCTACTTCTAACTATGGACTTCAACAATATGTTCCATTCTCCCACCAGGACCTTCTTTCCCTCTTTCATCTCCTCTTGGTGTGTTACTTTCCCTCATTAGAATGTAAGCTTTGGAAGGGCAGGGCCTATCTTTCATCTTACTTGGATCTGTAACCCTAGCACAGTGCCTAGAATACAGTAAGTGCTTAATAAATGCTTGTTGCTTTGTCTTGCTTTGTATGTCTTGGAATAATACCATCTCTAAAGAACTGAGGTTGAGGTTTACCCAAAGGGCAGTGGGAAGGGGGCAAAGTAGGCGTGAACTGGCTGTAACACATTACAAATGAAGAGTTATGAAGGAAAAAATGACATGGGAGAAGTCATCATTAAAAGGTAAGCTGATCACATAGTGAGAATGATGGGTAGCCAATGGACTGGCTGAGTCCTTATAAATATCTATGCTATGTTAAAAGTTTATGGAAGCCTCCTATTTAGATAGATAGATAGATAGATAGATAGATAGATAGATAGATAGATAGATAGACAGACAGTTATTTCAGACTCTCCATGACCCCATTTGGAATTTTTTTTGGCAAAGATACTGGAATAGTTTGCCATTTCCTTCTCCAGCTTATTTTACAGATGAGGAAACTGAGGCAAATGGGATTAAGTAACTTGCCCAGAGTCACACGGCTAATAAATGTCTAAGGCTGGATTCAAACTCAGAAACTGAGTCTTCCTGACTCTAGGCCTGATGCTCTATCCACTGCACCACCTAGATATCCACTGGTTATCTTTAGGGGGTTGCAGATGACTGAAGTATACGGTGATCACATTAAGTGTATTATCCCCAGGAATTTATAGGGATCTGTATAAGGAACAGCAACTTTTGGCTGCTGGCCACTGATAGTACATCATTCATTCATTCGTTCGCTCATGCTACATTAATTCAGAATTTAGGATGATTGATTGTATTAGGCCAAGAAGGGATCTTAGAAACCATCTGATCACCCAACCCTTTCAATGTACAGAGAAAACTCTGGCCCAGAAAGGAAGGGACGATGCCCAATGTCACTTAGCTAGTAAGAAGCAGGGTTGGAATTGGAATGTACATATTCCTGACTCACCCTCCAGGGTTCTCTTCCTTGCGTCACTCTCTATTTGCTAAGCAAAGTCATTGTGTGAACAAGATGGCAGGGGGCATGTTTAATCTACTTAAGGAGAACAAACTGTTTCCAAGTAGCTTGGCAGCCCCTGTTTGCAGCTAACAAATATGATTTTTTCCTCCCAAAAAATTATGTGTAGCATATTCATTAAAGCAGGACCAGCAGGATCTCAAGTTGGGAGTAGTTTGTTAAACATCAGTTTGTGGTACAATGTGTACCTTGCACACAATAAAAGTACATTTTAATAGCCTATAATTCAGATTTATCTTTAGCCCACTCTGGCATTTACCCCAATTAATCAGAATCAGTGAGTGAAGTTTCTCTGGACTAAAGGCTGCTCTACCACCAACTGCTCATGGAGAAAATTTATGACCCCAGAAAATTCACCATCCCCTTCTCTGCAGACCTTTCATTGAGCCTGGATGACAACCCCTCCCCACACTTTTTGTTTATTTGGTTATTTCAGTATCTAAACTGATACCACCAAATGGTTGTGTCCAATTTTCTTCACATTACAGCTCTGTTTGGAGCTAATTCTATCTAGAGTTTGCCTGGTCTTTTCTTATCTGGGAATTCTACTCTTGGGAAAGAGATCATAGCAAGGGACCTCAGAGGCCATCTAGTCCAACCTCTTCATTTTACAGGTGAGGAAACTGAGGCCAAGAGAATGCTGCTACCTGCCTAAGGTCAGACTTTTATCCAGATGAAAAAGAGACTTGGAAAAGACAATGAGATTAGGCGGTTTTCAGGTAGACAGCTATGCCTGGGGAAAATCTTACCATTGACTGGACACCATTGGCTGCCATCTTTCACCTAGTGGTTACTACTGGAATTGCAGGAATAGTGATTAAGAGAAAACAAGGTCTTGTATTTCTAAAGCTTGTCAAGTCCTGATCCTGAATATGGGGTGGCATAGACTAGGTGAGTTACGTGAAGTAGGTATTCGCCAAAGGAATGGATCAGCAGAGGTTTGAGAGCACTGTCCCCTTGATTTTCTGCTATAGCATGTCCAACGGCATGTCCAAAAGACATGCTTCATTTTTTCCCCTAACCTCCCAATCGCCTCCAAAGTGCCTAGCTTTTGCAAGGGTGGAATTTTGCCTAAGTTCACTGCCTAAGCAATCCCTGTCTTTTCTCTTTCCCCAACCCTGCCCCCATATCAGTAGCCAGGTTTCATTGACTCTCTCCACCCTTGCATCTGTCTGCTCACCACTCACACGGTCACCCCCCTACCTCCGGTCCTCACCACCTCTCACCTAGTCTTACCTGCCTCCTAATTGGTCTCCTTATATCCACCCTCTCTCCCCTCCAATCTCATTCTCCACATAGCCACCAAAACAATCTTCTGAAAGTACAGGCATGACCACATCATTCTCCTGATCAAAAAACTTCAATGGTTTCTCACTGCTTCCAGGATAAAATAAATTCTCCTTAGCCTGACATTTAAGGAATGACCACCACGGTCTAGCCTTATTTCACATTCTTCCTCTATCTCAAGACCTGGCATGGTACCTAGCACATAGTAGGCAATTAATCAATGCGTATTGCTTAGTTATTTTGTTGCAAGGCATTGCGCTGAGTCCAGAGGATAAAAAAAATATATAAAACATAAGTTCTCTGAGAGCAGGAACTTTGTTACTTCTGTCTTTGTAGCCTAAATTCTAACATACCACTTGGCACATTGTAAATGCTTTTTGACTTTCCGGTTGTTTGTTTGTTTGATTGGTTAGTTTGTAAGCTCCTGGAAGGCAGGGACTATCTTTTGCCTCCTGTATCTTCTGTACCTAGCGCAGTGGCTGCTACATAGTAGGCACTGAGTAAATTGAACTGACATACATCCCTTTCAGCTAAGCTGGACTGCTGATTGTTCCATGAATTCAGTATTGTGTGAGGCAGTTAGGAAGTCAGTTACTAAATGCTCGCCTGCCTTTATGCATTCCCAGGGCTCTGTCTCCAAGTTTGCTCTCTCCCTCCTCCTCTAATCCTTATCTTTATTCAAGGTTCCTCTCAGGCTTCAGCTCTAGGAAGCTATTTCTGGTCCCTGCTGTCATTTCTTCCAAGGATGGTGGCCCCCCATCCCAGCAGGAAACTGAAATTCCCCATTTATTAATCAACAAGGATTTCTTCAGTTCCTACTATGTGCCATCATCCAGAACAATGCTTGGCACATAGTAGGAACTTCAGAAATCCTTGTTGATTGACTAATGCATTGCTCCTGGAGTCCTTTGCCTGGATTTCTCCTTTGCTCCTTTCCCTCCCTTATTATTTGTGTGCATGCTGTATCCTGCCAGAGGAATAGAAACTTCATGAGGGCAGAGACTGTTTGGTTTGTATCTTTGTAACCCTGGTGCCTCCTGGCACACGAGCTATGGTTACTAAATGGGCAATTGAAAATGCAGGAACTGGAAGGGCATCCATACCTCTGAAAGGCAGATGTCTTAAGTAATTTCAGTTTCCTGCTGGGGTGGGGGGAGACTATTTACATTCTTCATACACTAAAGTCATGGCAGCAAGTATCTGCCCACCTAAATTCTTGATGGGGGAGGGGTGCGTTGCAGAAGGCCAGGCAAGTGGACCTACCTCCTTCAAACTCGGTCTGGCAGTTTCCTGAGTTCTCATTCAGGCTCTCTTCTTCATTGATAATAATGTTTTCAATGTCTTTCATCGTTAGATGATCCCGGAATGCATGGTACAAGATGTGCTTCAGCTCTTCCAGCGTTATCCTTTGCATGTCAAACTGCAGAAACAGAGAGAGGGTGAGGTGGCCTTGAGCATGACCAGTGCATGCATAGGTACATCTATATGTACCTATATGCCTTTGAGGCAGCTGAGGCACAATGAAGTAAGGCATCCTTGCTCTGAGTCCAACACTTAGTACACTTAGTGCCTGGCACATAGTAGGCTTTTAATAAATGCTGATCTGATTGAGCCTGGAATCTCATACTTAGACTCAGAACGTTAGAGCTTGGAAGCATTTTAAAAGCCATCCAATCTGGTCCAAACCCTCATGTTTTACAGATAGAAACTGAGGTTCAGCGAAATTAAGTGACCTTTTCTAAGGTCATAGAGAAGTATCAGACATACTATCTAGTAACCATATAACACACTGTGCTTGCTTCTTTTTTTTCGTTTAAATAGTATTTTATTTTTTTCCAATTACACATAAAGATAATTTTAACATTCTTTTTAAAAATAAAACTTTAAGTTCCAAATTTTCTTTTTCCCTCCCTTCCTTCCCTTCTCCCTAAGATGGTAAGCAATTTGATATAGGTTACAAATATTGCTTCTTTTATGTAAACATTTTCTGTATCCTGATCCTGCCTCTAATACAGAGAGGCCATGGGTTAGCTGGAGATATAAAAATGTTTATATTAGTACAGAGAGCCAAACCTACATCTCAATTTGTTCTTACTGGGGGCTCTGAGTTATTGTGATTGTATTATTAATGTTTTACCCAATAAAAACTCTATAAAACAGCAGAGGAGAGGAACACATGGACTCAAAGACTATAATATTTCCCTAGGTTCAAAAATGAGCTAATTGTTGAAACAAGTTGAGGCTGATGAAATCTCCAGAGATAAGTAGGTTAGAAAAGAGAGGGCAATTGCTGAATAAGAGATTACACTAAATCACCACCAGGAGCAAACAAGGAAGACTTTGAAGGATTCAGCTCCATCCCTATACAACAAGGAGGAGGGAGAAGAAAGGATAGACTACTGGCTGGCAAAATCTATACTCTGCTGTAACTCTTAATGGAGTTGCACTGAAAATTCCTGGCCCTCTTCCCCTCCAAAATTGGACTCTTTGTTTAAACAAAGAAAAATAATAAAGTGAAAGCTCCTTATCTGATTATTTCTGACAAAGTGTAGAACGTGGGCAAGTCTGTCCTAGTAATTCTCCCATCTCTCTGAAGAGAAGAGGGGAGGAAATATAGCTCATTGTTCTCTAGAAGCATTGTTAGCTTTTTAACTTCCCAGAGCTTCGTTTCCTTTTAGTGATTTTTCTTCCCATTCAGATCACTATAGTTATCGAGAGTCAGTATAATATAGCAGATAGAGAACCAGCCTTGAGTCACACAGACCAGGGTTCAAGTCCCACTTCTGAGCATCTTGTCTGTGTGACCCTAGGTAAGGCATTTCTCCTGCCAGTGTTCCATACAACTAAGATGATACATTGTACTTTGGGAGACCTGAGAATTCTGATCGACTCAATTCCTGACCAGATTTTCAGAAGAGTGTTGATGAAGCATCCCATCCACCTCCTGCCAGCGATGATGGATTCAAGATGCACAATGGACTATAGAGTTTTAGACACAGTCAGTGCAGGAATTTGATTTGTTTTGACTGCATATTTGTTACAAGGATTTTGTTTCCCTTTATTTACCATTGTTGGGTGGGGGGAGGAAGAGAAATAGGAGGGAGAGAAAACAAATACTTCTTTATTGAAGATTTTTTAAAAGACTATAAGCTATAGAGCATATAATAATCTGTATTGGTAGAGGGAGTTTTCTTGGCAGAAATTCCCTATCCCAATGAAACCACAGGTCAAGATCACCAAAAAAAGTAATTGTATTTTCCTTTTAGTTCTACTTACTTTGTTCTGACTTGGTTCACATAAATCTTCCTATGTACATCTGAATTCCTCATAATTGTCATTCTTTATATCACAATAATACCCCATTACAATTCATATGTGACAGTTTGCTCAGCCATTCTCCAATTGATGGCCACTCAAAGTGTATGTTCTTAAGCTGCTGTCCATAAATCAAATCCAAATTCTTGTGTAAGTACAAGGGAAGTTGGTGATTCAAAGGAATCCTAAGAGGAGGAAATCCTTTTTAAATGGGTAGTGGAAAGAACAGGGCAACTAGATGGCTTACTGGATAGAGTGATAGGTCTGGAGTCAGGAAGACTCATCTTCATGAGTTCAAATCCAGCCTCAGACACTTACTAGCTGGGTAACCCTGGTAAGTCACTTCACCCTGTTTGCCTCAGTTTCCTCATCCATCAAAAAAGGGGGAGAAGGAAATGGCAACCCATTCTAGTATCTTGGCCAAGAACAACCCAAATGGGGTCATGGAGAGTTAGATACAACTGAACAAGTGGAAAGGGCACTGAACTTAGCCCCTCCTCTGCCACTACCTTGCCTCATGATGTTAAGCAGGTTATTTCTTTCTGGCCCTCAGATTCTTCCTCTGTAAAATGAAGAGTTTTATAGGATCATGGATTTAGAGCTGGTGGGAAATTTGGAGGTCACCAACCTCCCTATGTTATAGATGAGGAAACTGAGGACCAGAGAGGTTAAGGGATTTGCTCAAAGTCACACAGGTAGCAAGTGGCAGAGCTAGATTTGAATTCAGGTCCTCTGACTTCAAATTTCAGATTCTTTCTGCTATACCATGTTGCCTCTCCAGGTTCCTCCCAGCACTAATATTAGAGTCACTCCTTCAGTAATAACAATCATCGTTATTATTATCTGGGGCTTGATGCTTTGCTAACAATTTATCCATGCTCTCTCATTAAATCTTCACAATAGCCTCATGAGGTAAGAGCATATTAGGTTCAAATCCCACATCTGATGTGGACTAGCCCTAAATCTTGTCCCTTCCAAGTCTAAATCTATCCCATTCAATTTTTTCCTCAACTTTTATAGGTGAGGAAACTGAAGCACAGAGTAACCCCTTGGTTTCACAGCTAGTTTCATCCAAGAACTTCTCTTAGCACTTGGGACCTCTTCTCCCTAGAACATCCAATTACCCATGTGGCCCTCTCACCCTGGAGGATCCCCCAGCCAGCCCCAGATCCTTTCTCCCACTGCTGAGTTCCTACTAGGACCTCCATTTTGTGGAGGGTCCCAGGCTGGACAACCTTCATTCCCTCAATCCCTTGGCTCTGCTCCTGACTCTAATACCATGCCTCAGTGGGGTTCCCGCTACATCAGTCTGCCTCTCCCTTGCCCCACTTTTTGGCTTTCTTTTGTGTGTTGTCTTCCCCGCAAGCTCCTTGAGGGGACAGTCTTTCTTTTTGCTTTTATTTGTATCCTCAGTATTTATAAGGCTTCTGGTACATAATAAGTACTCCATAAATGCATTCATTCTTTCTTTCTTCCTTTCTTCCTCTCTCCCTCCCTCCCCTCCCCTTCATTTCCTTCCTTCCTCTCTCCTTCCTTCTTTTCTTTCCTTCCTTCCTTCCTTCCTTCCTTCCTTCCTTCCTTCCTTCCTTCCTTCCTTCCTTCCTCCCCTTCATCCTTCCTTCCTTCCTCTCTCCCTTCCTCCCCTCCCCTTCATTTCCTTCCTTCCTCTCTCCCTCCCTCTTTTCTTTCCTTCCTTCTTCCTCCCTCTCTCCCTTCCTTCCTTCTTTTCTCCCTCTCTCCTTTTCTTTCTCCTTCCTTCCTTCCCTCCTTTTCTTCCTTCCTTCCTACCTTCCTTCTTTCCTTCCTTCATTCCTTCCTCCCTCCTTTCCTTCCTTCCTTCCTTCCTTCCTTCCTTCCTTCCTTCCTTCCTTCCTTCCTTCCTTCCTTCCTTCCTTCCTTTCTTTTTTCCTATGATTCTATTATTCCATGACCTCTAAGGTTCCTTTTAGTCTAAATCTATGATTTAAGTTACTTAGCCTCTCCGGGACCCAGTTTCCTTCTCTAAAATCAGGGGACTGGGCTGGACAGCTCCCAAGGTCTTCTCTAATTCTCTCCTAGGACAAAGTGGACTGTATGAGCCCCCTGATGCACGTCCATCTTGTACAACAGCCTGCATCTTCAGACTTCTTCCTCCATCCTTTTCCTCCCTCTTCCCCCTCCTCCTGTCTCTATAAAGCAATTCCCACCTTTCTTTCAGCCTGCTTCTCTGTTCAGTGAGATGAAAGGTGGGTTCCCCAGACTTGTTGGCAGGTCCAAATGAAACAAGTTCAAGTCCATTTACACAGGGAAGGAGAGATGAAGGAGAGCAGTAAGGTGGACGGTCCCTGAGCCGCCTTCTCTCTTAGGAAAAAAAATAGAGTTTGAAGCTGTGTCAGGCCAAGGACGCTCTGGGGCCAAGGAGATCTGGGCCAAATTCTCACCCAGGCTCAGCTGATGCTGATCTACCTTTAAGATTTAATAGGAAAGTTCAGCCATCAACCTGGGGGATTGCTGGAAGGTGGGTGGAGGGCTGTGAGCAGGAAGGAAGTGCGGCAAAGTGTGTGGAAATTCATAGCAAGGAATTGGGACCTATTGACAAAGGGGGTGGGGAACCACAGAAGACTTCTGACCAGAGAATCCTCACAGCAATCATAACATAGAAGAAAGAGCAACAAACTCGGGATCTGGCTTTCGTTTGTCAGAATCACCTGGTTGGACAGAGCAAATTAGTTGTTAGGTTATGTTCATCTCTCTGGGTATCTCTCTGTCAGTAAAGCAGGCACACCTACTAAATCTAGCTGAGAGGGCTGTTATCGGAGTTATCTTAAGCAAGTCATTTCACTCAGTTTCTTCTTCTATCAAATGAGTGGATCAGACTAAGGTCTTTCCGTCATAGCCGCTAGCCATTATATGGCGCTTTACAATTTAGAAAGCGCATTCCGTATGTTATCTTGTTTGAGCCTCACAGCCATCCCGTGAGGTAGTTGCTATCATCATGGGTGACTCTGAGCCAATCATTTAACTTTTCTCAGCCTCAGTTTCCTCATCTGTAAAATGGGAACAACAGTGCTGCCATGATAGGACTTCAGTGAGGATATAATGACAGGACACATATGGAAAGTGTTTTGAGAACCTTAATGTGCTATCTAAAAAGCTATCTATTGTTCTACCTCTAATTATGGAGAATGGGCTGACTACAAAGCTGTGGCCTTGGAACAAAACACAGCGCTCCAGATATGGTCTGAGCAGGGCAGAGTGTAACCGGACCGGTCCTTCCCTAAACCTGGACGTTGTGACCTGTTGAAAACAGCTGCAGTAAACCTTGGCATTTTCAAAGATATCTCAACATTGGTTCCTACAGAGTTTGCCATCCACTCACTAACACCCTTACATCTTTTTCCACAACGATGGCTCTCCTCCAACCTGTGTTTGTGACATTGATTTTTTAAATCCACATGTATAACTTTGTATTTGTCTATATTAAATTTCATCTCATCAGATTAAATACACTATTCTCCTCACCAGGGATCAATTAATTAACAAGGATCCATTGGGTGATAGGCATTAGGGATAACAGATTAAAATGAAATATTTCCTGCCTTCAAGGAGTTTACATTCTACTTGGGGATGACATGTTCACAAAGAGCCAAATATAGCATACAGGCAAAATAAAGGCAAATTATTAGGGGTTGGGGCCCTAGCAAATTCTTAGTCCATGACATAGGGGTCTTGCCTATGGCTACCAGAGAGATTTCTAAACTAGCCCAGAATTCTTGCTGGCTCCCCAGAGGTCTCCCTCACAGATTCAACAATGCACATCTGGTTACTCAATAAGCCATAGTCTTTATAATGACACTCCCACCCCCAGTTTTATTTTGTTCCCCCTCTGGTCTTAGGATTGTATATTTAGAGTGGAAGGTGACCTCAGAGGTCATCTGGTCCAACCCCATTTTACAGATGAGGAAACTGAGGCTTAGAAACTAAGTGATTTACCCAATGACATGGAGATTTAGTGGCAGATCGATTTGAATCCAGGTCCTCCAGGTCCATAGCCAGGAGTCTTTCCACTACCCCACAGTGCTCTTTGCAAACCAGTTCTATACTTTCTTAAGTGAGACTCCTTCAGAGTTGTTCTTTTTAGCAGAAGAGAGCCTTGTAGGTTCTGGGGTCACCCTGTTCCTCACAAGGTTCTGTATTAAGCTCTATTTGCCAAGCATCCCTGAGCCAGGCCCCTCATAGCTGGAGCATCACCCCCAGGGGCAGAAAGCAATGTAGCAGACCAGCTTGGGGACTCATGAAGAGGCTGCTTAGGCTGGTGAGTTATTCCTGGTCACCTTTCCTGGGTCTGTGTAAGATGAATGGATAATCATCAAATGCAAGTGAAAAATCATTTGGACAAAATGAAACTCCAAGTCTCTCACATATGAATTGACTTGGGATCTTTTCTCTCACCAGGCTTCACCTGAGATGGGGCTGGGGAAGAGAAGTTTCTGTGGTCTTTGCGAAAATTTTCTTGCCATGGAATGTGAATATCAAGAGCTTTGGAGTCTATCTCTAAGACAACCTCACAGGCATAGCCTCAGGGGAGCGGACAAGAATAAAAATGTATGAGCACCTCTCATCCAAAGGAAAATAGCAGATGGCCTGGCCCCACAGCCTCAGATGCCAGATAGCTCATGCATATCCCAAGACCTTTGCATGGACATTTAACATGGGGAGCTGTGGGACATAATGCAAAGAGCAGAAAACGTCAGTTGGAATCCTAGCTGTGCCCCCTCCCTTTAGGCTTTGGGCCACTTACCTCACCTCTCCCAGCCTCTGTTTCCTCGTCTGTAACATGGAAATAAGAGTATAATACTTGCACACTTTCCTTACTGAGTCCTTGTGACCACCACATGAGATAATGTACCATGAAATGCTTTGGCATCTATAAATCACCGTAGAGATTCAGGCTATTACTTTTATGGCCATAAGCAACAACTGTGGTATAGTGGGTAAAAAGTCAACCTCAGAATCAGGAAGACCTTGGTTCCAGTCTTTCCTCAGACACATACTGGCTGTGTGACCCTGGACAAATCCTTTAATGTCTCAATGCTCTAGGCAACCCTCCAAGACTAATTTTCAGAGCAGGTACTGATGATCTGCAGTGGTAGAGGGGCATTTCCTCAATGAGAAGTGCCCTACACTAAGGAGGACCTGATGGTCTGGACAAAACACATACACACACACCACTGGAATACTGGAATATGGACTTAGACTACATTATTAGAGAAAGAGAACTGGCAAAACTCAAGAATATCCCCATACCTATTTGATTCAAAGGCTCTCTCTCTCTCTCTCTCTCTCTCTCTCTCTCTCTCTCTCTCTCCCCTCCCTCTCTCTCTCCCCCCCTCTCTCCATATACATATATATAGAGTACTTGAATATATATGCACACTTGTATATATATGCACACACATATACATGCAAATAGATAGTGTGTATATATACACAGTACATACGCATACATACAGACACACATTTGGCACATACACACATATACATTATATACATACATACACACACCCCCAATGCGTACTACATTGCAGAAAAGATGGAACAAAATGGCCTCTGTCCTAATGAAGTCTGTAGTCTAGTTGGCAAAATAAGTACATGGATAACTCTAATATAAATGACAATAGCATAATGTTAATGATTGACAAGTATTGTGGCCTAGCTCTGACATACTATCAATCAGTCAACAAGTATTTATTGAGCACTGACTGTGTGCTAGGCTCAGTGCTAAGTGCTAGGGATACAAAGAACAGCAAAAAACAAGAACCCAGTCCCTGTTGTCAAGGAGTTCACATACAGGCTATGTGACTCTGGGTAAGTCATTTAATATCACACTGCTTCAGGCACCTGACTCTTAACCTCCCTGGGACTCAGTTTCCTAATCTGTAAAATGAGAAGGTTGGGCTGCCTGGTCTCTAAGGTCCTTTATAGATGTAGGTCTATAACACTATGACTAGTACAGATGAAGTACTGAGCTATATTAGTGGAGGGATTTCCCCATGCCAATGGAATTAAAAGCTTAGATTAATAGCAACACCACGAATGACAACAATCACAATGACAGTGTCAATGAAAACTCACACATTTGTACCCCTTTAAAACTTGAAGGTAAGTGCTTTATGTGCAACAATCATGTGTGGCAAGTGGAGCAACCATCATTACACTTCTTTCACAGAAGAGGAAACAAGTTGAGTGACTTGTCCAAGGTCACACAGCAAGGAAGTGTGAAAGGTAAGATTTGAACACAGCTCCCTCCTGGGATCCAGGTTCACTGCTCTTCCCATTCCATCACACTGCTGGGAGAGCATCAAACAGTAAGGGGAGGTTAGAACATGTGGGAGGAAGGAAATTGCTTTTTGCTGGGGGGATTAGGTAAAGCTTCATGGAGTCGGCAGCCCCAGAGCGGCACTTTGAAGAAAGCAGGGTATTTCAATAAGAGGAGATGCTGGGTGAGACCTTTTCAGGCCCTGGAGATAGTGGACACAAATTTAGGGAACAGCAAGCAATCTCATTTGCCTGGAACATTATTATTATTTTAATGCAAAAGGCATTTTTTCATGTAACACCTTGAACCTGGGCAAAAGTATGCCATCTTGCAGAGCCCTGGCAACAATTTGCTCAGACTTACCAGTGAATCACCCAGTGTGACTGCAAAGTCGCTTCCAATGAATCATACACAAGCTTTCACATTCAGTCTAGAGCACCAGTAACTGGTGGTAGACGGATCCCTCAGGAAGGCCATTCTCACCATCCCTCCCAGGGACGCCTGCAGAATTGATGTCTGATGGGATGGGAAGCAGCCAGGAAGGGCTAAGGAAGAGCAGATGAGCTTATGGTGCAGCTCTTGAGAATAGAGAGAGGAAATAAAGGCACACGAGTGCTCCTGGAGAGTCAAGTAGACAGATAGTTCCCATCCTGTTCGGGGGAAGAGTTGTCTATGGCAAGCTTCAGGGCCAGTTCAGATTTAGAAGAGATTGAAGCAAACTACAAGGGATCAGAGGGGCAGAGAGGAAGCCTGGCTCCTCCGTGTTTGCTCTGGTGTAGATTCAGAACCCTGCATATGTGCAGACATGTTGCCTTATTTCTGGACATCCAGATGGGTTAGGCCCAGCGGAAGAGACACTTCCATCTTCTTTCCCTCCTATCTGTGTGGCCATTCCTTATTTCCTTTGCTGGATGGCATTCATGCCATGCACACTAGCTGTGGGTGCACTCCCAAGGCTCTTTGCTATGTATGTTCTTATTTGGTGATCTGATAAGAACCATGGGTTCAGTTATCATCTCTAAGCCTGAGATTCCCAGATCTAGGTAACCAGCCTTAGTCTCTCTCCTGAGGACCAGTTTCACATCAGCAGTTGCCTGTTGGGAATCTCCAAACGTACATCTGATAGACATCTCAGTTCAATGTATTCAAAACAGAACTGGTTTTCTTTTCCTGAAACATTCTTCTTTTAAATCTCCTATCACTGTCCATGGTACCACCACCCTTCCTATTACCCAGGCTCAAACCTTGGTGCTCTCCTCGGCTCATTGTCACATGTATAATAAGCTGTCAAACCTTTTCAATTTCATCTTCACGACAGTTCTGGAATGGGTCCCCTTCTTTCCACTCACATCAGCGCTACCCTTGTTCAGTCCCTCATCACCTCTCTCCTGAACTACCACGACCCCCTTCCAATCGGTGTGCTGCCTCAAGCCCCTCTCCACTCTAACACATCCTCTATGCCACTGCCAAAGAGATTTTTCTAAAGCATGTCTGGCCATGTTACTCTTCTCCTCTATAACAACAACAAGAATAAAAATAACTACTGTAATAACTAACATTTGCATAGTGTCTCCCCCATGTGCCAGGCAATGTGCTAAGAGCTTTATAATTATTATCGCATTTGATCTTCACAACAGCCCTGAAAGTGGTGCTATTATCAACCCATTTTACAGATCAAGATATGGAGGCAAACAGAAGTTAAGTGAATTGCTCAGAGTCACAGTTAGACTGGATTTGACTCCAGGCCCAGTGTTCTCTCCACTGAGCCACCCAGATGTCTTCCTATTCAATTTAATGACTCCCTATTATCTCTAGAATAAAACACAAACTGTTTGGCATTTAAAGGCCTTCACAACCTGGTCCTTTCCTATCTCTCCAGTCTTCTTAAGCATTATTCTCCTTCTTGTGGCCAAGCTCTACCAGCCCATCTACTGTTCTTTATCTATGAGGTACCATCTTCTAGCTCTGTGTTTTTTCATTGGTTGATCTCCACATCTGGAAAGCTCTTCCTCCTAATCTCCACCTCTTCCTTAAGATTCAACTCACTGGCCACTTCTTGCAGGAGATCCTTCCTGGTCTCCCTGCCCCCAACTGTTAAAGCTTCCCCCTCTACGGCTATCTTTTATCTGGTCTAGGGCTTCATAAACTGGGGTCTATAAACTTGCTCTTGAAAGGACTCATGATGGAGAGAGCTATCTACAACCAGAGAAAGAACTATGGAGTCTGAATGCAGATTGAGGCAAACTGTTTGCTCTCCTTTTTTCATTTTTTCTCTTGTTTTTTTTGGTTTTGTTTCTTCTTTCTCATGATTCATTCCATTGGTCATAATTCTTCTTTACAACTTGACTATTGGGTAAATAAGTTCAACGTGAAGTTATGTGTAGAAGATATATGGGATTCCATGCCACCTTGTGGAGGGAGGGGAGGAGGGGAGGAAGAAAATCTAGAACTCAAAATCATGCAGAACTGAGTGTTGTAAAGTAAAAGTAAAAAATCTTAATTAAAAATATTTTGAAAACCATTTCCCCCTCTACTTTATTTCCTTTTTAATCGTATGTGTTTTATATATTTAAAAGCATTATTCTAAAAAGGATCACAGGTTTCCTCAAACTACCAAAGGGGTCCATGATACAAACAAGGTTAAGAACCCCTGATTTACTCTGGACAAATCTTTTATAAAATAATTTATATCCATGTTGTCTCAACTGTCAGAATATAAGCTCCATGAGGGCAGGAGACTGTTCTTGATTTTTATCTGTATCCCCAATACCTTGCACAGTACCCAGGAGAGAATGCCTATTGAATGCTTGATTGTTTCACTGATGGAGTACTTTATAACTATAAACACAAACTACTATTTCAAGCAAGCAATGGAAAGCACTTACTATATAGTGCAGGCACTGTACCAGGTTCTGAGAATAAAAATCAACCCATCTTTTCATCAATAAATATTTATTAAATGAGTCCAATGTGCTAGGCATTGTGCTTGGTACTGGGGACACAGAGACAAAAATGCTAATGTTCCCTGACCTTGAGGAGCTTACATTCATCCTCTTTTATGACATTTTATTATTTTGGAGAGTGAGTCAAAACATTATGAAGATGCTTTCAAAACTCTTCGAACTCATCCAAAATTTCCTCTTCGGTTCACTACTGATGAAAAGGAATTTTGCAAACTACTGGGGAATGATGGGAAGAAATGGAGGTAGTATTTTATGCTATTCACAAAACTTCTTTGTTTAATTACTTATGTGCTGGCTCCTTTCCCCCTTCTCCCCGAAAAGCTTGGGATCCTGAAATGTTACCCAGGTAATACATTTAAAAGACACCACGGCATTTAGAGGCCCGGCCTGTCTTAGTAGAAAAGTGTAGCACCTTAGAAGATTATTTTAAGGCCTCAAATGGTGCAACATTTGGAGAAACACAGCTTGAGTAAGAAGAGCTTAGCATGATTTCAAGAAAGAAATGTCATGCTAACTTGCTGAAGCTGTTTGTGGCTCTGTCTGCCAGGGTCTATATACAAGGTGGGTGCCTGTTCCGGGTAGTACCAAGTGCCTCTGTTTGTAATGAGCATCTTCCCTGAGTCTCTTGTGTTTTTGCCTTTCTCTGTATGCCCAGTGCTTGGCACATTGCCTGGTACATAGTAAGTGCTTAATCAATGCTTCCTGACTTGACTTATCTTGTTGAATTGGAAAGCCATCCCACCCACCCACTCAAATGGGCTGGTCACAGACCATATGTCACCCATCCAAGGTCCCAGCCCCAAGTCAAAGCTGTCCTTGGGAAGAGTTGGCCAAGAGGAAGGAGTTCAAGCTTGCAGCCAATTCTAAATTAAGGCAAATTTGCCACTCAGCTTGGAGCCATGCCAGGGAACTGGCCTAGTGAATTTTCCTCTGCAGTGTCTGCAGCAGTATAAACTGCAGTCTACAAGCCATAATCGTTCTGGAAACCTCTGATAATAAACGAATGCTTTTAGTAGAGCATAAATAAACATCGCTCCATCTCCTGGTGCTTGTAGGGCTTGAAACCACAGGCCTATTAGTTGTTCTAGAATTAATTTTCCACTGGAGACTGTCAGGCACTGGCCCCTTACTCATCATACATTCCTGCTGCAGTTAGAGCTATGTGCGATCACACTTGGCTTACACTCTTCCACCATATCACACTCTGTACGTATCCAAAGTGCCATCTGCCAATTGAGTTTTCAAAGCTTCTCAGTTTGTGACTTGAATTCCTGGATACATTGACTTCTAGGGAGGCCATAAGCACTAAAGCTCCTCCCTGACCCTGCCTTCAGATTTATCTTCGGGGATGGGAAAGAAGGATGAAGAAGAATATTTAGAAATGCCCAGAGCTCCTGGGAGCGGTCACATCTGGCAAGGCTGACTGTAACCGTGATTAAGCAAATTCCTAGCCAGGGTGATAAGACAGGGGGTTGATGTTGAAAGGAGCACATATGTCTATGTTTCCATAAAATAAAAAGCCAGGCTGGGCTGGTACTGTGATGCCTACAGATATTCTAGATCCAAGGAGTTGTGATAAGCAGGGCACTCATTGCTTCAGCAGGGATTCTATACCCTAGAGTATGTACCAGATCGGGAAGCTAAAACATAAAGAGAATACAGGATTTGACTATTGGTCCAACTCACTCTGTTTCCCCAAAGCCTCATTTAAAAAGTGCATCTGCTTTTGCTCTGGTACAGACACAGAAGCCTGTGAGAGAGGACCATTTGTATCCTATTTAAATGTATCTACTTTTTAAAATGTATCTGTTTGCATTCCCCACCCCTAACAAAACACTGATATATGGGTGGAATCATAGGTGGCATATACCTAGTCTGACTTAACCATTTCTCTCAGATATAGGGATTTTATAGAACACATACAGACAGCCTGGATTCATGTGAACATCCTCAATTTCGCTCTTTTTGTCTGAAAGATGATCACAAGTCACAGGATAACTTCTAGACCCGATCATGTAGTCCGATCTCTGATTTTACAGATGAGGAAATTGCGTCCCATACAGGCTAAGTGATTTGCCCCAAGTGATGCAGGGAGCTTGGATTCAAACTCAGGCGCTATGACTCCAAGTTCAGTGATTCGTGGGGGAGGTTAGAGAACACTAGAAAGGTTCTTAGAAATCACCTCCCTTTTTTCTTCCAGTCTCTTACCATCGGTTTAACAAAGAGGCATATTCCTTCCCCTTCCTTTGACGGATGATCTGTCCTAAAATCTTGTTTTAAGTCTACTTGACTCCTCTCGGAAGCATGCGCATCGAATGCTCCAGAATACTTTCTTAACCACACATACATGGAAAATGTGAGCAAGGCCAATGCTGCCTCTTGTTACCCCCAGGAACAGAGAGAAGTTTCAAAGCTCATAGAGCTCTTTATCTTTTCCCTTTTACCCTGAAATGGTTTTGAAATGACAATTGCCTTCTTTTTTGTTTCAAAAATGAGGACTCTCAGAGTAAGAGTAATCCCAGCTAGTATTTGCACAAACTGAGAGCAGTTAGCTAGCTAAGAATCTCTCTCTTGTCTTGGGTCACAGGACTTTGTATTCTCCTCCTTTTCAATAGTTAGTTCATTTTAAGCCCCACAATCCACAAATATCTCCCTCATCTGCAGCTTTAGGAAGCTTAAGAGGAAAAGTTACGAGTTTGATTACAATGGTTCTGAACCCCCAATTAGGAAAATTCTTAATATTAGTCAGAAGTTGGGTTTTCTGCCTAAATTTACATTTATATCTCTCTCTAGCTAACCTCTGGCCTCTTTGAGACTGTTGGAAATTTTAGGTTACTGGAAATGTGTGAGCAAAAACAAGATAGCAGCTTATACTATGTTGTCTACAGTTAAAGAGAAATTGGGGAAAAGGCAGACCTTTTCTGAGGAATGTCCTCCATCCTTGAGTAGGTAGGTACATTGGCGGTATCAGCCCAGGTCTTCTGCTTTAGGATGCCTCTAGAGCTTATGGTTCTCTTCAATATTTCCCTTTATACCACAATTTAGTCTTTTCTTCTCTTTTCTCTTACGTTGGTTGCCCCTGTACTGCCATCCTTAGTTCATCTTGTATCGATTTCATATGTGTCTATATAGGCAAGCATAGTTACCCTTGGATAGGCTATCAGGTCCTTGAGAGCCCTTTCCAGGGTTGCTCATTAATCTTTGGTGTCCACCTCTTCACCCAACTTTCGCCTATGGTTCCAAGAATCTGTACCATTGCAGTGGCCACACTCTAGTAAGTCATCTCAGCAGAATGTCCAGACCTGGTTGAGAGTAACGGACAGGCCTCAGCTCATCAATGAAATAAGGGGGATGTCTGCTCCAAGCATGTGAAGACTTCCCCTGGTGGAATGGGTGGATGAGAACAATTCATTCCAATGGTCATGAAGCCAACTGAAGTAGGCATTGTGGATCAATGTAGACCTGGGCTCTAAAGCTTGGTCAAATATTGAAGATCATGAGATCATACACTGCATCCCAGGCCATCACCAGTCATTTTAATTTTTATCTTGCCACTGGACTTCGATGACTCAGGAAGAGAGACTAGGGCTGACATATGACTGTGCATAACTCTGCCTCACTTAAATCCAGTTAACACACAAGTCAAGATATCCCACATGACGTCACTGGTCCTCTTGGAAAACAAAGGATGAACAATGACAACATCTTCTCTCATCTAAGCTACCTTAGCACTACTCCTTAGTTTTGCTCATTTCTGTCCTAATTTTTAGTAAGTGTTGGGTCTCTGGTCACTCCACTTCAGATGGGAGTCTTTGATCATAGGATCATAGATTCTGAGTTGGAAGGGACCTCAAAGGCTATCCAGTCCAACCCCCTCATTTTATAGCTGAGAAAACTGAGGCCCCAGGAGGTGGTGATTCATCCAAGGTTATACATGTAGTTCCTACCAGAAGCTTCATCCTCTTAGGCCAGAGGCCAAAGCTGTTTCCATTCTACCCTAGTATCTCCAGTGTCTTCCCAATGAGGTGGTGCAGTAGATTAAGTGCTAGGCCGGGAGTCACGAAAACCTGAGTTCAAATCCAGCCTCAGCCATTTAGTAGCTGTGTGACCCTGGGCAAGTGATTTAATCTCTGTTTGTCTGTTCCTCATCTGTAAACTGGGGATAATAATAGCACCTACCTCCCAGGCTTATTGTGGGAATCAAATGAGATGATAGTTGTAAAGCACTTGGTGCAGTGTCTGGCACATAGTAAACACTATGTGAATGTTAATTATTTATAATTATTATTGTCATTGTATTTATTATTATTGCTACCAGCCTATTGGTGGTTCTATCTATAAAAGATAATCCCCTAAAGACCACTGACTTCTGACAGCACATAGAGGCTAGTGGGACCCTAAGGCAGAAACCTGCTCACCAAATAGTCACTGACTAATACCCAATAATCACTGTCTTAGGAGAGGGCCCATAATACACTTTAAGGGAAACGGAAGCCATTTAACAGTAGCTGTAGGCATGGTGTTCTTCAGGTCCTGAGCACCTCCCAGACCATTACCTAGCAGTCTACAGTTGGTGCCACTAACACAGATACCTTTGATGAGCTGAGGCAACCTGAGGCAGTCGCCAGCCTCTGGAATCCATTCGCTGGTTCTCATAGTAAATAGAAGGTATTGCCTTCTTAGGCTTGGACGGCAGGCAGAGCTGCTCTGTCCTCAGGCCTGTCTCCACAGTGCTTACTATAGGTCATGCTGCTTGTGGAGAAGGGAGAGTAAGGCACTCCCTTCTCCTCTCTCCCCAACCACCCATATCATGCCGGGCTCATTTGCCACATCTGTGTCAAAGGCACCAGCAGCTCCATTCTTGTTCCATTTCTTCTCAGCCCACATGTGACCTTTCATGAATCAGCATCTATAAGTAAACATGCTCACATTTAACATACACAGAGTTCACCAGCAAATGGCCAGTCTCCTGGGGATGGGCTGCTTTCTGTTCTTTGCCAGATAAGACCTCACAGAGAAGACAGACTCAGTTACCCTATAGCTCATTCTCTCAGTCTTTGCAATGTGGAAGAATCTGCCAGAGCTTTTGTTCTGCTGGCATGGCCTTTGAGAACCCAGAAGCCTATGAGCAGGACTTGGTGGAGCATACAATGGTGTCCATACAATGTCAAGAGGTGTAGAGGAAGGTGCCCTTCCCATCCCCCTCCCTGGGATGATGGCAGAAGGATTTACAAGACAACAAGAACACTGTCTCAGGAGGAGAAAGTGTGTCAAGTCAAGAAGCATTTATTAAGTGTTGGGAGTGCAAAGAAAGGCAAGGACAAGCCCTGTCCTCGAAGAGCTTACGTTCTCATTGGGTAGACAACAAGTAAACAACTAGGTAGAAGCAAGATATGTACAGAATAGATGGAAAGAAGGGAAGGTGTGGTTGGTTTGTGATTCACCTAAATGGAAGGAGGCTGCACATGGATGAGATCACGAATCCACTGAAGTCTGCAGCAGGATGGAGTGCCCTGCATACCATAGGACCAAGAGAGGTCATGGTGACCAATAACACTTCCAGGAGGTTGGAACAGGAGGGTTTTATTTTGCTCCCCATTAGACTGGGAGATTCTTGAGACTGAGGACTGTCTTTTGTCTTTCTTTATATGGCCAGCACTTAACACAGCACCTGACACATAGTAGGTGCTTAATAAATGCTCAGTAAACGAGCTAACATAGGTAAAGTGCTTTGCAAACCTTAAGCACTGCACGAATTCTGCCTGTTATTATTTATTGCCTGGCTGCCTGAGCTTTGAGGTTTACAAAAACATTCTCTTCATAACAACCCAGGGAGCTAGGTAGAACAAGTATCATTAGTCTCATTTTACAGATGAGGAAAATGAGACTGAGGTCAAGCTCTTCCCTACTTGTCTATTTTCCAAATTCTACTCTTTCTCTGTGTCTCTGTCTCTGTCTCTGTCTCTGTCTCTGTCTCTGTCTCTCTGTCTCTCTCTGTCTCTCTCTCTCTCTCTCTCTCTCTCTCTCTCTCTCTCTCTCTCTTTCTCTCTCTCTCTCTCTCTCTCTTTCTCTCTCTCTCTCTCCATGGTCTTCTCCTTGAACAGAGTCTGGAATCAATCTCCATCAAGAATGAAGAAGAATCTGTCTCCTCTCCGCAGCTTTTGCACTAACTCTGCCCCTCACACAAACAGGCAGCATGGAGTCATTATTCTTTCTACCAATGAGGAGAGTCTTATGCAAATTCTTCAGGTCTGGATTACAAGCCTGGGTTACAATCCTCTTCTCTCCTTCCCCGCAAATCAAAGTTTGTGGTTCCCCTTCATTCGGTCTGAGCTTTAGCCTTCGGTCAATATTCTTACAATACTGCACCGCACTTTGGTATTTGTCTTTTTTATCTGACCTTGTTTTCTTATTTTCTATATAGCATTTAAAAAAACAATCAAATTGCTTGGTGTGTTCTTTTGCATCTATCCATATTAATTTCTCCAGACAACTGCTTTTTTCCCCTCCTTAATTGAATTGTTTCTCCTCGTGCCTTTCGAATTTCATTTTTTTTCCTCCAACTTCAGGGCTTTTCTCATTATTGGAAAGCTGCCTTCTTGGTATGCCTGATCAGTGGAAAGCCCCCTGGCTCTGGAATTGGAGGACCCAGATTCATTTCTGATGCTTACTACCTGGATGAGATTGTTTACTTAGCTTCTGTGCACCTCAGTTTCCTTCTTTGTACAAAGAGGGGCTTCTAGATGGCCTCTGGGGTTCCTTCGAGTTCTAGATATAGGTTCTCTATATCCTCACACTAACTAGAGCTGAGTCCGCTGAGAAAAGGAAAGGAAAGGGCATCAGCCTGTGTGGTGCCCTCGCTCACAGCTGCAATTTCTGTGCTCTTGCCCTGATTCCACACATGATCAGAGGCTACTGGAGGCACCCCGTTGAGGGAGGGACTTCTGCTTCCATCATTCGCTGCCTATTGCTACTTAATCCTAATTTAGAAACACTTATGATTATGGAGAGGAAGGGATGGGAAAGGATGAGGGAGAGACTGCTGAAAACTGAAGGCTTCCTTCATCTTCACTATTTTTTGTAAGGGGAAACTGAGGCACATGTGAGCAACAACTGAAGAACTGGAGTAACCAAAGAACACCTGAGCATCATTGGAAGAACAATTTAGGAATGGTTTTATGCAAGATGTGGGGCAAAAGACATTAAGCTGGGTATGGAATGTCTGGCAAAGGAAGTGGGCTAATCATTTGGTAAGAATAAGAGATGACAGATGGATAGAAATATTGGTAAAGCTGAGATATTTAAAGAGACAGAGGAATTGTTCCAGTGCTCTGAGAAGCTCTGGGGGATTTACTGGAAAACACAAGAATTACACAAGATGAGACTGATTGATAGAGGGGATACAGTAGAAAAAGAACTCACTAATGAAATCTCAGAGCCACTGAAGTACCAATTTAGGCCCAACTGAGGGTTATCTCTATGGGAACTGAGACACCTTTGAAGATTTTGTTGTTCTTCAGTTGTTCAGTCATGTCTGGCTCTTTGCGACCCCATGAACCTCAGCACACCAGGCCCTTCTATCTCCATTATCACTCAAAGTCTGTCCAAGTTCATGTTCTTTGCTTTCATGACACTCTATATCTATCTCATCCTCTGCCATCCCCTTTTCCTTTTGCCTTCAGTCTTTCCCAGCATCAAGATCTTTTGCAATGATTCCTGTCTTTTCGTTACAGGACCAAAGTATTTAAGCTTCAGCTTCGGTATTCACCTTCCAGTGAATAGCCTGAACTAATTTCTTTAAGCATTGACTGATTTCATCTCCTTACTGTCTAAGAGATTCTCAAAAGTCTTCTCCAACCCAATTCAAAAGCATCAGTTCTGTGGAGCTCAGCTTTCCTTATAGTCCAACTCTCACAGATCATCTGAGGAATAAATTTAAAATATCTGAAGATCATTGGCTTCACTGAGGAGTAATAGAAAAGTTGTTGGGGTCAGGGTGCACCAAGCTCCTGCTGCAAAGGGTCCTATGTCCTTTGACACAAGCCTGCCAGAGAGAGGGCAGAAAAAGAGGTTGTCAGTGACATACATGTCACTGATACTGTGACACAAAGGTCATCACTGCCCAGCTCTTTGATGTACCTTCAGAGACTTTCATTGCGGTCCATTTCATGCTGATTTCCCAAGGGACACAGACCACACCAGAAAACACAAATATATCTCAGAATACCAGACCCATTGATGTGGTACTGCTCAGTCATACAGAGGCCACACAGGACCCTCATTCTGGCTCTCCAGCTCTTCCTCTTCATGGCATAGTGTGTTGACAAGCAAAATGGTCTTTGTTTTCTTTGAGTAATTCAGTGTATTTCCT
>CM053627.1:24461768-24515987 GCA_028646595.1 Phalanger gymnotis
CTTTCCTTTCCTTTCCTTTCCTTTCCTTTCCTTTCCTTTCCTTTCCTTTCCTTTCCTTTCCTTTCCTTTCCTTTCCTTTCCTTTCCTTTCCTTTCCTTTCCTTTCCTTTCCTTTCTTTTTTCTTTTCTTTTTATTTAACTTCCAGATGGGGTGCACTGGACTTGGAATCAGGAAAATCTGAGTTTAAATCTCGCCTCAGACACTCCCTAGCTATGTGACCTTAACTTCACTTCACTTAACTTCTGTTTGCCTCAGTTCCCTAAAATGGGGAGAATACTAGCAACTACCTCTCAGGGTTGTTGTGAGGATCCAATAATTTAACACATAACAAAGTTCTTTACAACTCTTAAAACTATGTAGATGCTGGTGGCTATTTGGTCCTCTTTGAGAAGGAAGGAATGACAAGTGGTCATTATTCCAGGGTCACTAAAGGCCCAGGACACTGCTATGTATAGAGTTTGTTTAATTTGAGCAAAGCATCCGATAAAGCGTCTTGAACTACTTTTGTTCAGAAGATGGAGAAATGTGGATGAGAGGAGAATATGATTTATTAGTTGGATTCAAAACCACTTGTATGACTGAACTGATTTTAGCTGAAAGATTACCAGCTTGGCAGGAGGTCCCCAGTGAATTGCCCTTGGGACCTATTTGGCCCTGTGCTCTTGACTGTGTTTCTTACGGACTTGGATAAAGGGACAGATGGCACGTTCATTTGATTTGCAAATGACACAAACCTCAGAGGGTCAGCTAACCCTCTAAGTGACAGAGTCAGAATCTCAAAATATCTTGAAGGATTAGATCATTAGACCCAATGTCCAAGATAAAAGTAAGCAGAATAAATTCTTACATTTGGATTTTTAAAAATTGATATTGCAATTATTGGGTGGGGAAGACATTTCAGTTTATCTGGAAAAAGACAGCTAGGGTACTACCATGGTGTACTAGAGTACTGGGCCTGGAGTCAGGAAGACCTGAGTTCAAATTCAGCCTCAGACATTTAACTGGCTATGTGACCTTGGGCAAGTCACTTAACATGTGTTTGCCTCAATTTCCTCAACTGTAAAATGTGGATAATAATAGAATCTATCTCCTATAAGATAATTGTGAGGATCCAGTGAGATAATTATGAAGTGCTTTGCACAGTATCTGACACATAGTAGGTACTATACATAATATAGTATATTATTAGCTATAATATTATAATAATTATCTATTATTTATATCAATATATACATATATACACAACACATAAACTTTTCATTTATACACACACATACACACACATGCACACACACATACGTACACACACACATATATATCACTGTCATACAAATCAAAAAGGTTAATATGACCTTGGGCTGCCTTGAGAAAAGCATGGTTTCCAGGAATACGATGGTGACGGTCACGCTGCCATCATTCCACATCTGGACTATTATATTGGGTTTAGGGGACCACTGTTTAAAGATATGGATAAGCTGGACAGTGGCCAGAGAAGTTTCGGTGAAGGACAGTAAAGGCCATGCATCAACCAAGACCGAGGGAAGTTTCTCCTGGAGAAGAGAATACTCTGCAGGATGTGACAGTTGTCTCTCGGTCTCTTAAGGGAGATTGCAGGGAGGAGTGATTAGCATTGTTCTGCCCAGCCCCAGAGGGCAAAGCCAGGAGCAGTAAGTGAAGCAATAGAGGCAAATTTCTGCTGAATGTCAGGAAAAGCTTCTTAGAACTGCTAAAAAGCAATTAGAAACTCCTCCAAAGGGGAACGGTCTGCTCTTGGAGATAGTGGATTTCTCCTCTTTGGAGGCCTTCAAGCAGAGGCCGAATGATCACCTGTGGGATGGGTTATAAAGGGAATTTCTTTTGAATAAATATGAAGCTAGATGGCCATTGAGGCCTGTCCAGTTCTTTCCAGTTCTGAAATTCTATGATTTATCATTGGGTTGCTATCTTCATTTGTAAAGGGACTTCTAACACTGAGATTTTCTTTGAACTGCCTAAATAAATCACTGATCTTTATTTTTTTGTATATTCTCTTATTCACATAGGTGTGCTAAGAGCTCAATAGCCAAACCTCAGTTTTCTCATCTGTAAAAAGGGAACAAATTCCTAGCACTTTGCCAGAGATACAAGAGAGAATTAACAAGTAATTGTTAAATCTAATTGAATGGCATTACAGATTTCCTAGGATTATTGGGAGGAAAGAGCTTTATAAACCTTAAAGATCTCTTAATGTATTATTATTGAGATGCAGCTCAATATAATAAAGTGCTTAACATAAAGTTGGGAGAGACACATGTTCAAATCTCATCTCTGACATTTACTAACTATGTGACCATGGTCAAGTCATTTCACCTGTGCATAAGTTTCTTCACATTTAAAATGAGGATAATAATGACTGTAGAATTGTGGGTCTGCTCCCCTGCTCCTCAGTCTTACTTTCCCTCTGTCTTTCTAGACCAAGACATGGCTTCTCTGTATATGTTGTCTCTCCCTTTTAAAATGCGAGCTCGCTGAGACCAGGGACTCTCACTTTTAGAGTACATAAGCCCCTTGTTTCATTACTTCGTATCTGTGCCCCGGTGCCTAGCACAGTGCCTAGTACATAGGAGGCACTTAATAAATGCTCATTGATTAGCATAGGTAAGTGCTTAATGAATGCTTTTTCATTTATCCATTCATGGGTGTTTGTGAGAATTAAATGAATTAATATAAACTGTTTGGCAAATCTTAAAGCACTACAGAATGACAGTTTTCATAATTGTTATTATCATTAGTCATCCAGCCCAACCTCCTCTTTTTACTGAGAGACTAAGTGAATCCACCAAGGGCTTATGAATGTTACAATATCTGCTTCTCTCCTTCCCATTCTGAGGATTTTATTTTGAGCCTTTTTTTTCATTCTTTCTTTCTTTGGAGGAATATGCACAAGCAACTTTTTAAATGTTGAAGTGCAGCTCAGAAATCAGTCAGGGACCGGCAAAAGTAACAAACTCATTTCCATAGTAACAGGCTCATTACCATTCTGGCTGCCTGCAGAATCAGACAATTTGATTCCTTCCAGCAGATTTTTTCCCCCCAGGACAGGATCCATTCCTTTAACAATGCTGAGGACACCAACAGAAGTCAACCCGAGGTCTTCACCTCAATAGGTAGTGATAGAGCTCCTACTCTCCCCCAATACACACACACACACACACACACACACACACACACACACACACAAAATGTCCAGGTGAGTTTCAAAGATGGACAAATCACAGGAAAGCACAATCTTGAAACTAAATCTACAGGAAAGCAATAAGGTTTTTATTCCTTTGGCGAGACCATATTTATTTGAGTTTTCCTTTGCCCCCTGAGGCAGATGGCCCCTTTGGAACATTCAATATCAAATCCAGCTGCTTCTGTCTGGCCAATTCAATTAATCCCAACTGAGATCCAGAGCTGGCCCAAAGCGGAATGGGTTGTGTTACAAACTAGCAACATCACCCCCCCTTCAATTGTCTATTGATCAACAAGAATTTATTGCGTGCCTACTATGAGTCAGGAGATACAAACAGGAAAATGAAACAGCTCCTGACCTCCGGGAGTTTACAGTCTTTTGAAAGAAATAATGTGTATTTGTGTGTGTGTGTGTGTGTGTGTGTGTGTGTGTGTGTGTGTGTAGTTTATTCAAAATAGATACAAGGCTTTCCAAGGGGAAGTGATTAGTAGTTGGGGAGACAAGGAAAATAAAACCTCACATAGAAGGTGGCACTGGTTGGTTCTATTAGCTCCATGGATTCAGCTGTCATCTCCCTGTAGATGACTCCCATATCTGTACATCCAGCTACTCCTGGTCTCTCCTGAGCTTTAGTTTTGCATCACATATTAGACATTTCCAACTGGACTTCCCATCCCATCCCATATGCATCTCAAACTCAACCTGTCCATAATAGATCTAACTTTTCTCTAAATCCACCCCTCTTCCACACTTCCCTATTACTATCAAGAGCACGACCATTCTCCTGTTCCTCCATATTCTAAACCCGTGTCATCTTCAATTCCTCCCCCTCACTCACCACACACAACCTAATAGCTGCCTGTTTGACATATCTACCTGGATGCCCCATGAGCAATTTATAGCACAGGAGAGCAGATGTTCTTAATGCATCCAAAATAGAACTCAATATCTGTCCCTTTAAAGCCAGGGGGAACTCACTATCTTCTTTCCCAAACACTCCTCTATATTCAACCTGCCTTTCCAGGTCTATATACATTCTATATCCCTTCCAAAGTAAATGGCCCAAATTGACCTTCTTGCCATTCCTCACACAGGACATTCCATTCCCAATCTCCATGCTTTGGGATGGGTTGTCTCCTAGGTCTGGAATGCCCTCCCTTCTCAATTCTGTCTATTAGATTCCCTTTTTGTTATTATCGAGTTGTTTCAGTCATACCCAACTCTTCGTGACCCCATTTGGGGTTTTCTTGACAAGGATACTGGAGTGGTTTGCTATCTCCTTCTCCAGCTCATTTGACAGATGAGGAAACTGAGGCAAACAAGGTAAAGTGACTTGTCCAGGGTCACACAGCTAGTAAGTGCCTGAGGCTGGATTTGAATTCAAGAAGATGAGTCTTCCTGACTCCAGGGACACCTCTCTGTGCACTTGGTGCCATCTAGCCGCACTGTTAGGATCTCTAGCTTCCTTCAAAACTCACCCCAGGAGCCACCTTTTGCATGAAGCCTGTCCTGATTCCCCCAAGCTCCTAGCCCCATACCCCATTACCTTTTATTTAGAATACATGTTGAAGTGACTTAGATGTGTCCATGTTGTCTCCCCTGATAGCTCCTTGAGGGCAGGGACTGGTTCCTGATAGGATTTGTGATTTAGTCGGAGGTTGTGCTAGATGACTGCCCAAGCCCCTTCCAAATCTAAGATTCCAGGTTCACTCTATGGGCTTTTGCAGAGATATAATAGCAGTTGCTGACATTGAACTTGAAGATCTCCAAAGCCTGTCTCGTCTCATCTGATCTTCACAAGCACCCAGCAAGGGCATTATTATTATTAACATTTTACAGACAAGGAAACTGAGGCCCCAAGAGGTAAAGTGACTTGCCCCAAATCACACAGTCAAGTCATGAGCAAGTAAGATAGCAAGATTTGAATCCACGTCCTGTGACACAAAAGCCCTTTCCTCCGCATCACCCAGGCTCCCATGGAACCATTTGACTATCATTCTTCTAAGAGAGTAGTTCATCTCTGGGAATGATGATCAGTGGGAAAACAGGATTTGATTAACCCTTGATTTGTCATGTTATATAAATCCATGGGCACTAGGACAAGGTGGGATGGCTTGGGAAGATGGGAAACATGCACTAACTGCTCCTATTCACAATCTTACCTATACCTGTCTCGATATTTTTTATGCTCCTTCTAATGTATATGAGCCTGGACTAATATTCAGGATGAAATTAATTTCCTGCCACTCTTTCTTGTCACCTCCCTATGTATGCTGATTGCTGATGAGTTCATCCCTTTCCTGGTGAATTTAAACCAAGGTGAAAGACAGATTAAATTTAGTTTTCCAGAGAAGTGAGGAAGGGTCTATCAAAAAAAAGATAGGATCTATAGGACTTAGTACCAGAAGGGACCCCACACAAAGTCTAATCCTAGCCCCTTATTTTACAGAGAAGGAAAAGGAAGACCTAGAGTGGTTAGGGAACTTCCTCAAGGTCATACAGGCATAGCATGACCTTTGTAGAACACGACTTGGAGTCTGGAAGACTTCGGTTCAACTCTTGCCTTTAGTATTTACTAGCTTTGTAACACTGAGCAAATCAGGATCCTGCTCTATGCCTCGGTTTCCCTATCTGTATAATAAGGAAGTTGAACTTAATGGCTTCTAAGCTCCAGATTGATGATTCTGTGACTCCAGAATCAGTTCTCAATTCAACAAGTATTTCTCAAGGGGCTAGATCTATATTGGGTGATATGGAGATGAAATAAAAATGAGACATTCCCAGCCCTCAAGAACCTTACATTCTATTAAGGGGGAGGAGAGGAAGGAGGTGGAATATTCATACAGAGAGCACATTTTAAAAATTGAATACAAAATATATGCAAGATGGTGTCCAGAAGGAGGGCACCAGCAGCTGGGGAAATCAGGACAGACTTCCTGGAGGAAGTGGCCCTGGAGCCTAGCTTTGAAGGAAATCTAGGGATTCTATGAAGCAGAACTGAAAAGGCAGCAAGTTTAACCAGCAAACTTTGCACTGAACCAAGAGAAGAAGGCACCAAAACAGAAGGGGTGGGGGTAGGGGAGCGGCTAATTGAAATTCATAGGGGCTTGTGGACTATGCCCAGGTTTCAGCTGAGCTGAGCCAGAATTAAAGCTCAGGCTGGGCTCCTGCCAGATGAAAATGAATGTACAAAGAGGTCTAGGACACATTTAATTTCGATTCTGGACCTGTCAGAAATTCTCCGAGGGTTGAACTTAGAAGTTTTAATTGGAAACAAACCATAATTCCCACTTGCCATCCAAATATCTTAATATGCTTATTTCTTGTAAATATTAATTTTGGGGCAAATTCTTATCTAAACCCTGAATAAGCTGCCTTGTAGGATGCCTGCTGCATTGAAGAAAGCAGCTGAAATCTACAAAGGGCACAGATCATTATGAAAATGACACATACAATGTGTTTCAAGTTGAATAGCAGTGGCCTCTGGGGAGCTTGGGGTGGTACAGTATGGTTTTTTATTTGACTTTTTTTAAAAATGAGACACTCTTTTGGCCCTGTCTTAGAGATGGGATTTGATTGCCCACATCACGTTCCTTTGTAGGATGGCAACCCTCAAAGACAATTGCCTGTTCTCACCAGCAATGTGAAAGTCTAAGCCTTTTCCCAGGGAGAGGGTGCTTGTCACACAAACTACAATCTATCTTCCTTAATTTGACACGTCTGGTCCCTGGAGAATATCTTCTCTTTCTTTGCTAGCTCAGCTTTTTCTTACATTTAATAAAACATTAGGGATGAGGATGGGCAGAGGGGAAAAATCAGCAGTAGTTGGCAAGACAAAGCAATCGGTCAGACTTGAAGATACCCAGTCCTTCATATATTATCACTCTTGGGACAGCACTGGAAATACAGCTCAGCATTTCACAATTCTTAAATTATTCCATGGGGCCACAATTTGGCTCTCAAATTAGAAAGGACTTTTATTATTTTTATCTTACAACTTTGTAATATTCTTATCCTCCCCGTGCTCCATTAAAATTCTGTTCTGATGTCTAAAGACACTAATAATAATATCTAACGTTTATACAACGCTTGAAGCTTTACAAAGCACTTTACATACATAAAGCTACATAAGGAGACGGGAAGAGAGTACCAGGTTACCCTTGATACATTCTCATTACCTGGCCTGAGATGTGTACTTCCCTGGCTCATAAAACAGCTAATAGATGTGATTGCTAAACCAGTGATGGTGATGTATGGAAGATCACGGAGAATGGAAGAGAGGTAGGTATCACAAAAGAGGAGGACAGATGTTGCATCAATTTTCAGAAAGGGGAAGGGAACAAAGTCTTCAAACTAGATAGAGAGGAGAGCCTGACTTTGATTCTAGAACAAATTCTAGAAAATTCTATCAATAAATTCTAAAACAAATCATTCAAGAAATGGTTGGTGACCATGTAGAAAGGGAAGTTTGGTGATTAGAAAGCTCCAATATAGCTTCATCATTGAGAACAAGTCATGACGGGCTAAACTGATTTGTTTTCTTTTTTGCCAAGGTTGTTTTAACTAGTAGTGAATCGGGGGAATGTTATAGATAATAGCAGATTTCTTATTAGATTTACTAATGATACAGCGTTATTAAGTTCACTGATTTCACCAGACTGCCAAAGGGTTCCACAACACACAAAAAATTAAGAACTCCTATTCTAAGATTACCTTTATCTCCCCCAATGTTTCTTATATTTATCTGTATGTTATCCTCCTGCAGCAGCTAGGTGGTGTAGTGGATACAGCACCAAACCTGAAGTCAAGAAGACCTGAGTTCAAGTCTAGCCTTAGACACCAACTAGCTGTGTGACTCCAGGCAAGTCGCTTAACCCTGTTTGCCTCAGTTTCCTCATCTGTCAAATGAGCTGGAGAAGGAAATGAGAAACCACTCCAGGATCTCTGCCAAGAAAATCCCGATTGGGGTCACGAAGAATTGGAAACGACTGAAAAATGACTAAACATTACACAATGTCCTCCTGTAACAGATTGTGAGTTCCTTGAGGGGAGGGACTGACTTTTGCCTTTCTTTGTATCCCCAGGGCTTAGTGCAGTGCCTGGAACAGTAGATGTTTAATAAAGGCAGGACCTGACCTGATTTCTTTTCTGCTCCTTCTAATGTATTTGAGCCTGGACTAATTTTCATGATGAAATTAATTTCCTGCCATTCCTTCTTTCCCCTTCCTATGGTATTCTGACTAATAATGATTTTGTACTTTTCCTGGTGAATTTAAATCATTAAAACTATTAAGGGGGGAGTGGATGGAATGTGTACACAGAGAGTATGCAAGTGAAATGTAATATAAAATATATAAAATAAAATATCCAGAAGGAGGGCACCAGCCACTGGAGAAATCAAGACAGGCTTCCTGAAGGAAGTGGCAAAGAGTGTAAACCACTTAGGACATTGCTTGCTGATTCATTAAAAAGATGATCTCATTCCTTCAGTAGAAAATGTCTGCCTTTTGGCAATAGCCCAGATTTGGCAATTTGCCAGATGACTGGGAAAAGTAGCTGCGGAGGAGACCAAGTCACAAATAGCAGCAGATGCAGGGTCAGTTGCCTGGGTCTCCAATCCCCTTTATCTCTTTATACAGCCCAATTCCACAGCTAGTCAAGCTGAAGGAAGAGCAGACAAACTCATATCAGCTGGCACTTATACAGAGCAGCCCAAAAGTCTTAGAGCTTAGACAAGGTACTCCACAAAGCACTTTGCAAAGCGTTGACTATTGTCTCCCTGGAGACTGTTAATAAGTCTGGCACTACAATACTGGAGTGGTTTGCCATTTCCTTCTCCAGCTCATTGGACAGATGAATAAACTGAGGCAAACAGGATAAAGTGACTTGCCCAGGGTCACATAGCTAGTAAGTGTCTGAGGCCAGATTTGAACTCAGGAAGATGAGTCTTCCTGACTCCAGGCCCGGTGTTCTATGCACTATGACACCACCTAGTCGCCCATAGATCAATACATAGTTGGTTTTAATACATGTTTATTGAGTGAAGGAATTTCAGTGCATTAATTGGGAGGGAGGTAACATAGTATAAGGAAAAGAGAAGTGGTTTTGGAGTCAGAAGTCCTGGGTTCAAATCCCAGCCCTGCCATTTACTTGCTATGTGACCTTGGACAAAATCTTCCTTTTCCTGTGTCTTGGTTTCCTCCTTGGTGTCTTTCTACTCCTACCCGCCTCCCCACCTCCCACCCTGACCATCCCTTTCTGACAAAACATTGCAATATGTCTTGGACTTCTGGAATGTTCTGTATAACATCTCGCTCTGTTGAAATCATCCTTTGCTAGCCTACAGGCTCCAGAAGGAGAGGTACCATGTTTTATCTCAATTTTGGATCCTGTGGACCTGGAATCATGGAGACCTGAGTTCAAATTTTCCCTTAGACACTTACTAGCTGTGTAACCCTGGGCAAGTCACTTAATTTCTGCTTTCCTCAGGTTTCTTAATTGTAAAATGGAGGAAATAATACCAGCTACCTCACAGGGCTGTTGCGAGGATTCAGTAAGGTAATATTTGTAAAACTCTTAGCATGTTGCCTGGCACGCAGAATGTACTTAACAAATGCTGGTTCACTTCCCTTAGCACAGTGATCTGCATGAAGTGGGCATGCGCTAAATGCTTGCCAGATGACTGAGTATTCTATGGAGCTTACTGTTTAGGGTAGGGGTTCTTAACTAGGGGTCCATGGCCTTATCTTTTATTGTGATGCATGCATTTCAATTGGTTACTTTTGTAATCCTTTGTATTTTATGCATTTCTTAAGAATATTAAGCTAATAAAGGGTCCATAGGCTTCGCTAGTCTACCCAAGGGGTTGATGACCCCAAAAAAGGTGAAAAACCCTCAGACTGGGAGAAAAATACTATGTTCATTCAGCAAATGCTTAGCAAGTGTCTATTTTTTGAGAGGTCATAGCAGCCTAGATGGAGAGCTGGAAGGGTTTCCAAGGCCGTATTTGATACCCCCAAGGAAAGAAGTAGCAAGAAGCTCGATGTGAATCTGGATTTGTACCTTTCCGGTGGTATGACTTAGGACAAGTCATTTTCAAGGGGGTGGGAGGAGATGGTCTCCAAGGTCCCATCCAGCCCTAACTCCCATGATCCTCTGTGTTCTCACTCTGATTCCTTTTTCTCACTGCCTCTCTGGATGCCCACCTATAGATTCTTCCCACCTAGAGGTGTGGCTGCTGCTATGAATCCTTTCTCTGGGGAAGGAATTATAGCATCTCTTTTCTCTGGTCTCCTTGACTCCTACCATCGACCCAAGCCCCAAGACGGGATGTGCAGTGAGCTTCCTATGGCCTTCTAGGACCTGAGTATGTGAATCTTTCAGAGGCCCTAAAGACTTTGTAAGGGGCAATCTGGATGGCTGTAAATGACTAAATCAATTTTCCCCCCATTTAATCAGAATTGAGGTTTTTGACAACACAAGGATGGCTTAGTGTGTTTTGCCTCCAACATCTCTGCCCCATCATACTTCTTTCTCAGAGACACAACTGTGACAGAAGAACCAAAGTGTGCCTACAGGAAGACCAATGGGTAGAGAGGAGGGGGTGGAGAGAGATGCAGGAGTCAATTTGGAAGTGATGCTGACTTTCTCCAAGCCTTGAAGAGGCCCTTAATCCTATGGGCATTTTGGATTAAAGTTTAAGAATGCTACTGAGACAGACACTCTACATACTGACCCCAGAGAGAGTGGGTCATTTCTTTATCCTCAAAGGCTGCGGATTGAAGGGGAGAACAGTGTTAAAAATTGGAGGTTATAAAGGAAAAAAGAAAAGTATAGCTCGGTCATAGGATTTGGAACTGAAAAAGTTCATGGGGTCTGGAGATCATAGCATTCAGCATTGGCAGAGACCCTAGGGATAATCTGATTCAACGCCTTTATTTTTCAGCCCAGAAGAAAAGCTTAAGTGTCTTTAGGCCTGGAAGAGAATTTAGAGACCATTTAGGAGAGGCAACTTGGTACAACAGAAAGAGTTCTTAATTTGAATTCACAGGACCTGAGTTCTAATCCTGTCTCTTCCACTTACTACCTATATGGTTTTCATTTCCCTGGGCTTCAGTTTCCTCATATGTAAAATGAGCAGGTTGGGCTAGATGACCGTAATCTTCCATATGTATTGTTTTTCCACTAGAATGGGAGCTCCTTGAGAGCACAGACCATCAGACTTTTTTTTCTTTTTATCCTCAGAGTTTAGCATAATACTTTGCACATAGTAAGCATTTAATAGATGGTTCATTCATTCATTTACTAAGGCTCTTCCATTTCTAAATCTATGATCTCTCTAGTGGAACGTCCTCATCTCACAGATGAGGAAACGAAGGCTCATTGGATCATAGATTTAGAGTTAGAAGGACTCTTAGCCCATTCATTTTACAGATGAGTAAACTCAGGCATGCAGAGATGAAGGTCCCATGAGTGGTGAGGATTAGAACTCAGGTCCTGTGCCTTTAGAGACAGCACTCTTTCCATGATATTACACTATTTTTAGATAAATTTAAGTGACTTGACTAAAGACACACATGCAAGAAGTATCAGAGACAGGTCCAATGACTCCAAATTCAACATTATTTCTATTATACTACAGCAAATTTTAAAAAAATCCATCCTACTAGAGAGATTAATATATACACTTTAGATTTCCCAGTTTTCAGTCTGGGCTATGGATTTTGTACCCTACACATTGTTTCTTCATTGTACCTTATTCTCTATGTCCCTTCTCCCACTGCCCACCTTCCTCTACTATAGTCTTTCCCACACTCATTCTGCCTGTTGTTTTTAATTTTCTGGATCCTTTCTTGAGTTGCCCCTTGTCTCCAACCCCCTTCTCTGGCTCCTAGCCTCATATTTCTCTGTATGGGAGGTTAGGGGTGTCATGGGGTCTTGCCTTCCTGTCCTTCTTTGCCTACTGAGCTCTGAGGTTCTGTTGATTTGTTTTGGAAGAGTATGTCCTCCCTCCCTCCCGTTGAGACCCAAAGCAGCACCTGGAGTCAGGCAGTTTAGCCAAGGAGAGTCAAGACAAGACATAAATCAAAAAGTTAACACCCAAAGGTTTCTGAGGATCTTGGACAAGCCCCAACTTTGAAGATACAACCCAATTTCTCAATTTCACTGAATGATGAAAATGTATGTACTAGGATAAGCATAAAAATTGGAATGCTGAGGTTGAGAGGGGTCAGTGCATGAACTTTAAGGATACTGTGAGAGGTATAAGCCATGACTTTGGGGTGCACTTCTTCTTAAGGGGTCTGGATCTTGTCATCCCTTTCTTACTTCCTTGTTGTCAAATTCTGACAAAGTAGGGAAGGGCCAAGAAGATAGAATAGAACTCCATCATGATCTAGTTGTAATCCCAGAGCCATTCTATGAATCAATTAATTTGGTTGGTCAATACAATCCACATGATCATTCATTTACAGCTGAAAGGGACCTTGGAGACCACCAAGTCCAGTCCCGCCACTTTTTCAGATTAGGAAGTAAGGTTCAGAGAGGTTAATGGTAGTCACACTGTGAGTGCTGGGTGGGGAGAGGAGCCCCACAAGGGATGTTACACAAGGAAAACAGAGCCCTTGTCCAGGGAAACTGGAGAGAGATATGATGATTTTTAATGATCCAACTTCCCCCACCTAGGACTCCAAAGAAGCATTTTCTATGATACCAACTTCTTAGCCTACCATTCTAAGCTTTACAGTGTCTGCCCCGCCCCCAATTTGGATCTGATTTTATACTATGCCCAAACTCTAGTATTAGGCTACTACCTAAGTCACTTAATCACCCCTGGACCTCACCTATGGCATCTGTAAGGAAGAAGGAGAAAAAGGAAGAGGAAGATGAGGAGGAGGAAGGGAAAGAAGAAGAGGAGGAGAAGGAGGAGAAAGAGTAAGAGAAGAAGGAAGAGGAGCAAAAGGAGAAGAAGAAAAAGGAAGAGGAAATGAAGAAGAAAGAAGGAAAGAAAGAAAGAAAAAGAAAGAAAGAAAGAGAAAGAAAGAAAGAAAGAAAAAGAAAGAAAGAAAAAGAAAGAAAGAAAAAGAAAGAAAGAAAAAGAAAGAAAGAAAGAAAGAAGGAAGGAAAGAGAAAGAAAGACAGAGAGAGAGGGAAGGAGAGAGGGAGGGAAGGAGGGAGGAAGGAAGGAAGGAAGGAAGGAAGGAAGGAAGGAAGGAAGGAAGGAAGGAAGGAAGGAAGGAAGGAAGGAAGGAAGAAATTAAGGAGGAAAGAGGAGGAGGAGAAGAAGAAAGAATGCACCCTTTCTTGATCTCTGCCTCATAGAATCCCTAAACTGTATTATATCAAATGCCTGGATGCAGGTGTATTAACTGCTCCCCATTGCTGGAATGCATTCTCTCCTACCCCTTTCAGAAACTGTCTTTTTCCAAAGTCTGACCCAGGTGGAACCACCTCCATAGAGCCTTTCCTGATTGCCTAGTTATTGGTGATCCATTCCCCTCCCTGCTACTGGACTCATTTGTGTGTATGTTGTATTCTCCAGTGACTTTTAAACTCCTTGAGATCAAGGAGCATTTTGTTTTTGCCATTGTATCACTAGTACCTTTCAAATAGTAGGTGCCCAATAAAAGTTTGAATTCCCTCTTTGGCGACCCTCACAAGATAAAAGTTTACCTTGGGACAGAAAAGTCTTCAGAATACATTTTTAAGAATCTTTCTCATGCCCTTTTATCCCCCTACCAGCTGTACTTGGAGCTTATAAGCAAAACATCTTCAAAATAAAACTATAATGTAAAGAAAGATCTCTGACCCTGGGCAGGTCAACTAAAACCTCTGCTGGCCTCAGTTTCCTTATCTGTGAAATGGGAGTAATAATAGCACCTGCTTTACAAGGCTATTTTAAGAATCAAATAAGATAATATTTGTAAAGAGCTTGGCACAATGTTAGCATCTAACAAATGCTGTTTCCTCCCCCTTCCTTCCCTCTCATCAAACCAGTTTTGTGCCACCCTCCATAAGAAAGTGCCAAAGGGGTCTTGGAAGAAAGCTGGCTGCTAAAAAAGGCAATCTGTGTCTTACAGTGGGAACAAGGGAGTATTGCCTCATCTCTAATAGCCATCCTCTAGTTCCAGGCATCTCTGAACAATGGCCCTAAGTCACACAGAGCCAGATGACTGGAGAGGGAATCATCAGGAAAGGGCTGGAATCCAATGATAGTCCTACTGGGCTTGTTCATCTGCATGCCATTGTTCCAATAGACCAATCAGAGCCCCAAATGTAGCTGACTGCAGTGGCCATCCTGGGGCACACTTCATTTGAATGCTGCTCAACCTACCCAGATCCTAGGATCTCCAAGCCTGGTTGAAACCAACAGTCAGGTCCTAGGCTTTAGTAAACAGCCTGCCAGCTTCATATGTTCTCCTGGCAACTCTGAGGTCCAGGAAATCAATGGGCTGTGTCAGTGACGCGGGTTACATTTCCAACACTAAGTGATTCCTGCACATATTTGGGAATGTGCTCTTCACTCACAGAATTGCTTCTCAGTAGTGGGAGGGAATATTCCAGTGGGAGTTAAATGTTCTATTGTTCGCCTGGCTCTCATTGATGGTACACTGCGTTATCAGGCATGTTTTGTCATTCGCTGAAGTCCTCTTGGTGTTGGGGTGGCTTGACACTCAAGTGGCTAAAGAGCCTGTGATTTATAAGCTATTAGTAACAAGATGAATCTCAGCCTGCTATGCCTGATTAGGGGAAACCTAGGGACCTGAAAAGGAAGGAGCTGGTCTCTCTTGTCAGGCGTGTATCTGGTAAATAAGGAAATGATTTCACTTTTCCACAAGTTTCATCTCTATTTGGAAGGAAAGGGCCATGTGCTGAGGTCAGGATGATTCAGTAAACCTTAAACTGATCTCAATACACATTCTTCTTGTGATGTTTAGCTAAAATCGAGATCCCTATTTCCCTTTTTTTAAAATCACTAAGGGACTTTTAGGGAGATGCCACCAAAAGAGGAAGGAAAGATGGAAGCCAGAATATACAGAAGGTGGTAATAATGTGTTATGTGTTATCATATGTTGCACATGATACATGTTGTATATTATATGTTATAGGTGATAGGTTTTGTACGTTGGGTACAAAGATGATGATGTTAGCTGGCATTTATATGGAACTTTAAGGCTTGCAAATGTGGGTGTAATCTTGGTTGATCCCCTCCAATCCCTATGACGACCCTATGAGGCAGGTGTCATTGTTATCCCCACTTTACAGATGAAGAAATTGAGGCCAAGAGAGGTCAACTTACTTTTCCAGGATCATATAGATACTAAGTTTCTGAGAGACAATTTAAACCCAAGTCTTTTTTATTCTAAGTCTAGAATTGTATGCATAACACCATCGGGTTGCCTCTGATGGGCCTAATCTGCTTAGCCATGGGAAAAAGTCAGGGTCCTAAAAATTACCAGTTTTGATCTTCTAAGGAGAAAAGGGTACATAGCCAGTGGACTCTGCCATACAAGGGTGATCTGCAACTGCTAGGGTTCCATGGCTTTAATCCCATATTCTTGGCTCTCCTGAGATCAAGCTTGTCGACTCTGTAGACTCATTTCACCTCTCTCTATTTCCAGACTGGCTCTAGTCTCCAATTTCTGGGTGTCCAACTGGGTCAACACCTTTCAACCCCCACTTTGGTTGCCTTCCTTGGTGTGGAAGACTTGGCTCCCTCTGGTATGAGATTTCACCAAGACTCCAACCTCTGCATTGCTTCTCTCTGATTCAAATTCTGATGCCTAATTTGATGTCTTGTACACCACAGATCCAAGATTTTAGATCTGGAAAGCACCTTATGGGTCATCTAGCCCAACCCCTTCCTTTTGCAGGTGAGGAGACTGAGACACAGAAAGAATAAGTGACTTATCCAGTGTCCCCAAGATAATAAGCATCAGAAGTGGCATTTGAAACCAGGTTCTCTCACTTGATAGCTTTTATTCTTTCCCCAATAACATGCTGACTTCTACCCCTCGGTCCTGGTTCTGTGCTTTGGGGCCAAGAAGAATGACTCTATTCACTCTTCCATGGGAATAAATCTTTCAGTGCTTAAAGAAAAAGCCAGAAAACCTGAAGACTTCATTAGCACCCAACCTTTAAGTGACTAGGAAAACCAGCCCCCACGTCAACCTATAGATTAAGGAGAATCGATATGTCCTCTGAGCCAGGTGGGTTGAAAAAGTGGTAGATGGGACTGGATGCAGAAAAAAAGAACTTGCCACCCAGGCTTTCGGATGCCCAGACACCATGGAGCCTTCCAAGAAATCAGTGAGCAGGGCAATCACAAACCTCGGCCCCCTAGCACCGCATCTGAAGAGCAGTGCTTAACAGAGAACAGTTACATAACTCCAATAGCAGATGACGGTTAATCACAGGTCTTGGTTGTGGATAGCAGGCCTAATGTTTTGTCAAACCAAAGCGTCTGGTGGTTTTAGGAAATGCCCGTGTTTGAGGGTTCAATGTTCTTGAGATCTTCGTCTCTCTTTTTTGTTTTGTGATTATGCCTGCAGATTTCCCCGGTGCAAAGACTTTGGAAAATGAAAGTCTCAGCAATGGATGGCCCCACAGAGACCTCCGCAAGGAATCACAAAGTGTTTGTTTTCAACCAGTATCTGAAATTGGTCTCTAACCCTCTCTGCCTTTTAAACATGGTGAAGGCCAGAAATAAACATTGTCTCTACCCCATCTATCACCATTCCCACCCTGGTGCTTCTTGGGATGGGCACAGTCAAGATGTAATTTTCCAAAGCCAAACACGGAGAATAGAAAGGAGATTGTTTCAGACTCAGAGTTCAGATCAACAAAGTGAAAAATGAAATCAGGATTTCATTTTTTTTCATCAGGTCACTTGAGGTAAGATTTCATTTCAATTCAACAACAAACATTGAAGAAAATGTAGTGGTGAATTTACATCTCTGACTATTAGTATCCCTAAATCATTCCAAGATGGTAATATTCCAGTGCATCTATGACTTTACCAAGGCAGGTTTTCCCTCCAACAATGCTAATTGCAACCCATCCAAGCCTGGCCATCTTGAACGACTCTGGTTCATGTCCTCTATCATTTGCAAGATGAGTCCAGCCACTGGGCTGGGTGCCTTCCTCATATTCTCTTTAAATTGGGTAGAATTGGACAGTCAATCACTCAATCAGTACAAATGTATTAAGTGCTTAGTGTGTACCAGGTATCATATTACACACTTGAGATACAGAAACAAAGATGACATAGTCCCTGCTCTCAAGAAGCTTATACTCTATTGGAGGAAACAATGCATAAATGTAGAGATATATACAACATAGATAAGCATAGATTTAGGGACTGTACCTTGGATTTCATTGGTATAGGGAGCTCCCAGGAGAGAAAACTTCCTTCACCAATGCAGGTTTGCAATTCATAGTCTGAGAGAAATGCCTAGAGTATTAAGTGACTTTCCACAAGCAGTATGTGTCAGAGGTTAGACGTTAACACAGGTCTTCTTCTTAGCTCTGAGGCCAACTTTCTAGCCACCATGCTACACTGCTTCTCATAGATATAAGATGATTTTGAGGGAAGGAAGGCCACTAACAGCTGAGAGGACCAGAAAAAAAGATTCAAGAGCAAATGGACACTTGGGCTGAATTTTGAAGGAAATTCTGGATTCTAAGAGGAAAAGGTGAGGCATTTCAGGCAAGGGGAATGATCAATGCAAAGGTGTGGCACTGAGAGATGAGTATGCAAGAGGCATAGCGCTTGGCTGGATCATAAAACAGGTGAAGGGAAATAATGTGTAAATGAGATTGGAAGGGTAGATTGGGGTCAGGTTGATAGGAACTTTAGATGCCAAACATTTATGTCGATTTTATGCTGCAATCCAGAAGCTCTCCAACTTTTAGTCTTAAGACCCCATTGTACTCTCAAAGATTATTAAGGACCTCCCCCCACCCCCACCAAAGAACTTTTGTTTATGTGGATTATATCTATCAACATTTACTGTATTAGAAATGAAAAGGGGCAGCAAGGTGGTACAGTGGATAGAGTGCTGGCCTGGTGTCAAGAAGACTCATCTTCATTAAATCCAACCTCAGACACTTACCAGCTGGGTGGCCCTGGGCAAGAACTGTTTGCCTCAGTTTCCTCATCTGTAAATGAGCTGGGGAAGGAAACAACATATCGCTCCAGCATCTTTGCCAAGAAAACCCCAAATGGGGTCATGACTGAAAATGACCAAACAACAACAAAAGAAACTAAAATGTCTTTAGTGTTATTATAAAAACAGTTTTCACTTCACAGACGCTGTGAAAGAGCATCAGGGACTCCCAGGGTTCTCAGACCACACTTTGAAAACCCCTGGTTTTTGGCAATACAGAGCCACTGGAGTTTCATTAGTAGGGGAGTAATCCGGCCAGATTGCTTACCCCTTATGCTTGGTCCATGCCTTACCCATCTCTTATTCCTAGGCTACATTTTTGTAACTATCCTTTAAGCTCTTTTTTCCCATGCAATTACTGGTTTCTCATGTGTTGCCGCCTTTTCGTGCCCAGTGGGAACCTCTTAACTTCCTGGTGTCTGGAATGAATATATGATTCCATTTCAAAGATTCTCTGAAGAAGGGGCCTAGAGATGAACTCAACTGCTCACTCTCTCTCCTTCTTCCTCCTCCTCCTCCTTCTTCTCTTTCCTTCTCTCTCTCTCTCTCTCTCTCTCTCTCTCTCTCTCTCTCTCTCTCTCTCTCTCTCTCTCTCTCTTGTATTACCATGACTCCTTTCCCCCTTGCTACAACTCACCCACCTTCTGGCAAAATGGAACATCTTTTACTGGGCCACTATACTCAGTCTTATAGAGATTAACATTTTTGACTGCATCTGCAATTTCACATGGGTGTGAAGCTTCCACTGAGAAACCCCCTCTCCTAGTGCAGGGGACACCTTCTCTACTACTTACAGTCTCAGAGAATTAATTGTGTGGAGTACTGAAAAGGCAAAATGACTTGCCTACTCTTACAGAGGCAATCTGTGTCAAAGGCAGGATTTGAATCCAAGACTTTTGAGGGTAGCTCTCTATTTACCACACCAAACACAGACAAGGTGCCAGTTCAATTTGGTGTCTGCAATTAAGTAAAAATCCTTTTCTTGACTTAGTGGCCAGAGGGAAGTGGAGACATTTAAGTTGGAAACAAGTTAGCCAGTCTATGCCCAGCAAGTCTGCCAAAATGATCGATCCTCCAAGGGCCGCCTGTCAAGTTGGAGAAATTTTGGAGGGTTTGGAGAACGAGGAAGGAAAGAGAATCATGATGCCAGCCAAGTAAATACTCATCACCTCAGAGCTTGGTGAAGTTTGGGGAAATGTGGTTCTACCAATCAAATGATCCCTAGGGGCCTACAGCTTGTGCAGACAGCCCTGGCCCCACAGATTACTTGGGCTCTTGTTGACCTTGGCAGCATTGAGAGAACATAGGCCTTTGGCAGGAAGAAGGCTGTGTTTGAGCAATATAATGCATTGTGTCAGAGTCAGGAAGCTGTGGATTGGGGGATTGGGGTCTGTCCTGTGGGCTCCATGGATGCTAAAGAAGGCCTGGGCCTCCCAGAACCTAATAACCCAGAGTCACGCTCACTTATCCACTGGGCTGGCAGCCATCACATTTTCAGTCCTGGGCTCTGGGCTCCAGCACTGTTCCAATTTGAGAGAGAACAGCACACGGCATTAGCAGAGAAAGCTCCACTTCAGTTATGTGCAGAAACACAGTTGGGTTTGGGTGCATTGTGTTATGTTGTGATTTTTTTCATCCTCAAACTGCCCATTCTGTCATGTCTGGTGGTGATTTTTAATTCCATAATTTAGAGAGGCAGCTTGGTGTAGTGAATAGGGTGCCAAACTGGGAGTTATAAAGATCTTAAGTGCTTTGCCATTTCCTTCTCCATTACATTTTACAGATGGGGAAACTGAGGCAAGCAGGGGTAAGTGACTTGCCCAAGGTCATACAGCTAGTAAATGCCTGAGGCCAGATTGGGTGATGACTTCCTGACCCCAGACCTGGTACTCTATCCACTGTGCCACCTAGCTGCCCTAGTCTAATCCTAATGATACTATTAATTTATCAGGATTAGGCAGTAAATAAAAAGTCTTTGGAGGAAAGAAGGATCTTAGAGCTAAATGAGACCTCATAGAATAAAACTAACAATGAGAGTAATGATACAGCTAGCATCCGTAAAGCGCTCGAAGGTTTACAAAGCATTTTAAATACATTATCTCGTTCGGTCTTCACAATAAGCCTATTGGGGAGCAGTTATTATTTCCCCTTTTGTACAAATGGGGAAACTGAGGTTCAGAGAAGTTAATTGGCTTGCCTGATAAGAAGGACTGGAAATCAGGTCATCTGACACCAAGTCTATGCCTCATACGATCACAGAGTCCTACAGTTTTATTTTACAGAAACGGAATGGAGGCCTAGGGAGGTGGTCATTATCCAAGGTCACATGGGTAATTAGCAGGGGGGCATCTGGACCCACTCTCTCTGATTTCAAATCCTGCATTCTTCTGTAGTGCCTGGTACATATTAGGCACTTTTAAAAAGTTCTATAATTGATTGACGCATTCCACGGAGCTTACAAAGACCAGTGTGTGAGGGGGTCCAGCATCTCTTCATACCTTCTAGAATATATTGCCCATGTGTTGGATCCAGTGCATTTGTGGCTTGTACCTGATTTGGGGGTACTTTGGGCTCTAGGCTGAGAAGGGTACCCAGCCCTAAAACCAGAAACTGGCTACGACCTCTATTTGAAAACCCGGCCTCAGACGTCTGACGTGGTCTCAAGCAAGATCTCTGGGCATTATTATTGATTTCTCCCTAAAAATATGACATCGCTCAAGCTTCGTTTTTCCTTCTGAGTGGCTTTGAAAGTGTCCTAAGTGAGTGGCAGCGTTTGACACTGCAACAGCATCAGGCCCAAGTGCTCTTCAGAGATGGCTCCTCCTTCCTCTTCGCCCAACACTGGGGTCCTAGCATTTGGTGCCGTTGACTCTCAAACCAAATAAATATGTCTTTTCTTTGGCCCATAGAACCAAAAAGTGGGATAAAAGACAAAAGATGAAGCTTTTTACAAGTCATGAAAATGCAGGGTGCTGGCTCCTTGGATTTGGGAAGCTCTCTGAGCAAACATCATTTGGATGAGTCAAGAAGACAGAAAATCACGGCTCCCACCTTCCCCTTCCTCCCTCCACGCAACCAGATCACGTGGAGATTTGTATGTGAAGGCATGTTATTAGAGGGTGGAGAGTGGGGATGGGATGAGTGGACATGGTTTTGCCAAGCGATGAGCATTAGGGAATATTTGGAAGCTTGGGAGGAAACTCAACCCTTGGGGGCAGGGATGGATATAGACGTGGTTGAGAACTCTTAGACCCCCAGGTGCACACACTTCTCTGGGAACTATTTCGTACTGTCTAGTACCTTAAAACTCTGGACTCCTGCCCGAAGCAAAAGGAGTGTGGGTGCAGAGATCATTCAATGAGGAGACGATGGCCCTAAGTTTTAATACAAACCTTGTGTCTAGATAGACTTGTAATCTTCAGGAGGTCATTACACCACACTGGGCTCCAGTTTTCTTATTTGCAAAGTGAAGGCAATAATGAACATCTGCTCTGTCTCCCTCACAAGAAGAAAGAGTAGTAGGAGAAAGAAGGAAGGGAAGGAGAAGAGATTAAACATTTATTAAACACCTACTATGTGCCAGGAGCTGCACTAAACACTTTTATAAGTATTACCTCATTTGATCTTCAAAGCAACCATGGGAGGTAGATGTTACTATTATTTTCACTTTTCAGCTGAATACACTGAGGCAGACAAGGGTTAGGTGCCTAACCCAGGGTCATACAGCTAGTAGGTGTCTGAGGCTAGATTTGAATTCAGGCCTTCCTAACTCCAGGTCTAGCATTCTAAGAACTGTGCCACCTAGCTGCCTTGAAATTATAAGGTTTGGGGTCCTTGGATCTGGACTTGAAAGTTGCCTCTGCTACTTACTATCTGTATGACATGGGAAAGTCATTTAATCTTCCTGGGCTTCCTTATCTATAAAAAAAAGTGGTCGGACAAGGTGACTTTTGAGGAAACTCCCAGCTTAAAAGCTATGAAAATGCAAGAGAAGGTCTGAGAAAGTGCTTTTAGAAGTAGAAGAATTTGTACCAATACTGGGGAGTTTCTTTATTCATCTTTTTCTAACACCTAAAGGAACTGTGATAGGTTATGTGACAGTGGTGAGGATCTCCCAGTGAGCAAATATTTTCCACCGTGCAGATCACAACTCTTCTTCAATAAAGTAGAGAAATCCTGGGGAGTTGCTTGAGGCACATAGATTAGCCCAGGATCACACAGTGAATAAGTGTCAGAGGCAGAATTTGAACCCGAGTTTCCCCAACTTCAGTGTGGTACAAAGGGAAGGACACTGTCTCAGCACTGTAGAGTGAAATCATTGCTGGGTTTGGAGTCAGAGGATCTGGGTTTGAATCCTGGCTTTACCATTTTCTATCAATGTGACCTTGGGCTTCACTTAGTCTTTCTGGGTGTCAGTTTCTTCTTCTATAAAAATTGGATTAGATGGTTTCCAAAGTCCCTTCAAGCTCTAAATATATGATGCTATCATCCTCCACTCAGTGTTCTCCAAATGAGAGGCTATGTAGCATAGTGGATAAAGTCATAATCTGTCTCCCTCCCCACCCCCACCTCTAAGACCCAGCAGGTGTAAACTTGCCTTAGCCACCTATATGAGAAGACACTATAAGATGCTTGTTTCAGTGTCAGGTTTAGGGAACTGGCTAGTCTGCAGCTCACCCGGTAAAGCACAAATCCCACCCTCTCCACCCCCAGTGAGGTCTCTGGGAGGTCTATCCATCTGCTGATTTGCCAGTACACCAAGACTCCGGCTTGACTAAACCAAGTTGGCTGCCTTGAGATTTGCTGTTCAGCATCTGTCTAAAATAACTCCCCTGGGTAAAGAAGCCTTGACCATAGCAGTTCAAAAGATTGGCTTCCATAGGAAGTGAGGCAGAATGGTATAGTGGAGGGCACTCTGGATTAGAATCAAACAGTGTCACATGGGAAGGGAACTAAGAAATTATTTCAGAAGCCCCTCCCATCCTTCTCTTTTCTGTCAAGCTTATTACATGACTCCCCTCCATGCACACCAGGGTCCAGCCATTACTGGTCTATTTGCTGTTCCTCACACATGACAGTCCATCTGCCATCTCTGTGCCAGCTGTCTCCAAGCCTGGAAAGCTTTCCCCTCCTCATCACTGCATCTTAGAATCTCTGGTTTCTTTCAAGAATCAGTTCAAATGCCATCTTTTGCATAATCTTCCCTAGATGTTCTACACACCACTTATTGTGGTGTGTGTGTGTGCACCATATACACACACAAACACACACACACTCACACATATATGTTTCTTCTGTTAGACTGTAAGCTCCTTGAGGACAGGAACTGTTTTATATTTGTCAGTCAGTCGATAAATATTTATTAAGTACCTACTATGTGCCAGGCACTGTATTAAGCATTGAGGATACAAAGAAAGGCAAAAGACAGTCCCTGCCCTCAAGGAGATCACAATCAAATGGGAGAAACAACATGAAATCAATTATGTATTAACAAGCCATACGCAGGATGCATTGGAGGTAATCAATGGAGGGAAGGAACTAGAACTAGTGGGGGATGGTTCCTGTAAAAGGTAGGATTGTGGGACTTGAAAGAAACCAGGGAGGTCAATAGGCACAGGTGAGGAGGGAGTGACCCCAGCACCAAGGACAGTGCCTGGCACATAGTAAACATTTAATAATGACTCATTAATTTATAGAAATAAGAAATTGAGGTCCAGAAAGTATCAGTCATTGGATCATGGTTTTAGAGCTGGAGGGGGCCAGCTAGTCCAAACCTCTCATTTTATAGATGAGCAAACTCAGGCCAGGAGATTAAATGGCAGCTCAATGTCTTTAAATTGTGCTGAAGACTTTTAAGAGTTCCTTGGACAGTGAGGAGATCCAATTAGTCAGTACTTAAGGAAATTAGTTCTGACTATTCATTGGAAGGGCAAATACTGAAGCTGAAGCTTAAATACTTTGGCCATATAATGAGAAAACAGAACTCATTGGCAAAGATTCTAATGCTGGAAAAGATTGAAGGCAAAAGGAAAAGGGGATGACAAAGGATGAGATGGAAAGATAGTGTCTTGGAAGCAGAAAAACATGAAACTGGACTGACTTTAGGAGATAGCAAAGGACAGAAGAGCCTGATGTGCCATAGTCCATGGGGTCACAAAAAGCTGAACACAACTGAGCAACAGAGTTCAGAGCAGAATCTAAGTCTTCTGATTCCAAGTCCAAAGCCTCTTCCACTGTACCACAGCTTCATCTTCCATGAGTTAATCATTTGCTAAGCATTTATTAAATACAGACTATCTGCCCTATATATGCTAGGCAATAGGGATACAAAAAATGAAACAGTCCCTGCCTTCACTATCTTACATTGTATAGAGGAGACAATGTGTGCACATACATACATACATAAAAATACATACAAAAATCAAATTTTGGGTAGGAAGGGAGGCACAGGTCACTGGGGGGATGAGAAGAAGGTGGTGTTTGAGCCGAGATTTAGAGAGAACTTGAAAGCCATAGAATGGAGGTGAGCATCCCAAGCATGGAGAGCATTCAATACAAATGTGTGGAGATGGTAGATGAAATGTCACATGGGAGGAAATCCAAAACAGCCCGTTTGAACGAGCATAGATTGAGTGAAGGGGAAACTGGAAATGTAGATTTGGAGAAGCAGATTGGCAGAGTAGATTGAGTGCTAGACTCAATATTAGGAAGACAGGAATTCAAATCCCAGCTCTGATGCTTAGTAGTCACTCTATCATTGACTCTCCCTAAGTGTCTATTTCATCATCTGTAAAATGAGGATAATGCCAGGAGTTCCTATTTCATAGAGCTTTTGAGAAGCTTAAATGATATAACATACATAGATGGCTTTGCAAGCATGAATGCACTATGTATAAATGTTAGTTATTATAGGCTCATTGAATCAGCATCAGAAAGGACTTTAGGCGTCACATAGTCAAACCTCATCATTCTACAGATGAGCGAATGAGACCTAGAGAGGTTAGCTGAACCCAGATGGCCTGAATTCAAATCCAGCATTCTTCCCATTGAATCATGCTGCCTCCTTGGCTTGCTGAGGGCTCACACAGCTAGTAAATATCTGTGGTAAGATTTGAACTCAGATCTCCTGACTCCAAGTCCAATCTTTGATTCTCTTCCTGATAGGCTTCCCACCCTTCAGGAATCAAAGTCATCAGAGCCATATCTCTCTAACCTGACTGTACAATTTACTGGATATGAATTAAGCTCATGATACATAGTTTAGGGAGCCATAGTGTTTACCTTAACTCTGCCAAACCTCAGTAGAGTGCCAGAACAGGAGTTTAAACCCAGCCTCACATACTTATTAGCTACATAACCCCGGGCAAACTACTTAACTTCTGCCTCAGTTTCCTCATCTGTGAAATAGGGGTAAGAAGAGCATCCACTTCCCAGGGTTGTTTTAAGGATCAGAAGAGACAAGAGTAAAGTGCTTAGTATAGAGTGTGGAACATAGCAAACACTACATAAATGTTAGCTATTATTCCTGATTATTTTATTGTCATCAATATTATTCCTGATCTGTAAAATGGGAAGGTTGGACTAATTAGCCTTGGAACTCCCTCTGAGCCCTAGATCAAGGACCTCCTGAACAAAAAGGCATGAAATGAAAAAGGAAAGAATCCAGCTTGGGCACAGGACTTGGCTTCCTGCCTGCTCTAGGGGATTGCGCTCACCATGGTGGATGGACTTTCAGGCAACAGTTCAGGTCATCCCCCTTCTCTCTCTTTAAGACCCACGGATGGGGATTAGGTAGAGTGAATACAATGGGAAAAGACCAGGACCTAGAAACCTGTGTGACCCTGAAGGCCATAGGGAGGTTTAGCAATGCCCATTATTGGTACTAGAAGAGTAGAAAAGGAAAAGGAAATGGGGAAAAGAAGTAGAGAAAGAAAACAGAGGGCAGTGCAGTAGGAACACTACAGAAGGTATCAGATGAGCAAATTCACAGGCTCCTCGATTGAGACCTGGAAGGGACCACAGTGGTCTTCTAGGCCAACCCCCTTATTTTAGATATAAGCATATTCGCAATATCGGGTAAGGCTGTAATGGGGGTAGGATGAGATTGGAGCAGCTTCCAAGGAACTGGGCATCGGCACATGTGGACTTGTAACAAAAAAGAAGGTGAGAAAATGGAAAATTTGTGTCCACTTCTCCAGAGCAAATACCCCTTGGGCAATGCTTCAATTAAACTCCCTCCTATAACTGATGAGAGGTCTGATGTTCAGAGAGGAACAGACTGGCTCAAGATCATGCAGATTATGTCAGTAGAGAGCAAGAAATGGAACCCAGTTGCTCCAAAGTCAAATCCAGTACTTCTCTGACTCTCATTGACTCTTCTGGCTTTGTTGCTCACTCCAAGCAAGCTATTCCTCCTCTCTGGTCCTCAGTTTACCCTTCTGTCTCATAAAGGGCTTGAATCACTAAAGTCTCTTCCAAATTTAAATTCTACACTGGGATCCATGAGATGCCTCCAGAAGGCATGGGGGTGGGAGGGGTAAAGTTAAAAGCAGGGACCCAGGCTAGAAACGCCCAAAGAAACAACTCTTCACACTGCTGAAATGGAAGCTCTATGGAATCCTGCTCTGATCTTCTGGGTACCACGACCTGGTCCCCATTAGCTGCTTTCTATTCAACTCTTCATTTTTCTACTCAGACCAGCACTGACTTTGATCCTTGCTTATCATTTGCTCCAACTCTCCTTAATAGATACAAACTTTGATTCTGGCTAGACTCTGATTGTGGCTTTGACCCTGAACTACCATAGCAAAGGGTACATGGCATACATGGGAAACAGTGGAGAGGAGGCTGTCAGGTCAAGATTCAAAATGAAAGCACCACTAAACTCCATGTTTGTAGAAAATGGCTTAGTCTGTGGGAATGAGAAATTCACCAGAAAGTTAAAGGGTTGTGCTAGGAACAACCCCAAGTTCACTTTCCTGAGGGTGCTATTTTAATGCTTTATTTGTCTTTTGTAATTGTTTATGGGCTTCTCTGAGTCCTTTCCACTTAATGTATTTGGGGGGGAGGTGCAATAAAGGCTTTCCTACACTTAGGATGTACTTAGTAATTTGAGTGCTTGTACAGGTATTGATGACCCTTTTTGTTATCCATATTTGGAGAAATCAAATAGGAAGTACACCGTAAGTATACTCTAGAGGCTTCTTGGAATAACTAGTTAGGAGCGATGAGCCTAAAAGAAAAAAAATAAATGAAAGGAGTCAGCCTCTGGGATCAAATGCGGTCTATATGAGCTCAAAGATCTTTGAGGTACCCACAGGCATAGTCACACTAGCATTCAAGGTTCCCATGAATTGGTACCACTCTATCTTTTCAGCACATCTCATATAACTCTCCACTTCTGACTATGGTCCAGACAAACCAGTCTATTCTCTTTTCTGAGAAGGCAGTATGCTTTCTCGCTTTCCTCAGGCTGTACACTCTGCCTGAAAGGTCCAACAGCTCCTAGTTATCCTTTATATCTGGATCAAATGTCACTTTCTTCAGGAATCCTTCCTTCATCTCTTTATTAGGCAGCAACCTTCCCTTCCCACCCCCTACCTCCCCCCCTTGATCTCACACAGGATTTTATTGTCTAGAACTGTTACATCCTTAAATCTAATACTGTATATTACAGTTCCCTACGAATGCACCACATTTCCCTCCTAGTCCATAGGGCAGAGACTTTGTTGCCTCTGAATTTTGTATCTCCCCCCAAAGCATTCTGCACATATTAGGCACTTAGTAAATGCATTTTTAAATTAAAGGTGGCAGTTTAGCACTGACCTGTCAGGAAAAGTGAGGTCTCTGTGACCAATAGGTCTATAACTTAACATTTTAATACCCCTGACATTCTCATAATATCTGAAGATGCCGGAATTGGAAGGGAGCTCAGAGGTCAGCTAATTCAACCCTCTCATTTTACAGATGCAGAAACTGAGGCCCACGCAGAATAAGTGACTTGAACAAGGTCCAAGAGGTAGTAAGTATCAGAGCTGGGATACCAAGATCACAATTCCGAATCCAATGGTCTTTTCTCTGTATCAGGCTGAAGCTTCCAGTTTTCTTCCCATGAAATACTTCCTCAGCTTTCCAGAATATTAGACATACGAAGGTAATGTTTGCCCACAATGATAATACTCTATGCACTTTTCTAGGGCACCATCATATGCAGACCATAGAGTCAGTTTCCCTTCCTCTGTCTCTCTCCTTTGATCCATTCCTCCAATTTCATCCAGATGACACAGATTTTCTCAGTTCTCCCGAAGGAGAGTGGTTAGACTCCTATATTCTTGCTATCCTTATAAACTCTTCAGCTTGGCATTTAAAGTACTTTACAACCTGGAGCCAACCTCCCTTTCCAGACTTCTTATATCCATTTCTCTTCTTTATACACTCTATGGCCCAGCCAAACTGGCTGCCTTGCTGTTCCTCACACATGATATTCTATCTTCCATCTCTATGTCTGACCCACATGCCTGGAACTCTTCCTTCCTCACTTCCTCATTCTTCAAATCTTTTGTTTCCTTCAAGCACCAACTTCTACATTAAATCTTTCCTGAAAACCATCCCCCAGGTACTAGTGTCTTCCCTCCCAAAAATGACCTTGTATTTATTATACTGCATTATATCTGTGTGCATACGTATGTATACATATATTAAATACATATATATGTGTATATATAAACATCTCCAACTTCATATATTTTGCCTCACAACTCCTCCTCCATTATATGTAAGTACCTTAAAGGGGAGAATATTTCACTTCTGTCTTTACATGCCCAGAAACCAGGAAGATCTAGGTTCAAGGTCCTACCTCTGACATATAATGGCTTGTGACCCTGGGCAAGTCACTTAACCACCTTGGTTACTCTCTAAGACTATAAATTTCAAAGAAGTTGCCAGTTTACATTGCTAGAGAGAATGTCTTCATTGGGAGTTCCCTATAATAACTAAATCACAGGTCCATTCCCTACTGCTATGCCCAATATGAGCACAGTGCCCGGCAAACAGTAGGCACTTAATAAATGCTTGCTGATTGCTTGCTTCTGACCTAAAAGGGAAAGATAATTAAGAATATGTCAAAACATACAATGTAATAAGTATAAAGACCAAGAGAGAGTAGTCAAAATGTTAACTCTATGCCAAAGTGTTCACTTCCTTCATAAGTCATTTATGAGAAAGTGATATCACAAAGGTGCATCTGGATGAAAACCATGGAGCATTGGCAGTGCCCATCTCATTCTCACCTTCAACCTTTAGAAAGCTTTGCTTAATGCTCATACATCAAAACAAACATCTGGAAACGAGGGCACACCTCAGTTTATAAAACGGAGCATCTAGTTTCCCAGGCTTATGGTATCACCATCGTCTTGCTGAAAATCCTACATTAATCAACAGAAGGGAGCAGTGGATTATTGCTAATGCCCCTACATCCTAGGGCATATTGTTCTGGATACATGAGGAAAGAAGAACAGATTTTACCAAACCTGGCCATGGGAAGATGGTGTCATCTCTGGGGAGTCAAAAGACCTGATGTGAATTCTTGCCTCTGGTTTATGCTACCTGGGTGACTCGGTTAAGTCTCTTAATCTCCCTGGGACCAAGTGTTTTCATCTGTAACTTGAGGGGACTGTGTTATGTGGCCTCTGAAACCTCTCCTGGATCTAAGGGGGAGGAAGGACACGAACAAAGTCATGAATATGAGAATGGTGTCTCTAAGTCTCTAAAATTTAGAACCAGATGCTGGTGTTCACTATTGTCAGGAATAATAACCAACATAGATCAAGCATTCTACAGCTTATAAAACATTCTTCTCACTTAGAAAAGTCTGCCAGCCAAAGTCTGTAGAGAATTTATACAAATCTAAGAAGCGAAGAGCAATTCCCCAATGGACAAGTGGTCAAAAGACAAGCTGTTTTCAAAAGAAAAAAATGTAAACTATCAATAACCATCTGTAAAGAAAATATAAAATCACTAACAATCAGAGAAATGCAAATGGAAACAACCCAGAGAGATCATCTCCTACCCATCAAACTAGCAAAGACGCTAAAAGATGGGAAAATTCGTTGTTGGAAGGTCTATCCAAACACAGGCATGTTAATTCACTGCCTGTCGAGCTATGAATTGCTTCAGCCTTTCCAGAAAACAATTTGGATTTATGCAAATTATTCATACATTTTGCAGCATAAATTCTATCATGGGGACAATAGAATTACATATCTCCAACTGCCTTTTGGACATATCAAACTAGATATTCTATAGACATCTTAGACTCCACAAGTCCAAAACGGAACTCGTGATCTTTCCCCAAAACTCTTTCTAATTTCTGGATTGCTTTTGAGGGTACTGCCATCTTCTCAGTTACCAATGCTTGCAATCAAGGAATCATCCTCAACTCCCACCTCTCACTACATATAGCCAATATGATGTCAAGCCCTGTTGCTATTACCTTCTAACAGCTCTCTTATGACCCTTCTCTCTTTGGACACTATGACTATCCTGGTGCAGGCTCTCATTATCTCATATCAGGACTATTGCAATAGTCTGCCAGTTGGTTGGCCTATCATAAGTTTCTCGTCACTCCAGTCTATCCTCCACTTGGCTGCCAATACGATCTTTCTAAAGAACAGGTCTGACCATGTTACTCTGGCATTCAATAAACTCCAGTGGCTCCTTATCACCTCCAGGATCAAATGTAAAATATTCTGCCATTCAGTCTTTCATAACATATCCTCTATCCTTCCAGTCTTCTTGAATCTTATATCATGTCCCACTCCATGTAGCATTCAATCCAGTGACACTGGCTTCCTGCTGCTCCTCCCACAAGATCCTCATCTCCAGAATCTTAGCATTTTCATCAGCTGATTTCCATGCCTTCAAGTGAAAACTAAAATTCCAGCTTGCACAGTACGCATTTCCTGATCCCCCTTAATCCTAGTGCCTTCTTTCTGCTCATTTTTTTAAATTTACCTCATATATCACTTGGTTGTACAAAACTGTTTGCATGTTGTGTCCCCTACTAGATTGTAAACTCCTCGAGAGCACGGGTTGCTTTGCCTTTCTTTGTATCCCCAAACTTAGCACAGTGCCTAGCACAGACTAGGTACTTAAAAATGTTTATTGACTAACTGACTGACTGATCCTGAGTTGATTAGTGGAAAGAACTGGCTTATGAATATAAAAAATGTTCACTTCTACATGATCTGTGATAATGAAAACCTGAAAATAAAACAAGTGCCCAATGACTGAGAAATGGCTGAAGAAATTATGGTATATAGATGCAATGGAAAAACACAAAGCACAAAACCAAAACACAGGGAATGTTATATAAAATGAGGGTGAAGGAGGACAAAAGACAAAAGAACAATATACCCAACAATTGCAAAAATGAAAATGTTAGAGAGGCAGTAAGATTGTGGTCAATCACAATGGTCAATGTTAGCACCATGGAGAGAAGCTCTAGTCAATTATAATGATCAATGCTGTTACCAATGGAAAGTCCCTCTGGTCAATTACAATGGCTAATGCTAGTACCATGGAGAGAAGCTCTAGTCAATCATAATGGTTAATTGCCAAAGGTCAATTGCCACCTCCTTTCTGTTAATAATCAATAGACAACTGTTTTCTTAGAGACCGCACTTTGCAATGGGGCTTGTGGGAAACATTTTGACATAACATCAAAACAAAATGAAGCAATGTATTTTTGACAGCATCCTCTTTGCAAGGATGACAATTGCCTCTGAGACGGGTCATAGACTGATAGAACTAGATCTAGAAAAAGCCTCAGAGGACATTTAGTCCAACCCTGTCCTTTTACAGATGAGAGAACTGGGGCTCTGAGAGGCTACAGGATTATCAAATGGTAGATTTAGATACCAAACTATCAATAATATCAAATTAAATATAATAATGTGTTTATTGTAATAATATATTATATTAATAAATATAAATTAAATATAATATTAAACTATCAAATTATCCATTTGAAGTTGGAAGAGACCTCAAGAACCATGTAATCCAACTCCCTTATTTTATAGTCAAGGAAACAGGCACAGGGAAGCATGAGATTTGAACCTATATTTTTTTTACTCTAGAGCCATTATTCTTTCTACTGTATGATACTGTATGATATGTGATATGAAGATAAAACAGTGGGGTGGTAATTTCAGGACGTAGGATTAACAGGCTCTTTCTTGATGCCTTCCAACTTTCAAGAACATCTAAAAAGGCAGCTCTAAGTCAAGACAGCTATACACAAGAGTTTTTGGGAGTACACCTAGGATTTCATTGCCTTAGTGTACTCCTGGTCAATAAACTCCCTCTACCAATGCGGAGCAGAAACTGTTCTACAATGAAGAATTTTAAGAAGTTTGTCTGGGGCACTGAAAGGTTAAATAACTTGCCAGAAATTAGTCAGTGACAGGACTTAAACCCACGTCTTCGTAACTCAAGGTCAGCTCTCTATCTATTATGGTAGGCTGCCCCTCACTGAATAGACACACTATGTGCTATGCTGTAGTCTTTTAAAAAGGTAGTCCAGTATTGTTATCCCCATTTTACAGAGCAACTGATGCTCAAAATGATCAAAATGTGATGCCTAGGGTCACACAAATAACTCAGCAGAGGAGTTAGGACACAAATAGACCTTTTCTGACTCAGAGATACTCATCAGGATTGAATTTTGCCAGAAACGAATGTCAGAAAGTGAGATGCATTGGGATGATAATAGCTTTAAAACCCATCAACTAGATTGTGGGGGGACCCATCCAACTCAATGTCATCAAGAAGAGTGACACTCTCCACCTCTCCCCCTTTTCAAACCCACTGAAGAGGAAGAAAACCCATTCATGCCAAAGATGAGCAAATTCCCACCTACTGCGGAGTCAGCCTAAGAAAGAGTGGTGGAAAGCATCCAACAGATGCCTGGCACCTGGAGCCCAGTGGGCTTAGGAAAAGACAAGCAGGGTCTAAATTACACAAAGCCTTGCACTCAGTAGGTGCTCAATAAATGTTAGGTGAACAGTAAAGAATTCAGTTCAAATTTCTTCCTCATGCCCAAGTTGATGAACAATGGAGTGATGCTGTCTGATCTCACAGCTGGATTTCCATTAGCTGACTGGAAGAGAAAGGGAGGAGAAGGGCTGGTACACTACTAAAAGACCTAGATGAATCTGTGATTTCATTCATGCAGGTATTCCATTTCAGTCATAACTAGAGTTTTGTTTTTGTTTGGTTGTTTTTTTTTATTTGGGATATAAAACAACAACCACAGTAGGGATGAAGATAGTGGTATGTAGCAGAAAGGACAGTCTGATCATGAGTATAGTCAAAGCAACAGAGGGCATAGGCCAACTCTCCCACATTATGGGGTTGGTAGGGAGGCAGGTCCCAGGAGATAGAAGGAGGGGGACCCTGGTGGGTTGAGCTAGAGGGTGTCTGCGGTGCTATTGAAGGACCCATAGGGGTAGGTGTGGCCATATTCACATCTTATCCAGCAATGCAAGCCTTCCATCTTGCCCTGTACCTAGCAATTTCCTCACTTCTGCCTACTTGGAAAAGTACAACTATATGGGGAAGGGGAATGCCATCTAGTCCCCTCAGAGAATTAATCCATGGCTTTGGAACTTATGTCCAGAGACTGTGCTGTCTTGATTGGTGATTGAGTGAACACAAACTCACCTAGCCTCAACTAGCTGGCCTCAGACTGTTAAGACTACACCATGGTGCACATCCCATTCAATCATTCTACCCAACATCTTGCCATTCTCCCTGCTGCCACACGAATATTCTGTACCCTGAACCCCCAACTTTTTAATCCTCTTCTGGGCTTAGTTACTGAATCAATACTGTCATGCTACCAATGTTCTTTGAAAGGACATGTCAGTTGACTTCCCAATGGATGCCCATACCATCCCTATGACATCCCAGAACCTCCTTTCCCTAAAGCCCATTCCCATATATGTATTGTCATTTCATTTTCATATAAGCTCCTTGGCGCCAGGGACTGTCTCACTTTTGTATTTGTATACATTGGTGCTTTTCACAGTGATCAGCCAAGAAATAAACACTGTATAAATGCTTTTTGATTCCTTCATTCCTCCTTGTTGGTCACTGTGGAGAAGTGCTTATCATCCTAGGATGTCAGTGCCCTCAGGTAGCCAAAGACTCCAAACCAAAGGGATTCGGATAGGAGGAGAATAGAGGTCGATAACAAGATGACAGAAGATGCTCTTACCCCTCCACATCCCTCCCACTTCCCAGCCCACTCATCACTCTTAAATCTGACCCAGGTTCTGGAATCCTGGGTTATAAGGCTGCCATGTCATCCTACCAATTTTCCATAATGAATATACCCAACATATGGAAGGCCTTCCTCTGAGTTCTTTAATATTCCATGGTACCAGTGAAGCTATGGAGCTCTCCATCGGTTATACTCTGCCTTTGCTCCATGACCAATCAACTGGTGGGGTTTTTTCAGTAAAATATTTAAGTAGCATAGTTGATAGAATGACTGGATATGGATTCAGAAAAACTTGAGTTCAAAACCTGCCTCAGAGACATACTAGCTGTGTGACCCTGGGCAAGTCATTTAACCTCTATTGGCCTTAGTTTTCTCATCTATAAAATGGGGATGATAACTACCTACTTCACAGGGTTGTCATAAGGATCAATTGAAAGTATATATTAATTATGTTAATAAGAATAAGTAGTAAGCCATAACATTAATAATTAAACAATATCCATATTATTGATTGTGTAATATGTTTATTAATGAAACAATATTTATACATAAATTTGATAATTAAATTATAATGATGGCAACAGCAGCTAATAGGTGTGGAACTTTAAGGTTTGCAAAGTGCTTTACACACATTTTTAGTTGGTCCTTACAACAACCCTGTGACATAGGCAAAAAAATTGAGACTGATAAAGGTTAAATGACTTTCTAGATATCATAATAATTATATCATTAAATAATTCTATTAATAATAATATTGTCTTACATTCTTTGCATATTATGAATTCCTTGGGAACTTGCCTTTCTTTGTATCCCTAGCACTTACTATGTGCCTGGCACATAGTAGGCACTTTCTAAATGCTAGGTCACTGACAAGTCATCATCAGTAATGTCCTGCCCCATGTGGTGTGCCATTGTTCTCTGGCTCACCTACAGTTTTGGAGATGCTGGTACTTCATGACTCACCATTCTCATGACGTGTCACTGCCTTGGGCTGATATTTGAGTGACATCATCATCATGCAGTGTCGAGGTTCCTCCCTCCATGCCATTCTCCTAACTTTGTTCTGGGTGTAGGTGAACCCCACCCCCATTAACTGCCCTTTACCTAAGAACTACCCGGAATTATGTTTGCCATTGCACCCCAACCCATCTTTTTGCCATCCTCCCTTCCTTCCCCTGTATCCTTTGGACCACCCAATATGGCCATTTGCCTTGCTTCATCACTTTCTCCAGGACTTCCTGAGACCACGCCCTGAGGAAGTTGCACCTCTCAGCTCTGGAACTCTCTTCCTTGGAAAAGGGCTATCCTGAGAGCTAAGTGGGTTACATGGCCCACTATAGTTGAGTGGGCTCTCCAATGATTCACATTATACCTTGGCCATCTACTTGCCTTACTGCCTTACTGCCTGCAGCCTTACTGCCTATCCTTCTCTGCCTCCTCCCCAGCCCCCTCTACTTCCTTCTTCCTTCACACACATGCACGCATGCACACATACACACACACACACACCCCTTTCTACTTCTGGAAAACCATAATCAAATCAATACTGTCATTGCTACCATAGAAAGATTGCTACTCAATTCCTCTATGGCACCACTCACCATCCCTGTGACTTTCCAAACCAAAACAACCTTCCTTGACTATCATTCCTCTATATGTAGTGCCTTCTCCTATTAGAATGTGAACTCCCTGAGGTAATGGACTGCCTTGTGTTGGTGCTGGTATCCTCTAAGTCAAGGCAACAAGTATTTATTAACTGGTTCTTGTGTGCCAGACACTGTGTTAAGCAGCTAGGAATACAACGACAAATTAAAAACAGTCCCTGCCCTCAAGGAGCTCACAATCCAATTGAGGAGACAACAGACAAATGATTGTGTACAAACAGGATATATATTAGATAAATTGGAGATACTTTGAGAAGAAAGAAACTAGAATTAAGCAGTATAGGGAAAGGCTTCCTGCAGAAGGTAAGGTTTTAGCTGGGACTTGGAGGAAGGCAGGGAAGCTGGGAGGTGGAGGTGAGGAGGGAGAGCATTCCAGGCATGGGCAGCGCACAGTCAGGGCTAAGTCCCAGAGTACCTCACCCTTAGCCAAGTGTTTGGCCCATGGGAATGCTGAATAATTGTTTTCATTAATCATTCGCTCGTTCATTCATATCTAGCCCCAGTCTAGGACTTCCCCACTGCAGGATTTCTTCTGGCTTTTGATCTTTGGGTTGCAGTAACTTTGATTTGGTTGGTTTCCCAGATGGACCATCCTGCTTCTGCAATGCCTGTCTTACTGATTCTCTTCCATTTGGGGCCTGAGATTGTTCACTAATCAAGAGCTGAACCCTAAGAGGGAAGAGAGGGGAAAGAAGAAGGGGAAAGGAAGAGTTGGCACACAACAAATTCACTTCAGGCCAAGAAACAAATTAGTCCAAAATGGCAACAGAAGCGCTGAGTGTGACCAACCAGACAGCCCTTCTCTACTCATGTCAACTGAAGGCAACATTAGTGTGGGCTCAGATGGGTGGTCTCTCCCATTGGACTGGAAGGTCCAAGACAGCAAGGACCGTTTTTGTTTCACTTTGTGTTTTTTTGACTTTCTTTGTATTATGTACCAGCACTGGTACAAAATAAGCATTTAATAAATACATGTTGATTGACATATAGGATCATAGATTTAAAATTGGAAGGGAATTCAGAGGTCATCTGGTCCAAAACGCTCAACTTAGAAATGAGGAAACAAACTGAAGCTCAGAGAAGAAAAATCACTTAGCCAAGGTCACACAGGTAGTGTGGCACTTAGTTAGGCTTCAAATCCAAGTCTCCTGACTCTAGATCCAATGTTTTCTCTACTCAACCACATTGCTTTCACTTTAAGAAAACCCAGTAACTAAACTAATGATTTTAAAGTTGATTACTTACATTATACAAATCATTTTGCATTCAGCATGACTCCCTCTGTTGTGTCCCTATATAGTATACAAGGTGTCCCAAAAGTCTTAGTGCAGTTTCTGTTACTTTTTGAATGAATACATTTTTAAAATAAAGTGAAAAAAAAGAGAGAGAAAGAGTGAGCACAAGAGACCGACAGACACAGAGAGGGATGGAGACAAAGGAAGACAGAGATAGACAAGTAGAGAGATAGATGGAAAGAGATATGTAGATGGAGAGAAAGAGAGATAGAGGATCATATAGAAAAGGATAGGAACTAAGTCTACAATTTCAACTTCAAATTACAGTTTAGAGAACTGATTGTATCACTGAGTTGTTAAGTGAAATGCCTCGAGTCATGTAACCAATATGTGTTAGTGGCGGGACTTGAATCCAGCTCATCCTGATGCCAAGGCTGGCTCTCCATCTACCACACCAAGCTGTTGTTCATGTGTGAGTAGGCTACAATGTACAGCCAAAGGGGAATGACAAAGAGGAGCAGTAATAAATAATATCCACAAAAAACTGTGTGACAGAAAGAATAGATGGACTGATCATGTGGTAATGTCAATGAATGACAGGTGGATGACCATATGTATGTATATATTATGTATATATTTGTATATATGTATGTATACTCACATATTAGTATGCATATACATTGAATATATACACACATATGTATGTATACACACACATATATACATATATGCACACATACTCACACAAACACACACACATGCCTTATATCCCAAACTGGAGCATATACTCCTTGCGTCTAATTTTTTTCTATTCCTCAACTCCTTAACTTGAGGTTTTGCCCACAGTTGGTACCCAATAAATATTCGTCAACTCACTGTAGGACACAAAAGAATTGGATTTCCATGTTTTCAGGAGCACAAGGATCATGCTAATTGAGGTACACTTGTACTCAGAGCACCTCAGGGGCCCCCTGGTTCATAGAAAGTAAATCACATGAATCAGAGCCTTGCACACATTATACCTGCAGCAGCTCACCTTCCTGTCTTGGGTTGTAGTTTGCTCAGTACTTTCCACACAACAATCCAGGCCGGGGTGGGGGTGCGGAATTATTATCCCCATTTTGTTCAGATAGGAAACTTGAGAACCAGAAAGGTAAAAAATGTTTTTCTCATGGTCACAGAGTAAGGAATCTCATGAAATCATAGATTTAGAGAAAGGAGGGATCTTGGAGATTACTGAGCCCAACTCTTTCATGTTATAGATGAGGGGACAGGGTCAAGGAAAGGAAAAGACGTTCCAAGTGTCTGAAGCAAGCTTTGAACCCAAGACATCCCGACTGTAAGTTCAGGGTTCTATCTACCATGCCACCTTGCCTTTGTGTTCATCTGGGCCTCAAAACCCAAATCTTTTGATGACATATCTCCTGTATTCTCTATTATATCATGCCACTTATTAATAATTGATATGTTTTGAAATAGTTACCAGCAAAATCTAATTTCTGTGCATCAATAATTACTTTGGTGAGAGATAAAACAAAGGAAAAGGAAAAGGATCTGTATGTGCAAAAATATTTATAGCAGCTCTTCTGGTGGTGGTGAAGAATTGGAAATTGAGGCTTTACTGGCTGAACAAGTTGCATGTGATCATGAGGAAATATCATTGTTCTATATGAAATGATGAGCAGAATGCTCTCAGAAAAACCTGGAAAGACTTATATAAACTGATACGAAGTGAAATAAGCAGAAGCAGGAGAACATAGTACATAGTAACAGCAATATTGCATGATGATCAGCAACACGATGATCCGAGACAATTCCAAAGGACACATGAGGGAAAATGTTATCCATTTCTAGAGAAAGAACTGATGGTTTTTGAATACAGATTAAAGTATACTTTTTTAAAAACTTTATTTTTCTTGCTTTTTCCCTCTTGGTCTGTTCTTTCTTTCACAAAATAACTAATATGGAAATATGTTTTGCATAACTGTACATGTATAACCTATATCAAATTGCTTGACTTCTTAATGAGGAGGTAGGGGAGGGAAGGAGGGAGAGAATTTGGAACTCAAGATTTTAAAAAAATGAATGTTGAAAAATTACTTTTACATATAATTGAGGGAAATAAAATATTAAATAAATGTATTTTAAAATAAAAAAGTGAAAAAATACTTAAAAACTAATTATTTTAGTGAATCCATGATCTCATCAATGCAGATTGGAACCTAACCATAACTGCTTATCTTTTATGAATATCACCCATGTCATCCTCCGCAATGGTGTCCAAGCAACAAGCTGGGGGCTTTCCTCTATATCTCTTTGTACTGTTTTGTTTTTATTGAACCTGTGATCTCAATGATATAGGGAGATCCTACACATGGAAATTCTTTCTACCAGTGCAGGTGGGTGGCTTCTCTGTGTCTCAAGAGTTTCCTGGAGTACTGACAGTGACTTGTCTAATGTCACGCCACCACCATGTATTCGAGGCAGAGCTGAAACCTAGGTCTTCCTGGCTCAAGGCTAGCTCTCTTTACACTATGATATTCTGTCTCATAGATCTCCTGCCATTGCATACATACCAGAGGAACATATAGGCTGTCCAATTCTCATCCCTCACTCTTATTAGATGATTGTTCTACTCCCTTTTCGGGTCAGATCTCGTTCTCACGACATTCCTTATCCTGTTTGTGCCACTCTTTTTTAGAAATGCACTGCTATCGACTCACACCCACCCTACACCTCTGCATTATCTTCTAAGTGACCTGCAAATGTAACTCCTTGGAAACTATAGTATCCATTGACTTGTAGCTATGAAGACTGTAGAAATATTGTAATCAAAACACAGGCCATTAAAAATTGTCTATTCATGTAATTGGAAAAATAAAAGACCATTTAAAAATAAAAACAAAAATGTGGGCCTTTGTTTTGGGGGATGCTTGGTCTCATTCAAAGCATCATGCCAGTTTCACAAGGCAATCAAGCTTGCTTCCATGCTCCTATTTCTTCCTACAGTCAGCTCATTGTCCATGTACCATCTATCCAAGATGGACCAGCTCTGTACATTGTATATCTGGCTGCATGTTATAGTCTATGGGTGTTTTTCATCCACTTAATCTTTCCTATGTGATAGTTGGGCCAAACTCTTTTGAAAGAACAAATATCTCATTTAGGGGGCTTTGCAATGTTCTGGGGCTTGATGCAACCAGTTATAATGTCATTTACAAATAAGAGCCTGTGGAAGACCTTACTGTTCACAGGTCATCCCTCTTTTATTTGGATTCTTCGCTGGACATTCTCCATGATGGTGGCAAACACCTAGAGTGAGTAAGTATTCATTTCCCTCTTATGCCTCACTTGATATTAACAATCAGAGTGAATAAAATTATCTCTGTGATTACATCTTTTAAGGGAGTCTTATGGTGCTGGCATATGCATGGCAAGCACCATGTGGGAGGAAAGGCTTTAATGTGATATTTTGCTCTGCTAAATCAAATCCTTCTTTTATGTCAATAGACAATAAGCCCAGTGGTCTCATAAACTCTCCACCATTTAACCAGATGTGTGAGTGCAAAGATGTGATCTGCCTTAGGATACCATGTGTGAAAGCCTGCTTATTCCCAAATCAAAGATGCCTTCAACATGTGTGAAGATTATTCTCATAAAAAACAAATAAACAAATGATTCATAGAGATGGGAAAGGAGGTATCCAGGCCAATAGTTATTAATTTTCTCATTTACTTTCTTGTGGCAATAATACACATGTAGAGTTTTTCCTAAGTATCCTCCTGTCTTTCAAACATGTTGACAATCAAACCCTAATTCAAATGCCATAAGAGGGATTTCTAGTTACTGGAATTTCATGATGAATCTTTTGGTAAAGCAACTACTTTTGTCAAAGCTATGATTTCCTCAGGGCACATACTCCTTCCACCAAGGAAGATTGCAAATCTTCTCTGTATCGGTAGACGGATTCCAAGAGTTACACTGGCTAAAAAAATGAATCACCCTGCTGCCCCTCTAGTAGCATAGGTTTAGAGCTACAAGGGACCTTACCTACAGACCAATCAATCTAAACTGCTTATTGTACAGATAAAGAAATGAAAGTACAGAAAAACCAAGATGCCACAGGTCATTCAAGAGCACTGAGGAGAGATCTGAACTCAGGTCTTCTGATCTGACCAAATCATACTCTTTATCCACAATGACTGTAGTAGGGCTTCATAGGATGAGATTTTAGAGTGTTTTTAGGGTCTCTCTGATCCAATCTCCTCATTTCGTAGATGAAGAAACTGAGGCCCAGAGAGACCGAGTAATTTGCCTATGTTCACAGAGCTAATAATGATCAGAGGCAGAATTTGTAACCAGCCCTTACCATTTCCAAGTCTATCCCTTCAACCATTGAACCATCATGCATTCCCATCAGTTAAAGAGCTGGTCAGTGTCCCTTTGGACACTGAGCTGGAAGTCACCTTAGCGAATGTCTATTCTGGGTGTTTTCAGCCTTTTGTGTCCTAGACCCCTTTGTCAGCAGCCTGGTGATGCCTCTAGTCCCATTTTCAGAATGTTTTTAAATGCTTAATAAAAACACATAGAATGACAAAGGAAATCAATTATGTTGAATTACAGTCTGTAGACAGGAAGACTGAGATCTAACAGCCTTGGGTCTCTTAACTATAGTAATTTCAAATTAGTGGTGAGCATAAATAATTTTTGAGATATCTGCAATATTTGTAAAGTGCTATGAAAACATCTGCTTTTTCTCTTGGTGAAAAAGTCACAGATATTACTAATACTACTGTGATTTGTAGCTTGCATTCATAATGGAAGCAAATCAAATGAGATAATATTTGTAAAAAGCACTTAGCACAGTGCCTGGCACATAGTAGGCCCTATTTAAATACTTATTCCATTCTCACTTCCCTTCCTCAAATGATAAATTCCAATTAGAGATGCAATATTTTATTTACTAGCCCTGAGATCTATCCACAGACCACTTCAGGGTTTGTGGTTCCAAGTCCAACCTACTTTTACCTTAGGTTAACTAGCTCAAATGCACAGATGGTGTGGAGTATGATGGGACAAAACCAAACTATAGACTCCAATACAGTTGTTGGAGTTAGGAATGTTTAGAGACCTGCCTTTCTCAGTCTGTGCAAAGAGTGCCCAGAAGAAACATGTCCATTCATTAAGTTATATACAACCCACAACGATAGACAATGCCTCCTTTTATCATCCCATCCCCCAAAGGTAAGCAGTTAGACAGTTATTGAGATCATCTTTATTCTTTGGTCCCCTGTCAACTAGAACTCTCTATAGCCAGGTAGGTACACAGTATTGATAGATAACACAGAAGAAGTCTCTGCCTTCCAAAAGGTTTTGGTTCACTGCGTTGGTGAAAAAAGCCCACAGCTGAATTCTCCCCAGAAGCAGAAACAGTAACATAAATCCCCATTTTGGATCAGTTACTCAGCAAACACTGTGACTCTGAGGAACACAATCACTACTTCACATCAGAACAGAGAAAAGAAGAGAGTGATGGCGGGGAGGCAGGGAGGGAAGGTGGAGAGGAGTAGCCTTCCTCATGAACTTGTGATTAAAGCAGGAGAAAATACCCCTCAAGATTCATCCAATTAACCCAGAAAAAGGCCATTCTGAAAAGGTCCAGACAGAAGCAACACCCTATTACTCCAGTTCCTTTTATTAAACCAATTCTATCTGCAGCCAGCTCATCCCTACCTCCCCCCACATATTCTGAGGGGTAGACAGTGTGATTATCTAATTTAAAACAAAGGCTAGCTCACTGGTGTGTGTGTGTGTGTGTGTGTGTGTGTGTGTGTGTGTGTGTGTGTGTGTGTTTTCCTTTGGATGGAAAGGAAATTCAGAACTCTGGACTGTCTCAAACAATCTTCAGAATCTCAGCCACCCTAGAGGGCTCATGTACAGCTGACTGCTGCCCAATTTCAATGGTGTCACAAAAGATAGCTCCTACAATGGGGGTCCAGAAGTCTTTCCAGTTTGTGGGAGGTATCTACATCCCCACCCACTCTTCTTTTGTCATTTAAAAGAAAACAACAACAATGTAAACAAACAATGCACCATAATGTATGGCCCTACCTTTGATTAGTCTGTACTACATAATCTAACACTTAGCAATGGCCTGTGAATTCTTCTTGGTTGCTCTTAATTAATTCACATACCTAAGTCCTATCTTAGAATCATGGAATTTTAGAAATGGAAGGAATCTCAGAATTCATCTAATTGACCTGGGGTCTATGGAGAGATTCCAGGGGGGTTCATGAACTTGGATGGGAAAAAATACATCTTTATTTTCACTAACCTCTAACTGAAATTTAACATTAACTTCAGTTACTTAAAAACATTATTCCAGGAAGGGGTCCATAGGCTTCCCTAGATTGCCAAAGGGGCCCAGGACACGAAAAAATTTTAAGAACCTCTGCTCAGAAATATCAACTCCAACCTGCAACCTGAGTCCAAATCCTGGCCCAGACTTTAGTAGCTGTGTGATGGTAGGCAATAGCACAGTGGATAGACTGCTTGGTTCGAAATAAGGAAGACTCCTCTTCTTGAGTTCAAATCTGGCCTCACTTCCTAGCTGTGTGACCATGGATAAGTCACTTCACCCTGTTTGCCTCAGTTTTTTCATCTGTAAAGTGAGCTGGAGAAGGAAATGGCAAACCACTCCAGTATCTTTGCTAAGAAAACTCCAAATGGGGTCATGAAGGGTCAGAAACAACTGAAACACAACTGAACATCACTGATGGTAGGCAAACAACTGAATCTCTCTGGGTCTCAGTTTCCTCATCTATATTATAGGCACTAGCCACTTGAAAGAATTGTTGGGAGGTAAGTATCCTATAAAGTATAACATGCTACATAAAGTAAATTATTATTGTTAATATTTTCTCAATCTTTTCCAAGGAGGTCAGATAGTAATAGTCCTGGGAGAAGTACACTACCCTGCTTTTGTTATTTCATGTTTATTTTATTACTGTTGTTATCTCATCCTCCTCCTCTTGGTTTAGTGGAATTCAGATAGAAATGGTCCTAGGACAAGGCATTCTCCCCAAATTCTTCCCTTTAAAAAAGCTTAATGCCCTATAGACTGTTATGCCAAGTGGATAACATAACTGCTTTTGGTAATTAAGTATGGGTATTGGGATATGAACTCATCATCCATAGGCTTAATGAAATCAGTACAATTCCAGTAGCAGACAGGACAAAAGGAATGATTTATATGTTTTCCCAGTGGCTTTGACTTCTTCTACTAGGTTCTCTCTATTTTGAAAGCTTTTCCCCCAAAAGCTTGGATGTTGTTAGTATTTGATATGGTATCTTTTATTACATTATTAAATACGATTTGTTATTGCTACTACTATTACAAACCCTTCAGGGTTATTGTAAAGAAAACACTTTTTAAACCTTAAAGAACTTACTCTTGGTGCTGATAGATTCAATGCTTGGAGAAACTGACATGCTGCCAAACCCTGTGGGTTCTTCCAATTGATTCTTGTAGCCTTTTGATAGAAAAAGGCTTCCATAAATCAGAAGTTGGATGGAGTAGCAGTGGTTTCTTAGTCTTTTTCTTTTATTGACATGGAAGCACAAACCAATTGACTAAAACAAATTTCATGACAGGGACTGAATTGGACAAGCCACTGAAAAGCATGAAACCAATCACTGGATTATCATGACATTAGGCAATTCATTGACCCTATCTGGATCTCAGTTTGCTCACCTGGAAAATGAGGGGGTAACATAGATCAATTCTAGCATCCTCTATGGCTCTAAAGCCTATGATCCCAAGGCAACTCAAGTCCCAAAGGGTCCTTATGGAGTCAGTCAAAAGTTTCATCCTAGGTAACCAGTAATTCTTTGCAAAGATCAACCCAGCATGTTGGCGTACATCGAAAACATCCGCTATCCATTTCCAGTGGAAACTACAAAAGGGGGCATGGAGTTCATTCTATTATAGCACAAGAAACCCCATTTAAATGTGAAAGCTACCTGATCATAGCAAGGAACATAAGACATGAGTGACCAAGAGAAGGTAGAGAATCTGTGAATGAAAGTCATCAAAAAACAGGGTTAAAATTACGGGTCAGGTAAAGTTTGGACTTGAGTAGCTAGGTGGTACCACAGTGCATAGGGCACTGGATTTGGAATCAAGAAGATTCTATTCTGGCCTCGCATACTTACTAGCTGTGGGACCATGGGCAAGTCACTTTACTTTGTTTGCCTCAGTTTCCTCTTTTGTAAAATGAGCTAGAGAAGGAAATGGCAAAGCACTCCAGTTTCTTTGCCAAGAAAACCAAAAATGGGGTCACAAAGAGTTGAACAAATTTTAACCTGAAGGCAGAAGAACAAGTAAGATGATCTAACAAACCATATATTCTTAGAGTTGGGAGGAAACAGAAAGGCCCTAAAATCATAGACCTAGAGCCAGAAGGGACCTCAGAGGCCAAATAGTTCAACCACCTTGTTTTAAAGATGAAGAAACAGGCCCAGAGAGGTCAATGCTTTGCCAAAGTCCACAGAGATGGTAAATAATGGAGACAAGATGGAAACCCAGGCCTTCTTATTCCCAATCTCCTTATTCCCAATCTTATGTTGTTTCTGCTATACTAGTCAGCTATAGGTTTAGAAATCACTGATTCATCCAAGGTTATACATATATTAATGGGATTTGAACCTAGACATTCTGATATCAAATCCATCTATCTCTCCACTGTAGCACATTGTCTTCTAGTCTAAATTCCCACTCAGTGAAACATCCCCTTTAACAGGATCTCTGACAGATGGACATGCAATCCCTGTCTGGACACCTCTAGGGATAGAGATCTCACTGGTACATCAAAAATCAGCACATTCCTTAATGGACACCCCCAGTTTTCAGTCAACATTTACTTATTAAGTACCCACTATGTGTCAGGCACTGTGCTGAAAGCTGTACATACAAGAAAAGGCAGAAACATTGTCCCTGATAGCTTACCATATTGAGGAGCAGGGAGGGGAAGGAGAGAGGGAGAAAAATTCAGAATTCAAAATCTTTAGGAAAATAAATATTAAAAATTGTCTTTATATGTAATTGAAAAAATTAAAATACTATTTTAAAAAGTGAAACATAGTCTCTGCACTAAAAAAGCTTACATTCTATCAGGGAGATAACATCCAAACAGCAATGCACATACATGAAATATTCAGTGCAAAAGACAAGTAATCTCAGAGGGAAGGCACTAGTAGTGGGGGCAGGAAGGAGTAGAAAAACCCTCTTGCAGAAGGCGGGATTTAAGTTAATTCTTCAAGGAAGCTGGAGGTAGAGTTGAGGAGGGAAAGCATTCTAGGCATGGGAAATGGCTGCTGGAAAGAGATAGGGTCTGGAGATAGGAGTGTCCTGTGCAAAGACCAGTAGATAGATAAGTTTGGCTGGATTGAAAAGTGATTAGAGGGGAGAAAAGTATAGATGGTTGGAAAGGTAGGAAAGGACCAAGCTGTGAAGGACTTTAAAAGTTGAACAGAGGAGTTCATCCTGGAGGTAATAGGAAGCCATTGGAGTTAATTGAGTAGAAGAGGTGACCTGTTCAGACAGGCACTTCAGGAAAATGATTTCATCTATTTGTCACCAAGTTCTCTTTTTCATTGAGCTAAAATCTTTCTGCCTCTGAGTTTTATCCATCAGTCTTGGTTCTGCCACCAGGATCTCCACAGAATAAGTCAATTCTCTCTTCCACATGACAGACTTTCAATTATTTGAAGGGGGAAGGAAACACAATCCCTTTTACTCCCACCCATCTTAGCTTGTACAGGTTGAACACCCCCCAGCTTCTTCCATCATTTCACTCACATAATAATCTTCCCAAATCAATCAACTAATTAACATTTAGGAAGTATGTAGAAGGTGTCAGACATTGCACCAGGAGCTGAAGATACAAAGACAAAAATGAAACAGCCTCTGTCCTCAAGGAATTTCCTTTCTATTGGAATGCAAACTCTTCATTGTCTTGTTTGCCAGACCCCTGATACTCTCCATATCATCACTGCCTCCCTGCTCTAAGCATAAATGATTTCACCAAGGCAAATTCCCACCATCACAGACTGTAATCCTTCCATAAGCCTGGAGAGGTTTAACACCAGGTTCTGTGGAGGGCACAGAGTTTTTCAGCCAAAGCAACCCACAAGGACCATCTGGTAACTCATCAAGGGAGGTTGTCTGGCAATAGGCACATTCCCAGCCTCATTTTCAAAGCCTTCACTGCTGAGCAGGAAGATTGCCAGAGCTTGTTGGTTGTTGTCCTTCAGAGGAAAAGTTGTGGCAATACATAGTTGGCAACAGTGGAGAGGAAAAGGAGTGAGCAGCTTTCAGAAGTTTGATGTATAGCACTGCATTTACTCGTCTGGGTCAGAACACTAGCAAACACCAAGACTGGTTTGATGAAAATGATGGGGAAATTCAGAAGCTGCTAAATGAAAAACGAGAACTCCACAGGATTTACCTGCAGGATAGTTCATCCATCTCTAAGAAGTCGGCATTTAATCCCGTCAAAAGTAAAGTACAAGCATAGCTTAGAGAGATGCAGGATTTTCAGCTCAGTAAGAAGGCAGATGAAATTCAGTTTTATGCTGATAGTAACAACTGAAAGTACTTTTATGATGCACTGAAGGCTAGTTATGGTTCATCTCACCTATTTGGTGCTGATGGAGCCACATTGATTAGTGATAAGGACACTGTGCTAGAGAGATGGGCTGAACACTTCCATAATGTTTTCAACAGACCCTCATCAATCAATGCTGAGGCCATTGACTTTTTACCTTAGGTTGAAGTCAATCCCTCCCTGGCTGAAGTTCCAACTGAAGAGGCCAGAACTTGTATTCCAGTGCTGAAGCTCTTGAGACCAGAGTGGTTTAATGAAAAGAGAGACTTTACTTGTCCTTTGAAATGTATGTCATGTACGTGCATTGTTGCTTGGATGTTATCTCCACGATTAGAATGTAAGCTTCTTGAGTGAAAGGACCATATAATCAGGTCCTATAACACTACATCTATTAAATTGTAAGCTCCTTGAGGACAGGGGCTGTCCTTTGCCTCTTTTTGTATCTCTGGAACTTAGCACAAGGTCTAAGCACAGCACATAGTAGGTGCTTAATAAATATTTATTGACTGATTGACTACTAAAATGAGACCCTGGAGTAGGACTAGAGGAGGAGAGTTTTCCAATGTTCCTTTCAGGAAGATGGCACCCAGAGGTGGAAGAGACCTTTAAAAAACTTTCCCAGCTCTCTCAAGTTACCTTCAATTTTCTAGCCTAGCGATTAGGAAGGCATGAAGAGTGAGAGAAAACCAGATCAAGCCACATCCTCCCATATGATAACTTTCGGGCAAGCCTGGTTCTTCTATGGAAAGACCTGGCCTTGCACAAGACACTGTGTCTCCCACATCTGGACTTTTGCATGGGCTGCCCCCATGCTTGGGAGGACATGAATTCTCTCTTTACAGGCACCTTAAGAATCTCTGGTTCCCTTCGAGACTCAGCTCGAGCACCCCCTGCCACATGAGGCTTAGCCAGATTTGCCTTAGTTGTTCTTCCAAAGTGCCTATATCTACGCCTTATATCTAGGTATATTATGTATTCCTATATATGAACATGAGACAGCATAGTAAGGACGTAGTGCCTAAAATGGGGGCTTTGAACCCAGAAAGACTTGGATTCAGGTCCTGCCTCAGAAAGATACTGGCTGTGGGACCCTGGGCAAGTCACCTGACCTTTGGGTGCTCTGGGCGACTCTCTAAGATATTAAGTCTGGGAGGTGCCCACCTGCACTGGTTGAGGGAAGTTTCCTCATCCAGGCATTCCCTATGACAATGCAATCTCAATTCCAGTCCCAATCCCACACATGTCCTTGTTGCCTCTGCTGACGATGTGAATTTGTCGAGGGCTGAGGCAGTTTAATTTTTGCTGTTGTATTCTCAGCACCTAGTGCAGTGTCTGATACTTAAGGCCAAGTAAGTCCTTGCTAGATTGATTCTCTGTCTCTGAAACTGGTCACAAGAACAGAAATTTTGGTCCAGGAAGTGACATAGCCATCACCTACCACAGGGACTCAGCACTGTGCCAGGGACACTCCCCTAAAGGAACTGCCCTCCACAAAGTCACATTTTGGAAGTAAAAAAAAGTAACAAAGTAAAACAATCTCTTATTAAGCACAAAAGTGAAAACAATGATAGCTATGTAGAGACTAAAAGATGACAGGAATTCAAAGAAGAGAAAGGAAGAAAACCTTAGGTTGTCTTCTCATGAGGACCAAGCCAACCAATTTCATTCTGGAGAGCAGGAGCACAGGGACAGCCAGGGTGGGATGGGGGAAGGGTCTCCATTCTACCTTTGCAGATGAGTTAGGAAGGTTAAAATTCGAAGTGGGGTTTTGAGGAAACATTCTTCCAAGGGAAATCCACAACTTTTGGATTTTTAAAAAAATGTATGGGTTGTTGTGTTTCTTTTTAATTAGGAGAATAATGGAATGAGGCAAAAATATTCCTCTGAAGAAGAGAAGCAAGTCAGGGAATCATTTTTGTGTGTTTCTATTTTTGTCCCTTTGCAAGGGCCTTGCAGCACCAAAGCTCCATTTACATAATAATGCTGATGATGATAATGGGAGCCTGGATTTATAGACTATCTTCCTTTCAAGGGCTCAGTAAGTTTTATATAAATACCTCATTTCTCTACTCAACTGCCAAATGAAATAGACTTTACTAGTTACCTATGGGGAAACTGAGGCATAGACCATATGGCTGGGTCCTGCTGATGGAAATAGCAGAACTTCTTAGATACAATTTGACAAACATTTATTTGTTTGTTTGCTTACCTGATGTTTATTTATTTCTATGTTACAGGCTCCTTGGGAGCAGGGCCTGTTTTATGTAACTTTGTAACTCTTCCTGCATCTAGAACATTGCTCTGCAAACAGCTGGTGATTATTAACCATTTGTTGATTGAATTGATGACTGTAAAGCAGGGTCTGATGCCTACTGACTGCTTGATCCTGGGGGCAAGTCATTTAAACTCTTGGTGTCCTGAGGCAATTTTCTTTTTTTCAAAAAATAGATTTTTATGGCTAGCTTTTGTTTTTCCACTAACTAGAGTTCTTCCTTTCTCAGATCTGCCCCTTATAACAAGATGTTTTTAAAAAGAAAAATGAGAAAGAAGAAGAGAAAAAAATCAGCAAAACTGGTCAATATATACATACATACATATACACACATAGTATACACATATACACACACATGTATACATATACATGTATACACATGTGTATGCATATATACACATATAAACATGTTTATATAGACATATATACACATGTGTATACATATATACACTACGCACATATGTATACATATATACACATATACATACATACACATATATAAAAGAACTGAACCACAATCAACAAAAATATATACTGGTGTGTGTATTTTCATTTTTTAGTCCTGTCCAACTCTTTGTGACCCATTTTGGGGTTTTATTGACAAAGATGCTGGAGTGGTTTCCTATTTCCTTCTCCAGCTCATTTGACAGATAAGGACACTGAGGCAAACAAGGTCAAGGGTCATACAGCTAGTAAGTGTCTGAGTCTGGATTTGAATGTAGGAAGATGAGTCTTCCTGGTGTCATGACCAGAACTCTACCCACTGCATGGACTAGCTGTACAGTGTGTGTATATGCTTCTGTATAACTTGTGTGCATGTGTCTGTGTGTATATGCATGTTTCTATGTGTAAACACATGTGTATATACATATTTATATGTGTCTGTGCGTGCACATACATGTATATATACACACTTGTATGTACATGTTGTATGTGTACACATACATGTGTGTGTACACAGGGAGGTGTGCATGTAGATATGTGTATAATATACATAAGAATGATTAACATGAATTATACATATATATGAATGAGACCACCCAAGTATACTGCTTTCTGTGTGTACACACATGTATATATGTGTGCATGCATGTGAGTATCTGTGTATATGTATGTCTGCATGCATACACATACAAATTGTATGCACACATTTACATGTGTGTTGTGTGTATACATATGTGTATGTATATATACACAGAGAAGCGTGTATGTGTATATGTATATATGTATATATAATATACATATGAATGATTAATATGAATTATATATGTATGAGACCACCCAAGTGTACTGCTCTGTGTATGTACACATACATACATGCATGCATACATGCATACATACATACACATGTGCATGTGTGTGTATGTTAGTACCAGTATCCTTGGGTGGTCTCATTCATTCATAATCCACTTTCTCAACAAGCATTTATGAAGTACTGATTACAAGTATGATTCTGTGCTTGGGGATATAAGAACAAAAGGAGGAAGCTGGGTACAAAGATAGATCCCTGACCCAGGGCACAGAACCTGGGTTCAAATCCTGACTCTTAAAACCACGTGACTCTGAGAAAATGACATCACCTCTGGGGCCTCAGTTTACCCATCTGTAAAATAAAGAGGCTGGAGTAGATGGCATCTGATGGCATCCCTCCCAGTTCTCTGTCTGTGCCCCTTGAGCCCACCTAACCTGCTTCTTTTAAGTTCTTTTTAAGTTCTACTTAGTATCTATGTCATCCATTTGGCTCTTAGCACATATGCTCACTTTCTCTTTAAATCCGTTGAGGCAGAGAGGCACAACAGATTTGGAATCAGAAGACCAGGGATCACATCTCGATTCTGCTATTTGATACTTGAGCACAATTCACTTAGCTTCCCAGAGCCTCAGTCTTCACATCTATAAAATAATCTGTCTTAAGATCATAGAGCCACAGAGGATCTCAGAAGCCAATCAATCAATTCCCTTCCTTTTACGGAGAAGGAAACTGAGGCTGAGGGCAGTTAAGTGACTTGCCCAAAGCCACACAGATGGTAAACAATGGACAATTTGAAGCCAGGTTTTTGGACTGCCAAGATTGTTCTCTCTCTATTTGTCACAATATCTCCCACCATATCCTATTGTATACATCCTTCTTTGCCCTGAATTTCCTCTTTGGTAAAAGGAGGACACTGGCCTGAGTGGCTTCTGAGGTTCAATCTTTGTCTAAAGCAGGGATCTCATGTCCTTAGGCTTGAGTGTGCTTCTTGGTAGGTAGCCCTCCTAGCTTCCAGCACCATCAACATCTTCACATCGGCTCCCTGGTCAACTGCTCCTGGATGATGTGCCTTTGCTCCCAGTGTTGAAATGAGAAGCAAGAAAGCAGGGTTTTTAGGCCCCCGAGTGGACTTTCTGTTTGTTTGTTTTAGAATCTCCCCCCACCAAAATGTTTCCTGGACTTCCAAGCAGAGCTGCCCTAACAGGGCCAAACCACAGAAAATAACCAGGAAACCTAGCACCCTTCTTGTTTTTGTATTTCTGATCTGCTCCCTACAAGCCAGCTGTAAAAATCCCAGTGGCTCACCCTTGGAATGCAGCTGTGTGGCCCCAAGCCATTGTGTGGGTCTCTGCCTTCCCTCTTGTCTTTTCCCCAGGCTCTGATCCTCCTGCGGCTGCTTTCTTTTGCCTGGGAGGCCAATACCATCCATCAATCACTTGGCCCAACCAAGTAGCTGATGTTGCAGGACACAAAGTGAGAAGCAGTACAAACCAACCGCCCCCCATCTCCCCTGAAACGTGAGGATGATTTCTGGGTCACTTTCAACAAAAACAGTTGCTAGCCAAAGCAGGAAGAGGAGATGCCAAATCCTTAGTGACCCCAGCAGCTTCCTGTATGGTTCCCTGGCATTGGATGCCACTGGCTACAACTTGGAAAGAGGTAAAAGGAGGGACCATTGGACTATCTTTACTGGGATGATCATAAGTACTAATTTGGAGCGGGTAGGGTAGGTTGGTAAATGGGCAGCTAGGTGGTGTAGTGGACAGAGTGCCAGGCCTGAAGTCAAGAAAACTCATCTTCATGAGTTCAAATCTGGCCACAGATACTGTGTGACCATAGGCGAGTCACTTCACCCTGTTTGCCTCGGTTTCCTCATCTGTAAAATGATCTAGAGAAGGAAATGGAAAAGAACTCCAGTATCTCTGCCAAGAAAACCCAAACGGGGTCAGGAAGAGCCAGACATGACTGAAATAACTGAACAACAAAAGTTGAGAAACAGGGAACTGGATACTCTCATGCTGACCCCTACTTCTCCCCTTCTCCCCTAGAAACCAGTCTATGTGACAAAGAAAAAGGCATGCCGAGAATTCTGTCAATATCTTTGCATGACTGTGGGAAGCTAAGAAGGCTGGTGGATTGGAAAGACCCACTGGGTAAAAGCCTAGGCTCTGCTGCTCATTAGTTGTGGGCTACTGGCAAGCCATCTTTTCTCCCTGGGACTCAGTTTTCCCATTAATAAAATAGGGGTAGAAGATTGGATAAGATGATCTTTAAGGTCCCCACCAAGTTCCAATATTTTTAGAAAGTAGAAGAAGGGGGCGGAGCCAAGATGGCGACTGGAAAACAGTAACTGGCGTGAGCTCCCCACCAAGTCCCTCCAAAAACCTATGAAAAAATGGCTCTGAACCAATTCTAGAACTACAGAACCCATAAAGGGGCAGAGGGAAGCAGGACTCCAGCCCA
>CM053627.1:24516487-24573019 GCA_028646595.1 Phalanger gymnotis
ACAGGGCAACCAGAGTGTACGCCATCTTGGAATGGGGGGGGTGGAAATGGGGAGAAAATCTGTAATTCAAACGCCTGTGAAAATCAATGCTGAAAACTAAACATATTAAAAATAAATTAAAAAAAAAAAGAAAGTAGAAGAAGAAGAGTATGGTGTGAACCGAAGTAAGGGACAACACGGCACAGAGTTCTGTGGATCACAGGACATGGGAGACGGGACACAGGACACAAATCCCTGGTGACTTTGGGCAAACAATTTCTCTGGACCTCAATTCCTTCATCTATAAAATGAGAGGGTTACAGTAGATAGGCTCTCATGTCCCTCCAGCTCTAAATCTATGGACTTATTTAATACCTGTTTGACTTCGAGAAATTTCTTAATCTCTCTTAGCCTTAGTTTCCTCATCTGTGAAAGGGGATAATACCTTGCACTAGTGAGAGAAAACAGGAAGTAGTGGAACAATAACCACTGCAACAGTTCTCAAATAACACTTTAAGATCTGCAAAGTTCTTCCCAAAACTATCTCGTAATCTTCACAACAACCCTATGAGGTAGGCACCATTATTATCCACATTTTACAGATGAGGAAACGGAAGTAGAGGTTAAGTGACTTGCCTACTGTCACACTATTCTTAAGTGTCTGAGGTAGGATTTGAACTCATGTCTTCTTCATTCCAGGTCCAACACTCTAACCAATGCCCCACACACCAGGTTAGAGTGCTATATTTGAAAGCAAGCACACTCGGGTCCATTCTAGAACATCCACTCACTGTATGATGGTTGGTCATCTCTTTAAGTTACATATCATGTGCTCATCTGTATAACACTTCATTGGAATGCCTCTTCGCCAATAAAATTATACAATACTTTATATGGTTGTTGCAAGGTGGATATTCCATAAATCTTTGAAAACTCATCTTTCTGTATTACTCTGGTGCATTCTGGGAACCAAGAACTAGAAGACCCATGAGGCTATTCATGGGGGTTGAGGGCAATGAGGAAAGAGTAGATTTTCCCTCTTTTTTACAGGAGTGGAAATCAGGTCAGAAGTCCAGTCAAGAAAAAGCCATTCCTGAATCTTTTGCCTACCTCCCTTCATGGCAAGGGATCCTCACTAGACCCTCTGAATTCCCTCTGACCTTCCCTTGATGTATGCCTCATCAGAATATTCCTTAGCTTACCCAGGTAAACTCATACCCTCTTCTCTCCCTCCAACAGTCTCATAGTGATAACTGATTCTCCCCTCTGCCCCATCTCTTTCACTAGAATCTCTTTCACTACAGCTGCCTAATGTCAAATGAGTTGCTGAGGGGATTGACTCTGAAATTGATCACCTTGTCTGGATGCCAATGTGAGTCTTGGTTGGGGCACCCAAGTAATCTAGCAGGACCTGTCAACTTTGATCTAAAATCCTCCTTCACTTGTGGAAGAGTTTGGGTTTTCATTTATAGTTGGGGTGGGGGAATAGATGGGAATGTGACAGTAAGATTTAAGATGAAACATAACGTTTTTCTTTTCTCTGAGAACTGGCTAGATGAAAACCTGGAGCCAGTGGAGTCAAGTGCAAATGCAACGGGAAAAATGTTAAGCTAAAAATACCCTATCTTGGCACACAGAGCATTAGAATTAGAAAGTCAGAAAGATTTGAGTTCAAATCCTGGCTCCAATATTTATGAGCTGTGTGACCTTGGGTAAAAAAAAGTTCTTTGAGCCTCAGTTTCCTTATCTTAAATGATGGGATTGGGCTTGATGACCTCTAAGGTCTTCTCCTGTCCTAAATCTATGAGGCTTTGTAGCAAGGAACCCAGAGACAAGTCCTATCATTCAGAGAAAATGAAATCCTTGGACAGCATCATTAATGAACGCTACTGCTCACTGCACTCCTGTCTACCCCTCCAATTTCCCCCTGCTTCATTCTACCACACTCCATTCTATCTGCTTTATTCAGTTATTAGGTTCACTCGCAAACCTAAGGTAGCTTCTTTAACTTGGAAGGGCTGTGCCTTGTGCCTCCTGCTAAAGGAATGATCTGTTGACTCCGGGAATCAAACAACTCAATTCTATCCATTGTCAATCAAGCAACCCAATAGGAGTAAACCTTGAGATTAGGTCAGTATACCTCTGGGTTTCCCTCTCTAGACCTAGAGTAGAGGGATGGTGAAACAGGATAATTTTCATTTTTCCTGTGTAATGATGCTCACGTGAAGGGGTTGCTCAGGGGAGCTCCTGAGCTACATCCCGTCAAGTTGATGACATTATGGGGAGAGGGTGCATTTGTCAGAAGGGCAGCTTTCCTGGAGGCACACAGGCCCCCAGTGGCCCTACGGGGGTGACACAGGGAACTAAATGCCCCGATTGGTCTCCAGGGACTGGGGTTGCCTCCAACCTAACTGATGACTCACCAAATTCAAACGGATCGGGGGCTCACCCAATCGCCCACCTCTTACACAAACACTTGCACAGCTTTTTCATGATGTATTCCCATTTGAGGAAATGAACACGTTATTAATTCCATGTTACAAAAGAAGGAATTGAGGCTCAGTGTTGAGGAAGATGAAGGTTTTAAAATTTTAAATGACTTCTCCAAGACCACATGGCACATGGGTATCAGGAGTAACCAGGTGTTCTGACTCCAGGGCCATGGGAGAAACCGAGGCTAGGAGAGGTCTAGTGACTTTCCCAATGTCATACAGCCTGTGTTAGAAGTAGGATTCGAATCTAGGATCTCTGACTTTAGTGTCAGGGTGGATATTGAGGCCCAGAGTGCCCAAGTGCCTCAACAATGGTGATACAGATTGTAACTGGCAGAGCCAGGATTGGAATCCAGGCTCTCCAACCCCAGATCCAACTGACACTTTCCACTAAACATTGCCACCTCTCTACTTCACATTAAAACAATCACTATTGGAAGATTGTAGGGGAAATGGTGCCCTTATTATAGGAAAACCAGTATTTATTCTCTTCAACTCAGGCCATTTTTTTCAAATGGCCCTTATTGATTGAAGCCAACAAGATAGTTAAACAGAATTACAATATTACTGCATCAATACAGGCAAGATTTATAAAGGTGTTGCTAATGCCAGGATCATTTTTCCCAACGATTTTCTTCCATTGACTCAGGATAATGCAGCTAGGTGTCAAGATGGATAGAGTATCAGGCCTGGAGTCAGGAAGCCTCATCTTCCTGAGTTCAAATCCAGCCTCAGACACTTACTAGCTACGTGACCCTGGGTGAGTCACTTAACCCTGTTTGCCTCAGTTTCCTTACCTGTAAAATGATCTGGAGAAGGAAATGGAAAACACTTCAGCACCTTTGACAAGAAAAATGGGGTCACAAAGAGTCAGACTCGACTGAAACAACTGAACAACAAGAATTGAAAACCAGCTAAAGATGGGGAAAGGCTGGGTGAGAGGGAAACATAAGAATGTAGGGCTGCAAATTGATAAGAAACTGGAAGCAGAAAGGGGACAAAAAGAGAATGCTAATAGCCTGTTCTACCATCCATAGCAATGTTGGAATGATCAACCAATCAATCTTCTAGGTGCATGGCATGGGAGGAGAGGCAGGTCTAAATGATTAACTCTTCTCCCACCTGGTTCTAGCCTTAACAAGAGGTCTCAGGAAAATGGACCCCAAATAACATGTGACTGGCACCAGGAGGCTGCGCTCTGTTGTTAATAGGGTCAGGCTTCCGTGCTGTAGAGTTGATCTGGGCCTCACAAAAGGATACAATCACCCCCACCATCCCCATCCCCACCACCACCATCACTTCAGCTAGAATTAATGGGTCCTAAGGAATCAAATACCTAAACCAAGGGGAAAACTCTATTGCCACCAGGGCAACTGCCAACAGCTTTGAAACCAGATTGTCTCTTGAAACCTTTTAGAGTTTGCACTTTGAGTTTAGAATGAGCTTAGAAAAATGTTTTAAAAAGGAGAGGACATTGTCTCTCAGCCTTAGGGGAGCAGACCTGGGCACTTCAGCATGTGATATACATGAGCAGGAGGAGTAGGTGGAGCTTAAAGACAGTCTTTCCAGAGTTGTTCTTCATCTCTCACTCTCTGCCTCAGTTTCTACCTCTGTTAAGTGAGGAATTCAGACTAGATGGCACTTCCCCTCTCTGGGGCCTGTTTCTCTCTCTCCTCCCATCTCTTGCTTCCTCTCTCTTCCTAAGCGGCAAAGAAGCCTGTGCTTTCTAGGCCTATCTCTTCTTCTTCTGAACAGAAGTGCAAGAAGTACCACGATTCTTAACTTCTTTTGCCTGGCAAAAAGAGGAATAAGCATACTTTCTCTCTGTCTCTGTCTCTCTGTTTCTGCATCTCTGTGTCCGTCTGCTTCTATCTCTGTCTGTCTCAAAAATACCTAGGGTTAAGTTAAGTCTAAGAAGTGCCCATTGACAAAGACATCTGAAAGACATAGAGAACATGATCCCTTACCAGATTTGGGGTACCCCAGAGCTGGGGAGAGAGGAGAGGGGAGGGGTGGGGTTCAATGAGCCAAGGAGAACCTTAAAGGCTCTAAAGGACAGAGAACCTTAGAAGTTTCTCTTCACCTTCTCATCCAATCTAGCACTTTGTGCATAATCCAGTTTCCTACCTTATAAAAACTACTGTTCTAGATTCTATACAACAAATTGAAAAAAATAGGCCCTCACCTCAAGGAGCTTACATTCTACCTGAAAGATACAACATGTAAACCATAAGTACACATGATTATTTGAGGGGGCAAGAAAGACAACACAACCATTGGGATGACTTCCCATAGGAGACAGCAGGCCCATGATATGAACTTTTATGGGAGCTAGGGATGGAATGAGTCAGAGGTGAAATGCAAATGTGTTACAGATGGAGGCGGGGCTACTACATTGGAAAGAGCATTGGCCCCATAGTCTGAAGACCCAGGTTCAAATCCACTTAGAATTTACTTAAATTTAGATTTTAGAGGGTAGGGAGGAAAGGGAATAAGCATTTATATGGCTCCTACTATGTGCCAGACACTATTCTAAGCACTTTATAAATATTATCTCATTTGAGCCTTACAACAATCCTGAAAGGTAGATCCTATGATTATCTCCATTTTACAATTGAGGAAACTGAGGCAAAGAGAGGTTAAGTGACTTGCCTAAGATCACACAGCTAGGAAATGTCTGAGGACAGATTTGAGCTCAGGTCTTCCTGACTGAAGACCCAGGCCCAGCACTCTATCTACTATACCACTTAGCTACCTTAAAGACATTAGACCATGAGCTTTATGAGAGGAGAGACTGTCTTTTGCTTTTCCTACATCCCCAACACTTAGCACCCTGACTGGACCATAGTAGGAGCTTAATGTTTGTTGACTGACTGACGAATCTAGATAACAGAATTTTGAGAAATAGAAAAGACCACAATGATCAACTGCTCCAAATCACACCCAAACATGATGTTGGGAAATCCATTTAATCTCCATGATCCCAAGTTTTCTCATTTGTAAAATACAAGGGTTGGCATGGTTGGCCTCCTAGCCTCCTCCCAGCTCTATAATCCTTTGTAACAAAAGAATAAAGGAAGAGAAAGGGAGAAAAAGAATTTACCAAAACCAACCAGCATATCAAGGGAGTCTGCCAGTGTAGACAATGTTCTCCACCAACAGCCCCCCACTTCTCCAAAGCAGGGACAAGGATGTATTTTCTCATTTCCTCTTGTGCACAAAGCTCGAAGACATCAAAATATTTAAAATAAACCTGGAAGTGGGATGCTGGGGTGTACATTTGCAGAAGTCCATTTTCCCAGGCCATCAGCTGCTACCTGCTTCTCTCTCAGTGGCTGGGAAAGTAATCCAATTCCCTCCTAATGAAAGTTTAAATGGTTTGCTCCTCTGACTTCAAGTTTCAGCTGCCTCTATAATAAAGTCCATGACATTTTCAATAAAAAGTAATGAAAGAAAAGGAGGCCTCATTCAGGGAAGGGGCTCTAGTCATCACTGCCCAAGCATTATCCTATTTTCTACTAACAGTTGTTCAGTGACCAAGTTAGAAGAGGTACATTGTAGGAATGACTTCTCCAATGGGGAGAGAATTAAGGCAAGATGGTTTTTTTTTCTTTTCTTTTTTTTTGCAGTGGATTTTAAAATCCACAGGAATCTATTACAGTTGCTGCCTGGCCCACATGGAGACCAAAAGCAGCCCCAAGGAGCATACTTAGCAGGCAAAAATCAAGGAGCAGGACACATTCAGTGAGGCTAAAGACTGAATCAAAGAAAGCCTCCATTGGGACTATGTTAGGGGAGATGCAAAGGTTTACTTGCAGAGGGAGAAGACAGGAACAGGACAGTCTGAAAGCCTTGGCATAAGAGAGGGCTGAAAGATTGATTGTGGTAGCCTTTGTCTAACCATCTACAAAGAATCAGTTGGGATTCATTCAACTCTCCTACCCCCCAACATGGGAAACCCTTCAAAATAGGTACAGACATCCCATGCTGCTGATTGGGGTAGGCTTTTGAGCTCAGAGATTTTACCTTGAGATGAATATGGAGCATAGTCATGCCAATGGCTCCAAGCTAGTCAGGAGCGTTGCATAACAAATGGCTTCCCCAAAAACATAAGCCCCAGGGACTCTTGATCTTGTGTGTGTGTCTGTCTGTATGTGTGTGTGTGTGTGTTTGTCTGTCTATCCCAGACACCTTTGGCCATCTAGTGACGTCTATGGACCCATTCTCAGAATAATTTTAAATGCATAAAACAAAATATATGAGTGCAAACAAAAAAGTTTTGAAATATAGTTTTTAAAATATTTTTAAAACACTAAAGTCATTGATCTCTGTTTAAGAATCCCTAGACTAGGAGAAGGCAAGATAGGAAGCCATCTAAGGCAAAACATATGAATGAATGAATGAATGAATGAATGAAATTAAACAATCTAATGTGAAAAAAATACATTTTAGGCATTATTATGCCTGCTACTCTGCTAAGCACTGTAAACATAATTATAGAAAAAATATGGTTACTAGCCTTGAGGAGTTAACATCCTGATAGGGAATCATGGGACAATGAAGAATATTTTGCTCTGGGAAGGTGAGTAAAATCATAAGGCAATCAAAAGACATCTCTTCCATAAATCATAGAAGTGTCAACTTGATTACTCTTCCCAGAGCAAGAGGTAGGAAGGGTTAGTACCCACATAGCATGCAAAGCATATTATATACATCCTGGCACAAATGATGTCAAAGTGAAACATGGTTGGGGATTTGGGGCCAATTAGAGATAGTGAATTCTTACCAGTCAGAATAGCATGGCATTAGGGTAGGAGTTTCATTTAAGTGGCTTCACTCTACCAGGATACACTCTGGTTTAGAGGGTTTGAAAGCAGCAAGATAGATGGCAAGATGGCCAGGAGTCTGGGGGCAGCTAAATATACTTTTGGGGGAAATATAATACTTTTCAACATTTCTTTATTACAAATACCCATGGAGCAGGGACTATAAATCTCTCTCTTTCCAGCATTTTGGTATCCATGCTGGGAGGAGTTAGTTCTGATTCTTTTTCATCCTAGAAATGATCCCAAGTAACCAAATTGCCTTGCTAAATAGTGGTTTAGATTACAGAAGATAGAGAAACAATAGAGAGAAGGCCAGGAAATGGAGTTTTCCAAAGACTGAGATAGTAGGAGAGACTGACATAAGGATGCTGAGGAAGAGAGGAAATAGACATTGGTAAAATCTACTTCAGATTAAGATAGATTCACTTTTATGATCCAAAAACTAGGGCTTCCCTCAGCAGTCTTGAGACATCTCCCTTGTGTTGGTTGAGGCTATGAGGATCTTGTACAAAGAAAGGGAAGGTTTAAAAACAATGAATATCTTTTAATAGGGTGTGGAAGTTGAACTGAAAAAAAACCCCATTCTTGGAAACTTGCCTCCTTTTAAGCCAGAGTGGAGGGCTGATCCCCTGAGAAAGGGAATGAGTACCATCTACTGGAGGAGAGCCAAACTGATGAACTGTGGAGGGCAACAACCAGAGCTGTGAGCCAAGAACTGAAAAGGAGGTCTGAGCATCATGAAGCAAGAGCTATTGAAGACAAAGTGATGGAAAGAATTCCACTTCCCTACTGAGAGCTAAGACAAGCTATAGCAGAAAGGTAGAAGAAGGCAGAAGATAGGATCACTAACAGACAGCAGTGACCCACAACTCCTGCTTAAGAGCACCAAGGGGTAAGAACTGCTAGAGGCAAACAATGTGGCTCAGAGAGAAGAGCCCTGGAAGGGAGCCTTGGTTTGATGAAATAAGCCCCTTCTACTCTCTAACTGGAGCCCCACCCAGGGCAGTATTGTAAGTAATTGAGATTGTACAGATCTTTTGAAGTAGGTTGTTTAGTGAGGGATTGGAGATGGAGGAAGAAAAAAGGGGCTGAAGGTGGTTGTAACATTGTTTCTATAGGCAGAGAAGCGAATCTTGTTTCTATTAACCTATAAATGAAACCATTCATTTTTGTACCTTGGGAGTCTGTATGCTCATAAAGAGAACTTTGAAAAAGCTCAGATACTTAAGTTTCCATATGATCTTGGAGGGGGCAATGAGTCAGAGAAGAGCCCCTGAAGTGAACCCAGTTTCTTGGTATTAAGAAAGAACCCTAGGCACATAGGTTATGAGCATCTGCTTGACACTGGAAAATTCTGATTTCCATTTACAAATGAGATACAGGGGCAGCTGGTGGTACAGTAGATAGAGTTTCCTGAAATCAGGAAGACTTGAGTTCAAATCTGAACTCAGTCATTTACTAGCTGTGTGACCTTGGAGGAAAATCACTCAGCCTTTGTTTGCCTCAGTTTCCTGACTCTATAAAATGGGAATAATACTAGCACCTAGCTCCAGGGGTTGTTGTGAGGATCAGATGAGATAATATTTGCAAAAATGGTTAGTACAGTGCCTGGCATACAGTAAGTGCTGCATGAATCCTGACCTTCCTTATACTTGTATCATTTTGTAACATATAAATTGTAGGCCCAGCAATGGATACTATCCTGTTATCCAAGCTCAGTTCAGAGAAGCTCGTCATTAGAAATGGGCCACCAGAAGGTAATTTTTTTCCAGCTACATAAATTCACAAGAGCAGTCTACACAAGGGTGAATGAAGGTGCCATTTGAATCGGTGAAAGCCCACCACCACCACCCCACACACATACACATTAACAGAATCATGAGTTCTTAAAGCACTGAAGGGAGTGAAATGTCATATGTTACAATGGAGACGTGGGACTGGAAAATGGGTAGGAACATCAGGGAAGGGCACAGTTTTCAAACACACGGTGAGAAGGAGGAGGCTCTAATTTTCAAACCTTACCTAGGTGTCTCCATTCTGCACTCCAGTGTCTGGGAGCCAAATTCCTTCTAAATCCCTACATCTTTTCCAAATCTGCAGCATTCTGCGGGTGTGTGTAAGACACACCCCAGAGAGACGTCCCAGTGACAAACTTCTACCACCCCTGGGCTCTCCAACAGTTTCTATGAATGTGAGATTTTTTTATTTCATTGAGAGTTTACAAAAAACAACCAACTTTCCATCTGGTTTCCAAGGTATTCCTCCCAATAGACTACAAGTGCATATGAGGTCCTGGGGGAGAGATGTAAAGACCCATGGTCCATTACGTTTGTTGTTTGCACTTCTATCTGAAACAGAAACATAAATGAGAAATCATTTTTCTTCTCTTATGGGCTCTTTCGCCTGGCCAGATTCCACTCATTTCTATAGGTACAGTAATAAATCCCCATCTTGGCAATGGTGCCAGCAGTATGTCCATTTCTCCATTACTATTATTTTGTCACAAGTGATAAATGATGTCAGACGAGGCTGTTGAAAAGACAAGAAGTTGAAGGCGTGCAGGGAGTGGAGCATTCAATTTCCAACTTGAGGATTTTAGTAGGATTTAATGAGCCACTCTCTGTGGATTACCATAAAGCTTTTGACTTCATGGTTCCTATGCAAGCATGCATGCTAGTGATTGTTATGGGTTTTTAACTCACCTAATCTGATGCCTGTATGGCAATCAGCAGTCAGTGGTCTCAAATGCAATAGGAAGAGATTGTTTGGAGGACCCAGAGTCTGGGCAGGTGACCTCTGATGACCTCTCTCCCTTGCCCTGGGCTGTGCAACTCAGAAGAACTGTTGGAAACTAAGCGAAGATGTCTTGGAAAGAGAAGATTTGGTGACTGCAGACAAAGGAAGTGGCTGACATGTGGCCAACCCCATTTTTGTCTATTAGTCTAATGATCTTATTAATGCTATTGTTAAAAAAAGTTATCCTAGGTGACATCCACTCAAACTCAACCAACAATATATTGTCAAGCATCAAACAAATGTTTGAATTAAGATAATTTTTTAAAATGGAAATTAGATCAAGAGGATTTCTTTTTTATAAAAATGGAAGGGTTCATGATACTCATATAGGATCTGGTCATTTGCTATCAGAAGCTAGAGCTCATTCTTAAGAAGTCCAGACTTATTGATCAATGACAATTTTGCCAGGAAATGGTAGAAACTGTGCAATATATCATTGCAGAAATCTGGCATGTATAGAGGACCTCAAAAGCCACAATCAATAGGTAAATAAAACTCAGAAGAAAACCACCATAGTCACGTAGAGTACAAAAGAACCAAAGATACCAACTGTCAGAATAAAAATTCCCTGTTCGACAATTGGAAAGCAATCTAGCAGAAATTGAGTTTAGACCAGCATCTCACACCATATACCACAGTAAGATCCAAATGGATTCTGTGTCCCAATTATAAAAGGTCTGATTATAAACAAATTAGAAGAGAAGGAAAGAAAATGTCACAATTATGGGTAGAGAGAAAATCCTTACCTAAACAAGAGATAGGAAAGAGCATGCAAGAAAACATGGACTCAATTAGCAAAATTTAAAAGCTTTTGAACAAGCAAACTTAAGATGCAGTTAGAGCTAGAAGGAAATAGTTACCTCTGTGTGTGTGTGTGTGTGTGTGTGTGTGTGTGTGTATGTGTAATCGTTGCAGCAATGGAGGATATGACTGAGTGGCCAGAATTATACAACAGAAGCTTACCGATCTTCATTAGCTTATAGATGACAAATCTCTGTACTACAAAGACAAATCTCAAAAAATCCCTGGAGAAGTGAACAAACAAATTGTACTGGGACCAGAAGACTATCTAAGAAGAAAAAAAAATAGTCACCTGGATATGACATTTGGTTCATGAAAATTTAAAGACAACATTTTGGATAGATGTTCTCATCTTGCACATGTACAACCTCTAAACAACATAGGATGAAAGTTTCTCAAATTATGGAAAGCTAGCAGAAGAAATTAGAAGTAGAGAAGAAGGGGAAGGAGCACATATCATCCCCATCATTCCTGTCTGCTTCTGAAGTCAGTCTGAAGATGTTTCCCATGAGTGTAGAGATCTAACCCTTCATTCAATCACAAAAAAATCAATTATTTTTATTTAGCTGTGTAATGGTCTGCCAAACATTAAACACAGGACAATAGGAGGTACATGACTTATCCTCACACCATCTTCATCTGAGCTCCATTGACTATAATATGGGAAGAATATAAAGTAATAATTATAGTGAGGACTGACACAATGTTTTAAGTCTGTAGGGATTCTTAACCTAGGCTTTGGGTACTTATTTTTTAAAAATAATAATAAAAATATTTTCATTGCTATATTTCAATATAGTTTGTTTCTTTTGTAATCCTGTGTATTGTATGTAATTAAAAATATGATTCTGAGAAGGGATCTGTAGGTTTTCCAGACTGCCAAAGGGTCCATGGAACACAGGCTGCCTGCTTCGAGGTTTGCCAAGTAATTTGTAGCCATCGTTATCTTGTGTACTCCTCTCAGTAATCTGTTATTATATCAGCACCTAGCACAGTGCCTGGCGCATACCTGACATTTAATAAATGCTTCTTGACTTGGCTTAGTTAGGGAGATTGTTGCAACAGATAAGGAAAGTTTTTGCGCCAAGATAACTCAGCTAGTTCTACTGTCCAGAGTCTTAGCTACGTCCCCCACTTTTTAAATGGGCTTCATGAAGACTACAGATTACTGGTGAATTGGGGTAGGAGGGAAATCATTCTGTTTCAATTGATGGAAAAACTGATTAGTTTGATGTTACCCTGATGAGCGAGGCTTCCCTTGGCTAGGGATGAAGAGATGGATCAGCTTAGCTAGCATTTAGTCTGGGAACCTAGGCAAAGGTCAAGGTGCACCCAAGCATGGGTTGCCACCGCCTGATGGGCCAGCTGAGACGCAGGTTTTTAAATGAGCTAATGAGTTCAGTCTTGGATGCAGAAAGCAAGATGGAAACATGCCATCAGTGAGAGGAAGCCTTGAAAAAGGACCCCAATTCTGGCTAGAGAAGAGAGAGGAAGGTCCGGGAAGAGACTTAAGGTTTTTAGATACAAGACTTTATGAGAGGGTGTGAGAAATGTTTAGTTGGTCAGATTTAATCAGTTTAGCTAAATAATTCTGGGTAAGGTTCTAGTATGCCCTCTTGAACGTTTATACCTTTGTGTGTTATTTCTGAATTTCCTCTTTTTCCCCCCATCAAACTCTGTACAAAGCATATCTTATTCTCAAGAGTTACTGATTTCTACCATCTATCTCACCACCAGCTACTAGTGCAACTCTATCCTGGAATTAACCATTTATGTACTTGGTATGTGAAATAGATATATACATATATACATACATAAACACATGTATGTGTATGTGTATCATTCATATTATATATGTGTATATACACACATACATGTGTATATATATTCATGTATGTATTGTATATGTATGTATATGTACATGTGTCTGTAAGTGCATGTGTACATATGTTCACCTACAGACAGAGGCATGTATGTGTAGGTACATATACATACACGCACTTATATGTGGGTGTGCTTATGTACATGTACACAGAGAGAGAGAGAGAGAAAGGGAGAGAGTGAGGAGAAGGTAAAGGGGGAGGGGGAGAGACAGAGACATGTTGCCCTAATAGAATGTAGGCACCTTGAGGGCGGGAATTATTTCAATTTGGTATCTGTGTCCCTAGAGACTAGCAGAGCATCTGGCAGACAGGCCGGCCATCAATGACCCTTTATCAAGCACCTACATCCTAGGTGTTAAATTAATTCTTATCGGCCCATTGGAAAGCAGGTAGCCAAGGGGTGGAGAGACAGTAGAGCAAATGTCCAGAGCCATAAGTATCAGAAGTCATTTGGAGTCAGGTCCTGGGATCAGGGTGTGGCCAAACTTAAAAGTGAGCTGCTCAAAGCTGAGACCTAGAGTGGAGATTTCATTTTCCCTGCCTTGGGTATTTTGATTCCAATTCAAGGCTTCCTTCAAGCCCCCTTTCCTTCTACAATCCATATCACTAAAGGTTTGATGTACTAGTAAATTTAGGGCTAGTAACCAATCCATAGTAGACCCGCTATTGCTCATTTCCCTTTCTAAAGCAAGTTCGCGCTCTCTCTCTCTTTCTTTCTCTCTCTCTCTCTGTCTCCCTCTCTCTCTCTGCCTGTTTGGGAAGGCTTCCTGCATATACAATGAGGGCATCTTCATGTACAGTCTTCATTCATTTATTCTCTAATGGAATGGAAGCTCCTTGAGGGCAAGGACCATCTTTTGCCTCTTTTTGTATCCCCAGCCCTTCACACAATGCCTGGCACACAGTAGGCACTTAATAAATGCTTAGTGATTGAACAAATTTATCTTTGTAGCCTCAGGATCCATTCTAGTTCCCTGTATATTGTTGTTGTTTGGTCCCACAGGACTCTTCATGGCCTTATGGACCATTCCACACCAATACTGGTCATAGAGGTTTTCTTGGCAAAGATATTGGAGCGGTTTGCCGTTTCCTTCTCCAATCGACTAAGACAAACAGAAGTTAAGTGACTTGCCCATGGTCACACAGTCAGTAAGTGTCTGAGGCCAGATTTGAACTCGGGTCTTTCTGGCTCCAGGCTCGGTGCTCTATCCACTGCACCATCTAGCCGCTGGGTTCTTAATTCAAGTGGGTGATTTTAATGCCCTGGGTAACTCCCTCTGCTGATGTCTGCAGCTTATAGACTTAAAAAGGTGTCTGAGATGCTAATAATTAATAATAAGAACAGCAGTCAGCATTTATATGATGCCTACTGTATGCACTGTTTATAATTATTATCTCACTTGACCCTCACAACAACCCAGAGAGGTAGGTGCTATTATTATGCCCACTTTATAGTTGAAAATGCTGAGGCAGACTAAGTGGTTAAGTGGTTAAGTGACTTGAACAGAGTCACAACTACTAGGTGCCTGAGGACAGAGGCCTTCTGTGGTTGAACCACAGGGAAGAACCCTGGTCTTCCAGATTCCAAGCCCAGTACTCTAGCAAGTAGGCTGGGAGTCACATAGCTCCTAGGTGGGTCAGAACCAGGACTTAGACCCAGCTCTCCTTGACTCCAAGGCTGACCCTCTGCTCCCTCAGGCTGCCTCAGGAATTCCACTGCAAATGGAAAATCACATCATGCAATAATTAAGTAACCCATTTAAGACAACAAACTGTTTTTAAGGCCTTTCTGCATCTTAATTGTTTATATGCAAACGATCCTAATTACAAATGAGTCTCTCAGTTTCTATTTAGGGACAGGATTATAGCAACAGCAATTACTGGTTCCAGTGACTAGATAGTGAACTCCAGAAGGGGATGGGAAGCATCTTCCTTAGATCTGCCCCGCCCCACCCTAGCTCCTAGAGCATAGAACTGAGTTAAGGAATTGGTGGCTGCCTGTTGAATAAATATGAGACCTAAAGATACACAAAAATATGAAAAATATGTGAAAGCACAGGACTGCAGTGTATGGCGAAAAGGGCCGGCTCTGATTCAGAGGACCTGTTTAGTTCCCATCTCCGACATTCGCTACTAAGGTCCTGAGCTACGCCTCCCTAGATCACAGTGTCATCCTCAGTAAAAATAAGCAGTTTGGTGAAGCGGTTTGGTCTAGATGGCTTCTGAGACCCCTTCCAGCTCTGCATCTACAGTCCCAATATCTCATTTCCCTCTATGGAGGAACATCCATTCCCGACTCCACAGAGTTGGAAGGAATCAGGGCAGAGATAATACAATCTCCCCACTGCAGAGGAGGACCTTCAAACTCAGATAGGGCAGGTTAATTTCCCCAAATCATACACTAGGAAATGGCAGAACTGAGGTTCCAACCTAGGTCTTTTGATTCCACATAGAACCTTCTTTCCTCCCCAGACATTATGCCCCAAGGCCAGAAGGCAGCACTCAGTTGATTGGATTGCTCTATGTCCTTGGAGCCTGAATGAGGGAGCCCATGCCCCTACCTAGCTGTCAAAATTAGGGCTGGCACTTCTGGGAGGCATCAATGCCAGAGAAGACCCAAGTGCCCTGAGAGAAGTAATTAGCCGGGTGTCAAGGCCAGCGCCTCTCCCACCCCATATGGTCTTGAGAGCCATCAAGCAGCTGGGTCGGCTGGGAATCTGCCTGTGGGCCCTGCAGGCTGAAGCACTTCACATGCAAAGCCAGCTGTCCAGTCTTCCCCAGAACAAGGATTCAATTGGGAAGGGGCTGCCCAGCTAAATCTATCACTTCACAGCCTTGTTGACCTTTCTGTTGGGTCCTTCTGTTCCGGCTTGGGGGCCTGTTCCAGGGTAAATGATCAGATTTCAAGGTGGTGAGAGGTGGCCCTCCTCATGGTCACTCTGGGATTTCCTGGGTCATGATTAGGCCCCACTTCTGTAGACAAGAGATGCTGTTCTCAAGTCCTTCATTCCACCAGGACTTCCTGACAAGGGACCAGAGCTCTTCCCCCAAAGCCCAATTAGGCTCTGGCTCTCATCAGATAGGAGAGTGCTTGAAACCAGTTCCCTGAATGGGGCAGGGACCAAGAGATGCTCTGCCTGTGGAATAAAATTAAACCTTTGTTTGCCTGGCAGCAGCAGACTCACAGGGAGACAGGGCTGTATAATAGAAAACCACTGAAAATGGGGTTTGGGTTTGAATCCTGCTGCCACCAATTGCTACTTGCCTCTGTGACCTTAGCCAAGCTATTTCACTGCCCTGGGACTCAGTTATCTCAATAAAATAGGGTTGAGCTAAATCAGGAGTCCTTAATCTGGGTTCCATTAATGTATTTTTAAATTGATCAACTAATAACCAAGAGACATTTATTAAGTGCCTACTTTGTGCCAGGCACTGTGCTAAATGCTAAACATTTTTTGGTCACTGTATTTCAACATAATTGGTCTCCTTTGTAATCCTATAAATTTTGTTTTACACATTTGTTTTATGCAGACCATGATTCTGAAAAGGGACCTGGAGGCTTCCCCAGCCACAGGCAAAGGAGTCCAGGACATAAATAAGGTTAAGAACCCTGGGGCTACATGACCAAAAAGGTCCTTTCTAGCCTGAAATCCTATGATAATAGTGATTGATACAGTGTTGCATTGCAACCTATGAAGGATGATAGTCCGTTGGAATACTGGAGTCAGAGGGCCTGGGTTCAGATCTCATCCCTGATGTTTATTACCTGTGTGACCTTGTGCAAGTTCTGGGGCCTTATAGCTTCTACGATCCAGATTAGTTTCTGGAACTGGTGTTGTCAGTTTCTGGGGGTAATTTTTAAAGGAGTATGTCCTCTAAATTCTCCTGTGGAATCTGCTTTATAAACTTGGGGTCATTTGGCCTTGGTCACAACAGATTTTGACAGATGATACTCAATAAAACATGTACACGAACTTCTCCTTAAAAACATATACACAATGACCTTGGACCTCCATTTCCTTTTCTATAAAAATGAGGAGTTTGGATTTGCTGCCCTCTGAGGTCCCTTCCAACTTTAAATCTGTGCTCCTACAACATCTTATCCAAATTCTTAGTACCTCTCCTGCTTCGATATCACCAGTATCTTACTTTAATAGGGAGGTGGGAAGGAGGGATAAAGCAGGAGAATAGATTTATCCTATTGGCCACTTTGCTGGGGCCTCATGGATAGGCACACTTTGGACACTGCTGAGGTCCCTCAGCTACCTGGGTTCTTGAGACAAGAGACCCTTCAAAGGCATAATCTTCTTCCCCTGTGCTTAGCATGTGTGAATTCTTGCTAAGAATTTAGAATTAGAGCTAAATTTTTCCTGTGCAATAAATTATCTAGTGAATACATTGCCATATTTGTTTTTGAAGTAGAATTCCCTGCTCCACCAAGTCTAAGGATATTTTATTTCTATGTGCTCAAAAGAGATGTATCCTTGTTTTCAAGGAGAAATCCATGTATGTGTTTTATTGAGTATCATCTGTCAAAATCTGTTATGACCAAGGCCAAATGATCCCAAAGTTTACAAGGCCGATTCTGCAGGAAAATTTAGAGGACATTATTCTTTTAAGAATCAACCCCAGAAACTGATAACTTCAGTTCCAGAAACTAACTTGGATCATAGAGCCTATAGGGGCCCAGAGTTAGGAATTGAACCCAGATCTTCTTTCCACTGTACCATGATGTTACAGACACTATCACCACTACCACCTACCCCTTAGAACTCTCCACCACCAATTAGCCCTTCTGGCCTCTAGCAATGCTTCAGCAAATTCGGATAATCCTACATGTTAATAAGACTGGAGCTTGAACCTACTAGAAAGGACCCTCAAGGTAATATCCTTTAATCATACTCATTCCACAGTTGTAGAGATGAAAACCCAGAAAGGTTAAGTACTACCTACCTCCGGATTACCTATACAATCAGTAGGAGAGGAAGAATTTGAACCCAGGGCTTTAGATGGGAAATTCAGCGTGCTGTCCATGGTACCATGCTGCCTCACAATGATGTGTGACGCAGCATTTATATTGTCTTTCATCTCATCTTCACTCTTTATTTTTTTAAATATTCCTAGCACATCCCTAACCCCCTGTCAAAATGAAAAGGGCTACACAAAGAGAATGAGGTTGGTGTTCTCCAGAATCCTGTTTCTGCCTTGACTTCCTTTCTCATTGGTCTTTCTCTCATGCTCTTGACCTTTCATTTTTCCCCTCCCTCCCCTATAAAGTCCATTCTGATGAGGAGTTCTGGAGCATTGTCATTGGGTGAACTGAGGTTGTTAATCTGCAGTGGCCCAAGGGCTCCTGATCAGCTGCCAACCATATAGATAAGAGTAGAGAAGAGCTCGATACAGAAAGATGTTGATGAAAACAGTCTCCTGCCTATTCCAGGGGAAATAAGCTACCAACCTTCTTTATACCAGGAAAGCTTTCAGGACAAATACAAGTCACTCATGTCAGAAGGGACTAATCAGGTGGCCGTTCTAGTCCCAGCAGTATATCTGGAGCAGTTATTTAGCGCTTATTGTGTGCCTGGAGTCAGGAAGATCTGAGCTCAAATCTGACCTCAGATGCTTTCTAGCTGTGTGACCCTGAGCAAATCACTTAACACTGCTTCAGTTTCCTCATCTGTCAAATGATCTGGAGAAGGAAATGGCAAACCACTCCAGTACCTTTGCCAAGAAAACCTCAAATGGGGCCACGAAGAGTTGAACCCAATTAAAAAAAACGACTCAACAACAAAAATATGTCAGGTGCTATGCTAAAGGGATTCTGGTGACATAAGACAGTTCTTGCCCTCGAGGAGCTCACATTCTAATAAGGAAAGGCAGCATATAAAGGGGAGGTGGAATAGTGAAGGGAAAGGGTACCCAAAGAGTCATTCACAAGGAGAAAGAGAAGTTCAGAGTCTAGTCAGGAATGAAATGAATTGTTATAGGAAAGTAGTCAGAAATCAAAAAAGTGTAGTTGCGGGGCAGAGGGTTCACTAAGATGTGAGGGTCCCTCACATCTCTCCCCTGGGGCAAGGGAGAAGAGAAATCCAGAGAGTGAAATTGGGAATCAAACGGGAAAATGGCATTTAGAAGGCTAGCATCATTGTCTTTGTAATCCCAGTAATTAGTATAATGCCTGGCACATAGTAGGCACTTAACTAGTGCTTCTTGTTTGACTGATGTAAATGCAGATCTCTCAAACAATGGAATGGGAGTGGGAGAGGGAGGAGCAGACTCGAATCTGTAGAGATTTTTAGAGCAGGAAGAGATCCTAGAGAATACCCAGTCCAAGTTCTTCATTTTACAGGGGAGGAAACTGAGACACAAAGTAGGAAAGTGTCTTGCCCAAGGTCATGCATCCTATTAGCATTGTTGCTCAGTAAGGAGCTGGCAGGGACAGCCTTCCAGCCCCATAATCCAGCTCTGATCCTTCTGAGAGAGATTTCAATAATCTTCATCACAGCTGTAAATGCTACCTGGAGCTTGGGTTGGAGCTATCATAATGAGCTCCTTCAGCAAAGTTTACCCCTTAGTTCTGCTGTGGCTGGGGAGGGGGTGAGGAGAGAGAACATTTTGGGGAATGGCAAAACCCCTTTCCTAGAAGGAGGTCAGAGGAATGGGTCAAAGGGGATATAAATTCATTCCCTGCCATTTTTATTAAATGCCACTGAAGCCATGGTGGGTGGCACAGGCCCTAAGCTTTAAGCACCATCCTGAATTCAAGCAAAACCTTAAAGGCTTTATCTATAGGTATTAAATATAACATTAGGACTCATTTATGGTACCCAGATGTGGCAGGACTCTTAACATATAACTCAAAGGAGAAATTCACTGTGTTTCTCCTGCTTCCTTGATCCTCCTACACACACCCTCAAAAAAAAAAATAAAGACCGATGCCTGTAATGGTGCTTACTAAAACACTAATGGTCCAACTAAGACCCTTTCAGGGTTTCATAACTCACTTTCCCCAATTCTATTACCTATATTATGCTGCCTCTAAGAAAAGGGAGAATAGAGACGTGAATCAGAGTCAAAGAAAATTGGAAGAGAAGGGGAAAGGGCAATAAAAAGTCAGCCACAAAGCCTTTCTGCTTTGTTAGGAATATCAGGAAACAGAGCAAATCAGCCCCATTCCACACCGTTCCTTCATAGATTCCACCGCCTCTTGTTATACTCTGCGACTGATGAAAGCACTTTATTCCTGGTAGGCCAAAGACAATGGAGAGAATGAAAAGATGCTACAGCCCAAAGCAACCACCCAGTCTAGTCCCCTGTCTTCAGGCAGAGGGTTTGATGTCTAGCTTCTTCTGGACAGTCTCCAGGGATCCACAACCTTTACAGTGTTTCACTCCACTGTCATTCTTCTTTATATCTAACCTGCATCTCTATCTCTGAGAATAATGGAATTATTACATTTAATTCAAATGTTATAACTTGACCTTCCTAATTGAAGATGAGATAGAATGAATCTAATACCAATGACTCAATGGATAGGATAGAGTTGAGAAGACCTGGTTCAAATACTGCCTCAGATTCTAATTATGTGACCCTGGATAAGTCACTTCACTATACTCTGGGCCTCAGTTTCCTCCTGGGTAAAATGAAGGCCACTAAAGTCCCTTCCCAGCTCTTAATCAATGATCCTAAAGTCTCTTTTTACCATGGCTGCCTTTCATCTCACTGAGGGGGTCTATCAGTCTCCAGAGTCTAAAGCTTCAATGGTTTGGACCCACTTCTCAATGGAAATAGATATAAATTCCACCATCAGAAACCTACCCATAAAACTACTCCAATCCAATTCAACAAATATTTATTAAGCTATATAAAGGCAGAGAGACAAGGTCCTTGTATCTTCCCTTTCTTGGCATGAGTAATTCTATCTTTGAGCTAGCCTCCATTTCAATACAAAATAAGCAGCCAAACCTCTTCTCCATTTCCCCTCTCTCCTCCCCCCTCCTCCCTGCAGTTAAATGTTTGTTTTCCCCTTTTCCCTTGTTATGCTACTCAAAGACACAGAGTTCCTTTGCTCTGCATCCTCTGAGGTCAATGACAGCTTAAGTAACTTTCTGCCCCTCCTCCAAGGTCAGTTAAAGACCTTGTCCTCAATTCTTTTAGCTTAGAACTCTCTCCATATTGTTTGAAAATTGTTTGTATTCAGAGCTCACTTGGCTGACAGAGAAAGCTGTCAGCCAATTGATCTCTCCCTACTGTGGCTTGTAATAACAATAAAGCTTCTCCATCTGATCTGTACCTCAATTTGGGAATAGTGGTCCTTTTTTATCATGATATCCTAGATGCAAGACAGCTCACTCGGCTGGACACATAAAGTTAAAAACAAAATAGTCCCTGCCCTCAGGAAGCTTACGCTCTACTTGGGGTGGAAGGATGGAGTGGTAAAGAACAGGAAACGTACAAAGCAAATACAAAAGATGTAAAATGTTGTTACAAAGTAATTTCAGAAGGGATAGAGCACTGCCTGAGGAGCTCTATAAATAGAGGGTGTATAGAAGGTCAAGACTTAATTTTGAATTCCTCATCCAGTTTCCAGCCATTCAGGTACAAGCCCAGAATATGATAAGAAGCCATGGCTGCTCATGAAGAACTTTGCCACGAAGATCAGCCATGGTCCTGATCCAAAGGATTGTCCAGGTTGTCCCATTCCACTCATAAGGAGACATGTTTCCTTGTCTCCTTCTGCGGAAGTCCCACCCCGTGAGAGAAGTCTGACCAGGTCCATCTCTCTTTCACAGCTTAGAATCTCTAGTCTCCTTCAAGGCTCAGCTTACCTGATCTTTCCTCACCTGATCTGTCCCAACCTCCACCCAGGTACAAGAGTATCTTTCTTCCAAAATGATCTTGCACCTACCTTGTTCCTGTCTACATATGTACATGCCATCTGCCTGGGCCAGATTGTAAGTTACTGGATGGCAGGACCTGTGTCACTTTTGTCTTTGTAACCCTACTGTTTAACCCAGTGCCTGGCACCTAGTAAATGTCAAGAAAGCTTAATAATTTTTATTGACTATTGACGTACTGTTGTTTAGTTTATTTATCTGACTCTTTGTGAACTTATTTGGGGTTTTTTGGCAGATATTGGAATAGTTTGTCATTTTTTCCAGCTCATTTTACAGATGAGGAAACTGAGGCAAATAAGATTAACTAACAACCTAGGGTCACAGCTTAGTAAGCGTCTTAGGCTAGATTTGAACTCAGAAAGATGAGTCTTCCTAACTTCAGACGTGGCGCTTTATCCACTGTGCTACCTAGCTGTCCTGACTATTGATGCAATAAATGCTTAATAAATCCTGATTGATTAAGCAAATATTGGTATAAATCACATATTTTTAGAGCTAGGAGGCCCCTTTGATGTCATATAGTCCACCTTTCTCATTTTACAGAGAAAATTTAGAGGCAGAAAAGTGATTTACCTAATGTCACACAGTTTGTTAGTGGCCGAGCTGAAACTCAAACTCAAGCCTCTTGACTCTTACCCAGTGATTACAAACCAACCCTCTGTGAAGCCCTTGTGCTAAAGGAGACAAGTTTTTAATTGCTTCTGGCTTCTAAAATACTGGTGGTCTTTGTTCTTTACAAACCTATTTGTCCATGTAGGACCCTGCATCAGATTTCTTCTATTCTCTCTCCCAACTTCTCCCTCCCCTCAAATTCTCCTCCTTGTCTACCCCCATCCAGATTCCCAAATATCTTTTCTCTCTTCCCTGTCCTTTAATATAACTTATTTAATCCATCCATCTCTTCTTTGAAATGGTGGTGGGCTATGGGTATGGAACACTGCATATACTGTCACACTCGTTTGATGTATTTTTTTTTATTTTGCTGAACAGTTGTTTTCTTCTTTGTTATGAGAGATGGATGACTGAGGAGGGGAGAAAAGAAATGTGTTTTTGGAGAGGAAGGCAATGAAAAATGAAAGACAGCATTGTTCGTAAAAGGAAGGGGTGATGAATTTGGTCGACAAGTCATGGGTGCCTTCTCTCTACCAAGAGAAAGATACAAGGAACATGAAAGCAGAAGCAAAGGTACGAGAGACACCAAATTATTCAGAGCACATTTTATAGTAGTGAAGAACTGGAAACAAAATCTCCAGTTGTCCAGCAATTGGGGAACAGCCGCAAAAACTATGATATATGAATGGTACAGAATCCTGTTGGACTGAGAGAAACGATAGAGAGAGACATTCAGAGAAACAGATGCAGAGTGAGATCGGCCAAAGCAAAAGGACAATTGAAACGATGACTCCAATAACGTAAATGAACAGCTCTCCAAAAGGAAGACAAAGGCTGAGTAATTGAAAAACTAATAACGAAACTGAAGAATTGATCATGAGACCAGATCTCCCTCTTCTAGAGAGAGCACTGGGGCACCACAGGGTCAGAATGTTGTGTCTACTGGCAAGCACAGCCATTGGCTGAGTCAGCTATTTTAGCTTAATTCTATTTCTCTGTTACAAGGCAGAGTTCCATTGAGGTGGGGACATAGAAGAGGCTGGCTATATCTGGAAAAAAATGTGATGTAAAAACAGAAGGCATGAATTTAACAAAATCCAAAGGGGATTTGGAATGGTAATAATAGCTACATTTGGAGAGTTTTTAGCTTTGCAAAGTACTTTACATGTGTTATCTTATTTGATTCCATCCAGTGAGGTAGGCACTATTATTAACCCCATTTTACAGAAGAGAAAACTGAAGCTATGAGATGTTAAATAATTTGTCCAAGGTCGCACAGCTAGTAAGTGTGAGGTAGGATTCGAACCCAGGTCTTACTGACTCTGAGTCTGACGCTCTACCTACCATGGTCGCCTAAATGCCCTTCTAGCTCTGACAGTCTATAATCCTCTGATTTTGCTGCTGAGTCATTCCAGCTGCGTCTGACTCTTTGTGACTGCATTTGGGGTTTTATTGGCAAAGATACTGGAGCAGTTTGCCATTTCCTTCTCCAGCTCATTTTACAGATGAGGAAACTGAGTCAAGAAGCATGAAGTGACTTCCCCAGGGTTATGTAGATAGTAAGTATCTAAGGCTGGATTTGAATTCTGGAAGATGATTCTCTAGGCTCAGCTCTCTATCCACTCTGGCTCCTCCTACCTGCAAAACCCTCTGAAGTTAAAGGACCCCATCCTTCACCCAGTCTTCCTAGACTGAGATGTACCAAGAAGAGACTTGGAAAGCTCCCAAAACTAATCCAATTGGCTAACAACAAATATAATACCCCAGCCCTAGTCCCTCCCTACCCCCCAACATACACACACACATGCACATACATGCACATGCACACACACTCACTCACATACATGCACACACATGTGCACACACAATCACATGCACATGCATACATACACACTTGCACTCACACTCACACATATACATGCACACACTTGCACACGTGCACACACAATCACATGCACATGCATACATACACACACACTCACACACATACACACACACACACATTTCCCTCTCCTTGAGATCATCTGCTGTACAGAATTCTAGACACTCTAAACAGAATGCACTCCCTTTCTAGAATTATGTCAGCCTGATTCTTGGAGCATTCTATGTTCTATACTTTCTTTGCCCTAAAACGACTCTTGGGATTCAGGCAGTCAGTGTCACTACATCAGCTGCTGACAGCTACTTAAGCACCTGTGAAAGGATTCAGCCTCAGAGAACAGGAGCTACACAGCTGAGATCAGGGAAAGGAGGTGACATGTTGATAAAATAGGAGGCAGTAGGGGTGGGAACAGAACAATCTTGAAGGTGTCTGATTCTGAGCAGAATAATGCCGATCCTTTGGGCTCAGACGGCACTGACTGCAAAATCAATTAATCAGCAAGCACCTACTATGCCCAGTCAACAAGCATTTATTAAGCTCTTACTATGTACCAGGTGTAGAGCAGCTAGGTGGTGCAGTAGATAGACTCAACTTCCTGAGTTCAAATCCAGCCTCGGACACTTATTAGCAGTGTGACCCTGGGCAAGTCACCTAACCTTGTTTGCCTCAATTTCTTCTTCCGTAAAATGAGCTGGAGAAGGAAAAGGCAAACTTCTCCAGTATCTTTGCCAAGAAAACCTCAAGTGGGATCATGAAGAGTTGGATACAAACGAGCACAACTGAACAACAAACATGCCAGACACGGTGCAGGGCACTGGAATTACGTAGGATGAATGAAAATGCATTTATTAAACACTTACGGTGTACAAAGTACCCACTGGTTATACAAATAGAAAAGCAAGACAATCCTTGCTCTCAAGGAGCTTGAATTCTAGTTGGATACAAATGAACACAACTGAACAACAAACATGCCAGACATGGGGCAGGGCACTGGAATTACGTAGGATGAATGAAAAAAATGAATGAAAATGCATTTATTAAACACTTACTGTATACAAAGTACCCACTGGTTACACAAATAGAAAAGCAACACAATCCCTGCTCTCAAGGAGCTTGAATTCTTGTTGGGGAGACAACACAGAGGGGATGTCAGATGCAAGTCAGACCGATGTGCCTGACAATCCTTCAGATGCAATTGCAAAGCAGATGGCAATTTGTTTTCTCTAATGTCATTGCCACTGATGAAATCCTATGCATTTCTAATTTGAAGATGGCAAGGGTGTTAGTGGCAAGCACTTTATAAAAAAAAAGAGGTCATTGTTCTAGAACTGGAGCGGGCCCTTCATTTTACATATGAGGATCCTGAAACTCGGAGAAGTTAAATGAGCTGTGCACATTAGCTCAGACATGGGATGTGGACCTGAGTCCTCCGATGCAGGAGCCATAGTTCTTTTGACTGATACGAAGCCAAAAATGACATCTTCCCAGAAATAAAGGTGCTTAAGTTGCCCGGGTCTCTCTGCAAAAATAGCCGTCGGCTTCCACAAGACAGCCTCCTGTCTGCCATGAAGGGACTCCTCTTATTTCATGATATACATACCTGCCTCTGAAAAAGAATCTCTAGCCAGAAAAGGAATGGATTCTCAGAACATTCCCGAGGCCCAGGAAAGCTGGAGTTCTGAGCTCTCGTTATTCTGATTATTATCATTTAACATTTACCAAGTGCCAAGAATGTGCTAGACATGCTAGAGAACATGGAATTCGGCACACTCATGCTGTCGCTGTTCCTTCCACATTTCCAGTTTCTCACCAGCCCCCTCCCTTCCTCTCCCAGACTTTGATCTCAGTGAAAACAATACAAAAAGAAAGCTGCTTAAGCCAATTCTTCTAGTTAGTAACTTGCTTTCTGGCAGGAAATCGTCAAAGCTGAGTGAAAAAGGACAGACAAATTCAAGGACCTCCACAATCTGGCCTTAACTCTCCAACTTCATTCATCCATCCATCCATCCATCCATCCACCCATCCATATATCCATCCTCTATCCATCCATCTATCTATCCACTTGTCCACCCATCTATGCATCCATCCACTGATCCATCCATCTATCCACCGATCCATCCATCCATCCACCCATCTATCCATCCATCTATCCTTCCATCCACTCATATATTCACTCATTCATTTCTTCATTCATTCACTCATTATTTCATTTGTTCATTCCCTTATTCACTCACTCATTTATCTATATATCCACTCACTCATTTGTTCCCTCATTTTTTCATTTGTTCTTTCCCTTATTCACTCACTCATTCGTTCCCTCATTCACTCATTCTTTCATTTGTTCATTCCCTTATTTGCTCATTCATTCATTCATTCACTAATATAGTCACTCACTTATTTGTTCATTCATTCACTCATTCATTCCTTCATCCATTCATTGGATCTCATTCACCAGTTCATTTGTTCACCCATTCATTGGTTCATTCATTCACTCCTTCATCAGTTCATTCATTCACTCATTCATTGGACAGATTTTTATAGGGCCCCTACTCTCTGCCCTATACTGCATTAGTGACTAGGGAACACAAAACAAACTATCAAGTCCCTGCCTTTAATGAATTTTCCTACTTCAGATACTCCATTCCAGTTTATTCTTGCCTGCATACTATTGTGCATCATTTCTCCCCATCCAGAAATACTCTCCTCAATATCCTGTCCCCCTACCCCCCACACACATCTCAATACTAGGCCCAGATTAAGTTTTGCCTCCTTCATGAATCACTTACTGTCATGTCTGAGCAAATGCTGCCCATTCTGCCAGACTTCAGGGGATACATCAGCTTGTCAGCGTGGGCACTCATCACACTCATGCAGATTTCAACCCCTCCATACCATCTCACCCAGGTTCAATCCTATCCATGGCCTCCCATAAATCCTTGGCCAAGGACCTCCCCCCTCCCCATGCACTGGGGGCCTACTTCTAGGTCTCCAATATTCATGGACAGCTCAGCATGCAGACCATCTGCCTATCTACCTATTAACCCTTGCTCTCCCTCCCTGACTGACCTGCCTCCTTTGCCATTCAGCCCTTTCCTTCTTGATGATGACTTTCACTGCCAGTCCAGTAAGGATCAATCCGTGGTCCAGGTGAGGCCATGCTCCAAGCAGCCTCTGGAACAGCAGCCAAAAATAGGGATGGGGCAGAGCAGCCAATGAAATGTAGATCCCAGAGGAGAAGGGTGATGTAGAATGGAGAAATGGACTCAGAGTGCAAAAGACCTGGGTTCAGGTACTGCCTTTCACACCTGGCTAAGCGACCTTGGGCTCAAGGTCCCAGGCAGCCTTCTATGCTATTGGGTGCAGACAAAGGGGTGGAGCTGCTCAAAGTGGTGGTTTCATCAGGAGCTTCCTTCACTAAAAAAATCACAGGTCCAGACCCCAAATTAGAGGGTAAATATGCGGCTTAGCTATTAAGTGGTGGGGCAGTGGGTGACACACATACAGTCCATCCATCCAGCCAGCCAGCAGACAGTACATATTACATTCACATGCCTGCTAAACTTAGCACTGAGCTAAGTCTAGATAAGGTGCACACCCTGCCTCCATCAAGCTTAAAGTCAGAGAGAGGGTTGAGATACCACCATGGATAACCACAGCACTCAATATTACACAATCATAGTGACCTGGGATGGCACAAAGAGCACTGAATGGCCCGAGTTCAAATTTTAACTTTACCGGTATGTCCTTAAGCAAGTCACTGAAATTTTCTGGGCCTCAGTTTCCCCATCTGTAAAATGAAACGGTTGAACTAGATGACCTTCGAGGTCCTCCCCAGCTCTAGATCTAAGTTCCTATTGCTTTAATAATAATAACCATCCCTATTTCTAGTATTACATGTTTGGCTTACGAGAAAGGCACAAAATCGAAGTGTTTCGTGAAGTCTGAAGGACAGTAGAGTTGTTCAAGTCAAAGAAGGGCATCCAGAAGCAATTGGCCAGGTTAGTAAGGCCCGTGAGACAGTGAAGTGAGAGCACTTGGGAAGAGGTCAGACAGATATGGAAAAAGGAAGCTAGGCAAGCGTGAAATCCCTAGCAGTGTCCATCAGGATACCCAACATCAACCCAGGCAAGAGGGGCATGGAGATACTCAGACAAAAATCAAGGAGAGCTAAGCCAAGATCAGAACTAAAACATTCATAAAATGCTCATAAGCAGAGGGCCATTCAAACCCGGTTACCTGAGTCAGGTGTCTAGGACAGAATAGGACTATGCAGACTTGACCCCAATGCTTTGGTAGCTCATGGCTTCTTGGCCACCAGGATTTTAGCTAGGAAAGGCATATGAATGTCTGATGAGGAATCATGGAGCTTAGATACCGTCCGATCCAACCAATAACCAACCAAAAATTATTCCTACATCCCCAATAAGTAGTCCTCCAGACTTCCCCAAAACACCACTAGTAAGAAGGAATACACTAATTCACAAGGCCCATACTACTTTTTAATAACTCTAACTGTTCATTAAAAGTTCCTTTTTCCTTAGATGGAGCCTAAATCTGCCCTTCAGCATCTTCTATTCAGTGCCCCTAATTCAGCCCCCTCGAGCCAGGCAAAACACATCTGAAGACCAGTCATTTCAATAATTAAAGACAGCAATCACATCTCCCCAGGTCCTTCAGCCATTCCTTGAAGAGCCTGGTCTCAAGACCTCTTACCATCATTTTTCTCCTTAGATACAATTCGACTTGTCAATGCCCTTCTGAATATGTGTTTCACAGAATTGAAGACAGTACAACCAAATGTGGTTTGACCAGGACAGCAGATTCAAAATACCATCACCTCCCTAAAATTCAACACTGTGGATCTCAATGGAGTTGCCATATCCCACTATTTATTCCCATTTACTTTGCAACACAGTAAAACTTCATACTATTTTCTTTCGCCACACAATTGCTATCTAGCCAATGCTTCTCACATCTCGTACTTATGGATTTGATTTTTTGGTCCCAAGTGCGAGACTTTACATTTATCCCTGTTAAAATTAGTCTTATAAGATTCAGTCCATCCTTCAAGACACTTAATGCATAGAGTACATTATTCAGCTTATACTTTCCTGTATAATTGTTTCAAAGGTAAAAATCTTGTTCTCTCCTCTACCTCCAAAAAGACTCTAAGCACCTCTAGAGTAGGGAACATTACCTTTCAATTCCTATATATTCTCCCCAGTACCTAGTATAGTGCTAGGTATATAGTAGATGCCCAACAAATCTACCTAACAAAAATAGATCCTCATTTTGTAAAGGGCCTCTTATCTTCATAAATAATCAATTAAGATTTTCTCAAGATTTATTCCTCCCCAAACCAAAGAATTGGGCAGCTAGGTGGCACTGTGGATAGAGTTCCAGGCCTGAAGGCATAAAGACTCATCTTCTTGAGTTCAAATCCAGTTTCAGACACTTACTAGCTGTGTGACTCTGGGCAAGTCACTTCACTTTGTTTGTCTCAGTTTCCTCATCTGTCAAATGAGCTGGAGAAGAAAATGACAAAACCATTCCAGTATGTTTGTGAAGAAAATCCCCAGAAAGGGTCACAAAGAGTTGGACATGACTAAAACATGACTGAAAAACAACAAACTAAAGAATGAAATGAAGGCCAGGCACTGTGCACAAGGGGAGGTGTGAAGGGAAGCTTAAGAAATGATGAGCCAAAGGTTTGAAAAATGCAGCCCTATTTCAGGCCTTTTTTTTTTGAAGCAATTGAGGTTAAGCGATTTGCCCAGGATCACACAGCTAGTAAATGTCTGAGGCCAGATTTGAACTCAAGTCCTCTTGAATCCAAGGCTGGCACTCTATCCACTGCACCTCCCAACAGCCCCTGCAGCTCTTTCAAAGGGATTGGGCCACCTGTGAGATGTGAGTGGCACCCCTTAGAGTTACAGCTAAGAGAATATTCTACAACCTCATGGCCTAGACAAGGATCATCTGGCTAAGCTAACAATCACAACTGCAATGTTTTCATGACTGTGAAGTCCCTCTACCTCCCCAACACTTGCTCACTCTTTCCTCCCTCTCCATCCCCTTCTCTCCCTCCCTCACTTCCTCTTTTTCCTCATCCTTCTCACTCGTTTTTCCCCTCTCCTCTTGTTTTTATCTCCCTCTTTACCTCCTTCTCCCTCTCCCCACTCCTTTTAGCATAGAAGAAGCAGAAGCATCAAACCCCAGAGTTTTTGAGAGATAACAGTGTACTGTACGTGGTCAGGCCAGAATGGTACAGTCAATCCAGGGCCATCATCGTAGTAGAGGATAGGGACAGGATAGGGACAAGACCTGATTTTGCTGCTATAGGGGACCTTCTAGCTGAAGAAACCATCTCCATCACTACAGATCAGGGACTTAGTCATAGTTTCCTGGAGCATCCAGAGATTAAGTGACTTGCCCAGAGTCAGAGAGGAGGTAGGTATTATAGGCAAGCCATTGACCAAGAACTACCTAGCTTCCAGACCACATCTCTAGCCACCACACCATGGCCACAATTAATCTATGCTTTGTTGGTTAATTGATTAACAATAGCAGACAGTTCAGCAGGGTTGCTAAAGGGAAGAATGTGCAGCCAGGGAGGACAAGTTCAGTTCAGAGCACAGCTCTGGTGATATCACTCCCCAGCTCATAAACTTTCAATATCTCCCCACTGCCTATTAAATTAAGTCCAGACTCCACATTCCTTGCTGAATTTTGTTGTTCAAAACCTTCTACCTTCTACCTTCTAACCTTATGCTACCTCCCTATCCAATTTCAGCTAAATTGGACTATTTACTACTTCCACAAATGACTCCCTATATTTGTACCCTCTGGGACTTTGATCATGCTATTCCCTCTGTCTGGAAAGATATTTGCCCCACCCTCTACATCTCCATTTGTTAAAATCCTACCCAGCCTTTGAAACTGTCCCTTACCTCCCCACATCCTTCAGATGTCTGCTTTGCTTTATATACAATATATGTATAACACTTTGAAACTTTTAAGGTATTTATAGAGATAAAGGTCATATTCTTATGATCCACTCCAACTGAAATGATGTCTCTGTCATCTAACCCTTTACCACTTGGTACTTGCACCACTTTTCTTGGAGATATTTTCTTATTTGTTATCTTGTTACACTTTTAAAAAATCTATGTGTTTATCTGTCTAAGTGCTAGACTGTAAACTCCTTGAAGGCAGCAATTGTGTGTCTTTGCTGCATCCTTTCCCAAGCTAGCACAGGGTGTTGTAACAGCACAGCATAGATGCTTGATCATTATCTGTCTGACTTATTTGAATAGATGATAGGTACACCAATGAAATTCTCCTGGAAAGTGAAAATGTAAAAGCTAGAAAATAACTGGTAAACCTGACTAGAGAGAAAACAATAGAAGAAGGAAGGTGAGAGAGAGAGACAGAGAGAGAGAGAGAGAGAGAGAGAGAGAGAGAGAGAGAGAGAGAGAGAGAGAGAGAAGAAAGGAGGGGAGAGGGAGAAACCAAGGGAGGAAGAGAGGAAACCAGAGGAGAAAAAAGGAGGGAGGAGTCCAGGAGTAAGTGTAAAGGCTGAACAGAATGCAGCAATGAGGGACATGATGCAGAAATCCAGTGCCCAACTGGCCAGTAAAGGACATTAAAACAAAAGGAGGCTCCAAAATGAGGGCAGCCTTTAAATTGGGCACCTGCCCTGCCATAATCATCCCCCCTCCCCCCCCCAACTCCCAAAGTTTTCTTTCCCAACAGCAGGAACAGGCATTGCTCCTGAGGGCACAGACAGCCCCAAGGCAACCACAGCCTCCCAGACACTGACAATGATGAAAAGGGAAAATGGGACAGACGGAGACCTGTGGCATTTCATCAGACTTGTCTTCAGTGCTGAGCTATCTTTCCACCTCCTCACAAGTGGTAAGTCATGGCTCAGCTGGGACATTTTTATTAACCAATTTTTCCTTTTCTCCCAAACAAAAAGTCAGGCAACTTCTTTCTCCCTTTTTCTCTCCTAAAAAAATTATTTCTCTTTCTTGCCTCCTTGCTTATGCTTTTTTTCCTCCCTTTCTCCTCTCTTTCTTTCCCTCTCTCCCTTCCTTTCTATCCACAGGAGTGTTGACTCTTTCTCTGCTCAAAAATAATAACATTTCAGTCTGGTGGTGTTGGAGCAGAAAGAGCTGCATGACTTGCAAAATCTCTGTTACCTCCTTGGGTCTCAGTTTCCCCCTTTGTAACATGAGGAGCCAAAACTGGCCTTTTTGTTATTCCTGACACATGACACTCCATCTTCTGACTCCACATATTTGGACTGGCTGTTCCATGCCTGGTATATCCTCCTTCCTCATTTCTGACTCGAGCTCTTCTGGCTTTCATGCAGATTTGGCTCAAATCCCAGCTTCTACAAGAAGCCTTTCTGACCTTCCTCTCCAACTGTCCAGGGTCTTTCTTCCATTTACTAAACACTATATATATGCATATATATATATACATATGTATATGTGAATACCTATATATGCATATATTGTACATAGTAAATAGTACTTTATCTATATCAACTATAGTTGTATATGCATCTAGTTATCTCCTTGTTATCTACCCAATCAGTGGAAAGAAACCCACACACACCCTCTTGGTCAGCCTATTCTATTCCTGACTAACATTCACTGTTAGGAATTTTTTCCATTATATTTAACCCTAAGTCAGCTCCCTTTGCTCTTAATCCTGCCTGTTGGGGACAATCAGAGTAAGTTAAATGTGAAAGGCAGAAGTAAGTGGCACAATAAATTGATTTAAAATCCTTCCTGGAATATAGGTGGGTCAGAACCAAGATGGCAGAGTAAAGTGAGTATTTTTCCAAGCTCTCTCAACACACTCTTCTAAACAATTTTAAAAGGCATGTCAAACTGAATTCTGAGTGGGGTGACCAACAAAAAGTCACAGCACATCACTTTTCCAGCCTAGGGCAGCTTTAGAGGACAGAAAGGGAAGTTTGCAGACACTGAGGTAGGGGCCAGCTAGAACCGTGCATGGTAGAAACAGCTATGGATCTAGGAGGTGGCACCAGCACTAGTAGCAATGGCAGCATTCAGGACACAGGGATGATTAGGTAACTAAATACCAAGTCAGAAAGAGATTCCAGGTGATCTCTGGGCCAGCACTCAGCAGAGGATCGGGCACCATTTGGCAGTTTTGTCACCCATTGCTCAGCTCTGGGTCACAATTCCGGGGCAGAGAGGAAAGGTTGTGATCATGATGGAGGCAGGGCCCTACCTGGGAAAGGGCTAGACCAAAGACCAGAAGCGAAGTGACCAGACTTCTCCCCAAATCACATTCAGACCTACATGTGAAAGCAGCAGGTTAAAGGCTGAAACTCAAGCCAGTTACCCTCCTCACTGCCAAGGGGTAAGCAGAACTCAATTCTAACATAAAGTTCAAAGTCAAGAAATAGACTGGAAAAATAAGCAAACAACAACAAAAAAGAACATGGTTGTAAAAAGCTACTATGGTGACAGGGAAGATCAAGTCACAAACTCAGAAGAAGAAAATAACTTGAAAACATCTACAAGTAAAACTTCAAAGGAAAACATAGATTGGACACAATCACGATAAGTATTATTAAAAGAGCTAAAGGGATTTTTAAAAAGAGAGAGAGCAAAAAATGGTTTATAAAATCAAATAAAAGTAGTAGAAGAAAATTGGAGAGAAATCAGAACTAGGCAAGAAAATAATGAAAAAGAGAATTAACAACTTGGTAAAAGACATAAAAATAATAAAGAAAATAACTCCTTAAAAATTAGAATTGGTCAAATGGTAAAAGAGGTACAACATCTAGCTGAAGAAAATAACTCCTTAAAAATTAGAATTGGGCAAGTGGAAGCTAATAAATGGATGAGACATGAAGAAAGAATGAAACAAAATCAAGAGTTGAAGAAAAAGAAAAACATGAAGATGTGAAAAATCTCATAGGATAAACAACTAACCTGGAAAATAGATTGAGGAAAAATAGTCTAAGAATTATTGGATTACCTAAAAGCCATGATTACAGAGAGTCTAGACATCATATTTCAAGAAATTATAAAGGAAAATTGCCCCAATATCCTAGAATCAGGGGGTAAAATAGAATTTGAAAGAATCTACCAATCACCACATGAGAGAGATCCCAAAATGAAAACTCCCAGGAACATTGTAGTCAAATTTCAGAGCTCTCAGATTGAGGAGAAAATATCATAAGGAGCCAGAAAGAAATAATTCAAATATCATAGACCCACAGTCAGGATCAACAAGATGTAACAGCTACAACTATAAAGGAATAGAGGCTTGGTATATGATATTACAGAAGGAAAAGGGACTAGAATTACGACCAAGAATAACCTGCTCAGCAAAATAAGCATAGTCCTACATTGGAAAAAATAGATATTAAATTTAACAGAAAAGTTTTCAAGTGTTCATGATGGGGAAAAAAACAAGAGCTGAATGGAAAAACTGTCATTCAAGCACAAGACTTAAGAAAAGCATAAAAAGGCAAACATGAAAGAGTAACCATAAGGGATACAATAAAGTGTTTACATTCCTTTATAGAAAGATGATACACGTAACCCCTAAGAACTTTATCATCATTAGGACAATCAGGAGTCTACTTAGACAGATGGCACAAGTGTGTCCATTATGTTGGGATGATTTTTAAAAAAGAGAATTGTTGTTTTTGCTCGTTCCTCATCCATCCTCAAAGAGGACCAATGACATCAGAAGGGTAACATCTTGACTTGCGCGTGAATTGAGTTTAAGTGTGGCCTGCTTTAAAAGGGAGGCGGTGAGAAAGAAGGATGCACTGGAAAGGTAGAAGAAGAATGGGGAAAATTATTTCACATAAAAGAGGCATGCAATAAAGAGGCTTTTCCAATGGAGGGGAAGATGGAGGGGGCAACACTTGAACTTGATTTTCATCTGAACTTATTCAAATAATGAAGAATATACATGTGTGTGTATACATACATACATACACATACACACACAGTTGGGAATAAAAATTCATCTTACCCAACAGAGAAACAGGAAGGGGAAAGGACTAAGAGAAAGGAAGGAAGGTGATAAGAGAAATGGTAGATTAAGGGAGGTAGTGGTCAGAAGAAAAGCAGATTTTTGAGGAGGAGATAAGGTAAAAAAAATGAGAATAAATAGAAGAGAATAGGATTGAGGGAAACATACAATTTACAAGCATAACTGAGAATGTGGATGAGATGAACTTACCCATAAAATGAAAGAGTATAGCAAAATGAATTAGAAACCAGAATCCAACAATATGTTGTTTACAAGAGAAACACTTAAAACAAAGACACACAGAGAGCTAAAATAAGTGATTGGAGCAGATTCTATTATGCTTTGGCTGAAATTTTTTTAAAAAGAGAGCAAAAAAGATTTTAAAAATCAAATAAGAATAATAGAAGAAAAAACTCCTCATCTCTTGCAAAGCAAAAGCAAAAATATATCTAATTAAAAGATGTAATTAAGGAAACTAAATTTTACTAAAAGATACCATAAACAATGAATTAATATCAATACTGAGCATATATGTATGAGATGGCATAGCATCCAAATTCTTGAAGGAAAATTTAATGAGTTACAGGAGGAAATAGTAAAACAATAGTGGGAGGGGGCTCAAATTTATCCCTCTCAGACCTGGATAAATCTAAATGTAAAATAAACAAGAAATAAGTTTAAGAGATAAACATATTTTTTTTTTAAGTTAGGTATGATAGACTCCTGGAGAATGTTAAGCAGGAATGGAAAAGAGTATACTTTTTTCTCAGCTGTAATATGGCACTTTCACGAAAATGGATGATGTATTAGGGCACAAAAATACCACACAAACAAATTCAGAAAAGCAGAAAATGTAAAATGAACACTTTTTGCATCACAGTGCAATAAAAATTGCAGTCAATAAAGAGATTTTGAAACATATATTAAAAATTAATAGGAAAATAAATAATCTAATCCTAAAGAATGAGTGGGAAAAAGAAAAAAAATCATAGAAACAATAAAAAATTTCATTAAAGATAGTGAAAACAATTAGACAATATACCAAAAATTTGTGGGATGCTGACAAAGCAGTACTTGGGGAAAATTTATATCCCTAACACTGACATAGAGAGGTTCATAGGAAGTAAAATGGATCATTTTTATTACAAATAATTAAAAATGTCTTGCACAAGCAATAAGAGAAGAAAAAGAAATTGAAGGAATTAGAATAGGCAAAGAAGAAACTAAGTTATCACTCTTTGCAGATGATATGATTTACCTAGAGAATCCTAGAGAATCAAGTAAAAAAACTACTTGAAATAATAAATAACTTTGGCAAAGTTGCAGGATATAAAATGAACCCACAAAAATCCTGAGCATTCCTATACATTACTAACAAAGCCCAACAGCAAGAGATAGAAAGAAAAATTCCATTTAATGTTACCATAGATACTATAAAATATTTGGGAGTCTACCTGCCAAGACAAACCCAGGGCCTATATTGACATAATTACAAAACATTTTTCACACAAATAAAGTCAGATCTAAATAAATGGAAAAACATCAGTTGTTCATGGTTAGGCCAAGCTAATATAATAAAAATGACAATTTTACCTAAATTAATTCACTTCTTCAGTGCCATACCAATCACACTACCAAAAAAATTATTTTACAGAGCTGGATAAAATAATAACAAAATTCATCTGGAAGAACAAGAGGTCCAGAATATCTAGGGAATTAATGAAAAGAAATAGTAGGGAAGGAGGCCTAGCCATACCAGACATTAAATTGTACTATAAAGCAGCAGTCATCAAAACTACTTGATATTGGCTAAGAAACAGAGTGGTGGATCAGTGGAATAGGTTAGGTACACAAGAAGCGGTAGTCAATGACTATAGAAATCTACTCTTTGATAAACCCAAAGAATCGGGCTTCTGGGCTAAGAATTCATTATTTCACAAAAACTTCTGGGGAAATTGGAAATTGGTAGGGCAGAACCTGGGCATAGACCAATATCTTACACCGTATACCAAAATAAAGTCAAAATGGGTTCATGATTTAGAAATAAAGTCTAATACTACAAGCAATTTGAGATAGCAAGGAATAGTTTACCTATCAGATTTATGGGAAAGGAAAGAATTCATGACCCAACAAGAGACAGAGAGCATTACAAAATGCAAAATGGATAATTTTGATTATGTTAAATTGAAAAGTTTTTGTATAAACAAAGCCAATGCCACAAAGATTAGGAGGGAAGCAGAAAATTGAGAGAAAACCTTTACAATCAGTGTCTCTGATAAAGGCCTCATATCTAAAATATGTGGAGAATTGAGTCAAATTTACAAGAATACAAGTCATTCCCCAATTGAGGAATGGTCAAAGGATATGAACGGGCAGTTTACAGAGGAAGAAATTAAAGATATCTATAGGCATGTGAAAAATGTTTGAAATCACTATTGATTAGAGAAATGCAAATCAATATAACTCTTAGGTACCACATCTCTCCTGTCAGATTGGCTAACATGACAAAACAGGAAAATTATAAATGCTGAAAAGGATGTGGGAAAATTGGAACATTGTTATATTGTTAGTGGAGTTGTGAACAGATCCAGACACTCTGGAGAGTAATTTGGAACTATGCCCAAAGAGCTATTAAAATATGCATACCATTTGACCCAGCAATACCTCTTCTAGGGCTGTATCCCAAAGAGATCACACAAGTGGGAAAGGGGTGTACAAAAATATTTATAGCAGCTCTTTTTGTGGTAGCAAAGAATTGGAAATCAAGGGGATGCCCACCAATTGGGGAATGGCTAAACAAGTTGTGGTATATGAATGTAATGGAACACTACTGTGCTATAAGAAATGGGGAACATACGGAATTCACAATAACCTAGAAAGACCTACATGATACAATGCTGAGTAAGGGGAGCAGAACCAGAATAACATTGTACACAACCACAGACATATTGTTTCATCTGTGATGACTAACTTTCATAGACTTGGCTCTTCTCAGCAATACAAGGTTCAAAGACAGCTCCAAGGGACTCAAGATGGAAAGAGCTGTCTATATCCAGAGAAAGAACTATGGAGTCTGAATGCAGATTGAGGCAAACTATTTGCTCTCTCTTTTTTTTCCTCTTCTCTTTTGGTTTTGTTTCTTCTTTCCCATGATTCATTCCATTGGTCATAATTCTTCTTTACAACTTGACTATTGTGTAAATAAGTTTAGTGCAAAGGTATATGTAGAACTATATCAGATTCCATGCCATCTTGGGGGGGAGAAGGGAGGGGAAGGAGGGGAAGAAAATTTGGAACTCAAAAACATGTGGAACTCAGTGTTGTAAACTAAAAATAAACCCCCCCCAAAAAAAATATCCCCTACCTCCCAGGGTTATTGTAAGGATCAAATGAAATAACCCCTATAAAGAGCTTTGTAAACCTTAAAGTACTATATCAATGCTAGCTGTGATTATGAGGATCCTACTGACATATGACAGCCTGTCTAGTACTTTAGTTGTAATGATTTCCTGCCCCCAAAATCTTCTCTTCTCCACACTGAACATTCCCAGTTTCTTTAATTGATCCTCAAATGGCATTGCTTTGGGATCTCCTGATAATTCTGGCCACCTTCCCCTGAAAATGTTCCAAGATTTTCATATACTTCCTAATAAATGTCATCCTGAAATGAGTACAGCATTTCAGATGGGGTCTGACCAGGGTAGAGCACCATGGGAGTATCGCTTCCCTTAAGGTGGGCTCTGAGTCTCACTTATGATGCAGCCTGGAATCCTATTAGGGTTTTTGGCTGTCTCATCACACTTCAAGTCATTCGGGGGCTCTTAGTCCACTGAGAGACTCAGGTATTTTTACATCTGAACTACTTTCTAGCTAAGCCTCCCCCATCTTCTACTTGTGGCAGTGACTTTTGGAAACCAAACATAGAACTTTACCATTATGCCTGTTAGGTTCCATCTAATTCAGTTCAGACCGGTGATCTAGCCTTCTCTAAGGTCTGGGTTTTTTAATGTTTATTTTTTCTTTTTCTTTTTTTAAAAAAATTTACTAATTTTGAACTTTAATACAAAGAGACAAAAAATAAGAACATTATTATATACACAGCACAACATAAAAAGATGATTCAATATAAAACCATGAACTTCCATTTCACGGTTTCACGCTTTAAAAAAACCCTATATAGCAAATTCATATCATTTTCAAAACTATCCTGCTTTTCTGTGTTTCCTTCTAAGTTTTCTTTTGTTCTCTGCTTTGCACTTTTTTTCTCCCTCCCTCCCCACCACCCTGCAAAGATAAGACTCTAAGGTCAATTTTGGGACCTAATTACCCAAAGTCTTTAATCTATCCTTCCACTTCTAAGAACTGGAAAGTCGAGAAAGGAAACAGAATGGCACAATGGGAAAAGTCACTAGTTTGGGAGTCAGAGGATCTGGGTTCAAATTACACCTCTGTCACTTACTTCTGTGACCTTGGGCAGGTCACTAGATTCTCTAGTCTTGAGTTTCCCCTTCTATGCAATGTGAGAGTTGGACTACATAGTCTCCAAGGTCCCTTCTAGCTCTAGACCTAGAATGCAACATCATAAGGCTACCTACCTTTTCATTCAAATTATTAATAAAAATATGAAAGAACACAAAGCCAAGAATAGATCCGCAGGCTTCTCCACTAGAGACTACCCTCCTCATCAGTTGACAAGGGCTACTTTGGAGTCTGATCATTCAAACTCTCTCTGAATTCATTTAATAATGTTATCCTCTAGTCTCAAGGAGAGAATGAGACTTTGTCAAATGTTTTCCTAAAATCTAATTATTATCTACAACAACCTCCTGATCTACCATCCTTGGAATATTGTCAAAAATGGAAATAAGGCTAATCTGATAATCCGGGCTTTGTGTTGCCGTGCTGCCTATAAATTCTTCCCAAGTGCCCTAGAATTTTTCTAGAATAATGTTCTGTGACATGTTCTAGAATATGTTCTAGAATCAAGCTCCCTGGGCTATAGTTTCCTGGCTTGTGCCTTCTTCCCTTTTTTGAAAACTGGAAAAAGATTTACCCTTCATTAGTCCTGTGGCAACTCTCCCATTATCTAGGATTCTCCAAGATCTCTCACATTGGAAAGTACCTTAAAGGTCATGGAGTCCAACTCCCTGATTGTACAGATGAAGAAACTGAGACCCAGAAAAATCAATTGACTTCCCAAGATCATACAGGTAGTAAATGACAGATGTATCATTTGAACCCAGATCCCCCAACTCCAAATTCACTGTATTTTTACATTAAGCTTTGTTACCTCCTTTCTCATATTTTTCAGCTTTCAGAAGCTGAGGGATATGCCACAGACTTTGGATAAGATTCAGGATCCAAAAAAGACCTTAACAGGCTAGAACAATGGACTGAATTTAATCAAATGAAATCTAACAGGTATAATTGCAAAGTTCTATACTTAGATTCAGCCATCACACTTGCCAGTTCTTTCCATAACCTCAGATGTTGTTCTCTGGGCCTGGAGACTCAAACTCATGGAGAGTTACCTAATGGTAAGACACTTCTTGATAAATGCTCTCTTACCATTCCATTGCTTAGTCTGGATTTTGACTCCCTATTAATGATCTTTGTTCTGTCATTCCCAGTCCCAAGACCATTCTCCTTGGCATAAAAATAGCATCATCCCATCTACCCCATGTATTGGTCTCATCTCATATTCCACCTTCCTCTTTCTCTCATCATGGCTTAAGAATTCACATCCTTACAATTCATGAACAACCTCAGGTTGTTCAGAGCTCCATCTCTGCTGACACTATTGCTACAGAGATATGATGCTATTTTGCATTCATTTTTTGATACATTTCTCATCTTATATACATGTCTTCCTTTTTTCATTTAAAGGTTTTTATTGACATCTTTTCGTCTTTACATTACTTTCATTTCCGAATGCATTCCCTCTCTCCTTTACAAAGAGAGTCATCCTTTGTAACAAGAAACATGAAAAGTAAGAGAAGGGGAAGAAAGTAATTCATCAAAACTAACCAATATATCAGCTAAGTCTGTGATTTTTCATACTCTTCATGGTCTTCCACCTTTCCAATGAAGAGAAGGAAATACATTTCCTCATTTCTTCTTCAAGGACAAGCTCAGTCATTATAATTATATCAATTTCAGGGGTTGTTAACTGTTGTTTTTTTTTCCCTTAACACTGTTATAGTCATTGTCTATGCACGTCTTTTAAAAAAATCTGAATTGTTCAATGAGTTTGCTGTGCATCCGCATCAGACTTTTTCAGCAGTACCCCTTCCTCTTTCTTCTTCCTTGAGTTTGTATTTGTGCCTTTCCTTTTTGAGAGCTTCCCATCTCTCTTCAGTTCACCTCTCCCCATAGGTCATAGTATCCTACTTCTTTTCTGCTATGAACTCCTTAAAATTCACTCTTTACAAATCTCGTTCGCAAGTCAGAATATTTCTGGCATCCCTCTCCTCCATCTCAATAAAAAAGTCATTACTTTCTGCCATGGTTCCCATCCATTCAAATTCAGCACTAATTTCTCCTTATTGGTCAGAATTAGGCTCAGAGCAATGCCCTCTTCCCCCAATCTCTCCAGCCCAATCTTCCTCTTGACCTCTAGCTTTGCATCACCAGACACCTATTGGGCATCTCAAACTAAAAGTCCTATAGACATCCCAAACTCATCATGTCCAAAACTGAACTCAATTTACCTCTCACTTCCCCTCTTCTTTCTCCCCATTCTCCCAGCCATCTAGACTCACAACCTATGTGTGATCCTCAACTCCTCATTCTTTCTCATCCCCCCATAGTCAATCACTTGCCAAATTCTGTTATTCTATCTTAGGAACATTCTTGTATATGCCTCCTCTCCTGTGATGTGGCCACCACCATGGTATAGGCTCATCACCTCATTCTTGGACTAGTGCAGTGCTTCCTGGTAGAGATCTACCTGCCTGCCACTCCAATCCCTTCTCTCTCTCTCTCTCTCTCTCTCACACACACACACACACACACACACACACACACACACACACTTAAACTCCAGTGATGCCTTATCACCTTTTGGATCAATTTCAAACTTCCATTTGGCATTCAAAGCCCTTCGTAACTTAGCCTCCTCCTACCATTCCAGTTTTCTTACATTTTACTCCCCACATTGTATCCTGTGATCCAGTGACAATGGCTTCCTTACTGTTACATGCACAAGATGTTCCATGACCCAACTCAAGGCATTTTCACTAGCTCTCTCCCATGTCTGGAATTCTCTCCTTCCTCATCTCTGTCTCCACCTCCTTGGCTTCCTTCAAGTCCCAGCTAAAATTCCTGTTTCCTAGTCCCACTTAGTCTTAGCAGCTCTCCTCTGTTGGTTATAACCAATTTATCTTGTATAGACCTTCTTTGCATATAGTTATCTGCATGTAGTCTCCCCAATTTTATTGTGAGCTCTAGAGGAAAGAAACCATGTTTTTATTCCCAATGCTTAGAGTCTCATACATGGTAGGTACTCAATAAATGATTGTTAACTAAAACCTCTGTTTTATTTTAATTAATGTTTCATTGATGCCTTTACTTTCATATCTCAATCATTCCTAAATATACCATTCAAAGAGCCTTCCTTCATAATCAAGGAAAATAATCAAACAAAACCAACAGACACAATAATTATGCCTAATAGCATATGCATTATTCAATACCTATAGTCCCCCACCTTTCCAAGGAAAGAAGGTGGCCAAGATTAGTCAGTATAAGACCAGAGTTCAGGGTTTTGTTTTCATGTTCTTTTTATTTGAACCATTGAAGTCATTGTGTAGCTTGTTTTCTTCATTCTTCTTATTTCATTTTGCATCAGTTCATACAAATCTATTCCTGTTTCTCTCACTTCTTCCTATTTGTCATTGCCTAGAATCATAGGATCAAAGATTTAGAATTGAAAGCAACTTCAGAGGCCATCTCTCCAGCTCCCTCATTTTACAGAATGCAAAATTTGGGCTTATAAAGTTTAAGAGTCTTGCCAAAGGTCACTCAGGTCACAAACAGCAGAGCTGTCAAGGTCCTCTGGCTCCAAACCTGGTGCTTTCCCCTTTTGCCCCACAGTATGTCCACAAAAAATACTCCATCACATTCATTTAATACAATTTCAGAGAATCGTAGAATTTAGAGCAGGAAGTGACTTCGGAGGTCATCTAGCCCAACTCCCTGATTTTAAAGAAGTAACAACCAAGGCTTTGACCTTTCCTAAGATTCCTCTTTAGGAAGTGCTAGACATGTTTGTTCAGCTGTTCCCTAATCAATGGGCAGCCACTTTGCAGTCTTTTGCTAGTATGAAAAGAGGGGTATGAATATTTTGTTATATATGGGAAGAAGCTTCTCTATTTCAAACAGTACTAATTATGTTTATCTTATTTAAACTTCAGGTCTCTCTTTGTTGTTGTGATGACATCATGGTCTGGCCCCAAAGGATAGAAAAAGTCACAAGAGATGCGAGATGGTGCAGACAGAGGGCAGACGAGACACTACCTTATTATGATCCAGAGAGCTCATGAACACACTCAGTATAACAAGTCACACACAGAGAAAAAGAGATAGAACAAGAAAATGAGAGAGAGACAGAGACAGAGAGAGACAGAGAGACAGAGACAAAGAAAAAGAGTGAAAGAGAATGAGAGAGTACCAGTAAGAGGGAGCAAACCAGAAAAGGAACCAGAAAAAGACAAAGAGAAGAAAAGAGGAGAAGAGAGGAGGTAAGGAGAGAAGAGGAAAGGAGAGGAGAGGAGTCTAAGCTTAGCCTTGGAGTAGAGATGAGAAAATATACTTCCCTTCTTTTTCAGGGACAAGGGACTATGACCATGAAATACTGTTAGACTCAGATGATATGTCAATTTCACTAGGATACTCTTTTTAAAAAATCATTATTTTATTCTTTGCTACAGGGAATGAAACCATACCCTGGGTGGAGAAAGAGATATACTCAGAAAAATGAAGGTAATGCTAAAACAAAAAATATTAATACAATTTTAAAAGAAAAAAAATCACATTTCCCCTCTGCCCATTTCCCTAGCAGACTTTCTCAACTGACCTTACCAAAAGAAAACCAGAATGGCCAATAGGCCTTGGAGAGAGGCAATGACATCAAGGAAGAATTAACAATGAGGCACATTCATCTCCGTGAGCTTTGCCAAGAGCAGAGACTTTTCTAGCATCAAACTGAGGATACCCACTGGCAGGCTACAGTTATTTCCAGGCCAGCAACTCTCCTACCAGGACTTCTGCACATCACCCTAATTAACTGAATTATTCATCAAGCCAGTTTGGAATATGCTCAACTCAACAGGCCTGCAGCCTGCAATGGCAGTTCAGTAGGAAATACTGTATCAGACTGAAAGGAGAATATAGGTTCAAATCTCACCTTTGGTCTCACTATCTCTGTGACCCTCGTCAAGCCGCCTAATTAGATTCCATCTCTGTAGAACTAGGGACTGGACCAGATGGCCTCTGACATCCCTTTTAGTTCCGAATTTGTGATTCTGTGAACCAGGGGTATTGGGGCTCAGTGAAATGCACACAGAGCACAAGTGAAGGCAGGGGCAACAGTCAAAAAGTATACATCTACAAGGGAGGCTGGGTGGTGCAGTACCTAGAGTTCTGGGCCTGAAGTGAGGAAGACTCATCTTCCTGAGTTCAAATCTAGCCTCAGACACTTAATAGCTGTGTGATCCTGGGCAAGTCACTTCACCCTGTTTGCCTCAGTTTCCTCATCTGTAAAATGAGCCAGAGAAGGCAATGGCAAACCACTCCAGTATCTCTGCCAAGAACACCTCAACTGGGGTCATGGAGAGTTGGACATAACTGAAAAACAAATGAACAACCCTACTCAATTCAAATCAATACAAATCTATCCCTGTGCACAAGGAACAAAAGCACATAGGTTGGGGCACGTGTGTTGTGTCTGGGTAAATGCCCAATTATAGTTACATCAACAGGCTAGAAAAGATTTTAGTTTAGCCTCTAGGAAGAAAGGATTAAAACACTCTAACAGAACTCTAGTTCATAAAAAGTTCCCAAACGCATCCATGAATCAAAGATGGGTGTATACATGTTTCAGAGCCGGAAGGCACCTCAGAGTCGCTAAATCTAGCCCCAACATTTTGCAGATGAAAAGTATGGGGCCTAGAGGGTGGAGATACTTGCTCAAAGCCCCACAAGTAGCAAGTGGTTGAGTGGAGATTTGAACCTGGCTCCTTTGATTCCACACTCAGCGCTGATTGACCTAAGCTATGCTACATCAGTATTCAACCAAACCCATCCACCCGGAACACTGATGTGGAGAAGCTGCCTGACGCCAGATAAGAGCAAATCATGAACTCTCTAGGCCTGTTTCCTCATCTGTAAAATGAGGGGGTTGGACTGAATGGCCTCTGAGGATATTTCTGGCTCTAAGTCTATGATATTGCAATCTCTGGGCCTCAGTTTCCTCAATTTTAATTAAGAACTTAGAATGGATGGCCTCCGAGATCTCTTCCAGCCCTACATGTGCCATGAACATATCGCATGTGCCCTCAGTCTACTGGATATTAACTTTTTTGAAGTAGCAATAAATAAACAAAAACAACATCTCCATTTACATAATACGTTATAATTACAAAGCACTGTATATCCATTTCTCTTTATAGACTCATGACGATTCTGTGAGGTAAGTATTGTGAACCCCATTTTATAGGCATGAATGTTGTGACACATAGAAGACATTGTTCAGCAAATCAAGGGCAAAGCCAAGATTTGATTCCAGGTTGTTTGTCCCTGAGTCCAGTCTTCTTTCTCCTGTCTTACACAATCATTTGATTTCATTACACTCCCCAAACTACCTTGAATCCATTTTGTATAGATGTATAAGCTGCTTCCCCCATTAGAATGTAAGCTCATTAAGGGTAGGGATTGTGTTAATTTTGTTGAGGTTTCTCCCTAGTTTACCATAGGAACTGGCCCAAAGTATGCATTTTTGTGGCTTGGTTGCTTCATTAAAAGAACACAAATTTCATACATCAAACAGAATCAAATTTAATTTTCTCTGGAGACTGTCATCAAAGTAGAGCAGTGGGAGGAAGGATTGGGTTTAGAATCTGAAGATTTGAGTGTGAATGTTGGTCCACTTGGCCACATTCTACGTTGTCTGGGATGTTCCTGAGGAGAAGGCTATAACAAGGGTTAAGTGACTTGTCTATGGGCCCCCAGCTAGGAAGTCTCAGAGATGGAATTTGAACACAGTTCTTCCTGACTCCACTTTCAGCCTTCTAGCCACTATGTCTTTATGGGGCCTCTATCAACGTGCTGAGTGTTTTGGTTTGGTAGAATACAGAGAGAACAGTGTAACTGAAAGAGTACTGGGTGTATAGTCAGAAGACCCAGGTTCAGATCAGAGAATTAGACTAAATGGTCTTGGAGTTCCTTTCAAGTTCTAATTCTAATGTTCTGCTACCCCTTAAGGATACTAGAGTCATCCCTAGATTCTGCCAAAGCAGGGATTAGAGTTCTTATTCTAACCTATGATAGAAACTAAAACTTGTCACATAAGTTTCCCCAGAAAACAAAGATGCCACCATTGAAAGAAATTCACAGTGCCCATATGTCTGCCCTAACCATCAATGCCAATGCTACCATCCCAGGGGACTGCTATTTTGGCTGAAGTTCTCATCTGTTCTCAGGGAGTTTGGGATAGGTGGAGTGGAGGGAAAGATGGGGAATAGGAGTAGGAGGGACATTTGTTAGTGAATGCACAGCAGCCAGGCAAATGGTATGTGATTAATGACCCCGGCAAAAGTACAACTTCATGTATATTTCAAGGATCTGTCAAAAACTAGCCACGACAGCCTCCTCAATCCCCAAACCGCAAATTTTCAGGGGTCTCTGGGCTCTTCAGCTGTCATCTCATTTCTTTCAAAGGGGATGGCATTGGGTTGAGCACAGAGAAGAGAAGCCCACCCAAGACACATATTCTCACAACAGCATGACAAGTGACCTAGAAATTTAACCCTTTCCACCTTGAAGATTATTTAAAGATAAGGCATGGGGTGGGGAACAGGAAAAGGAGAGTCCTGCTGCCTCTACTCTGGCCAGGTCCTGACTAGAGTATAAGAGCTTAAAGAGCACAGGGAAGACATGGAAAATCTGGAGTCTAGAGGAAGGCCACCAAATGGTGAGGGGAGTAGGGATTAGAGGCCATATCATCTAAGGATCAAGTGAAAGGGCTAGAAATGTTTAAACCTGGAGAAAAGAAGACTGGTTGGGGGGGGACCTATCTCTAGGTACTTGAAATGGTATCACGTAAGGAAAGGATTAGATACATTTTACCCAATCCCAGAGGGTAGCACTAGTTGGTAGAAATTGCAGACAGACAAATGTTGGTTTCACATCCATATCTGACAGGCAACTAGGCACTCTGGTTGGACATGGAGTAAGGAAGATCTGATTTCAAGTCCAGACTCAGATACTTACTAGCTATGAAATCCTGGGCCTGTCCCTTAACTTTTGTCTGCCTCATGTATAAAATGGAGATAATAATCTCACCTTATACTTCCCAGGAATATTGTGAGAATAAAATGAGAGAACATTCGTAAAGTGCTCTGTAAGCTTTAATGTGCCGTATAAATGCTATCTGGTGTTGTCATCATTACCATTATGATTATTATTCAAAACTGTCTAAAAGTGCAATCAGCTGCACCCGATAAAATTAAGTTCAACAAGGTCTTCAAACAGCGACTGATTGTTTTATGGAGAATTCAGACAAGAAAGGCACTCACATGGAGGTCAGAAGAAGCAATACAAGGACACTCCCAAGGTCTCTCTCAAGAATTCTGGAATCAATTGCATGACATGGGAAATGGCAAAGAACCACCCAGCGTGGTGCACCCGCGTCAAAGAAGGCACTGTGCTCTATGAGCAAAGCAGAATTGCAGTACCTCAAAAGAAACATAAGATGCGCAAATTTAGAGACATCTCCACTCCAAATGTTCATGTGGACTATTTGTGCCCTACCTGTGGTAGGGCCTTCAGAGCTTGGTCTGATCAGCCACAGTCGGACACAATTCACCTTAACTCCAACATAGTGATGGCATTTTGGTCCTCTTCAAGAACAAAGGGTAACAACCAACCAAGGATGTCAAAGGTGTTCGAGCAGGGGACTGCATGAAATGACCTTTGAGGCTATTTCCAACTCTGAGTTCTATTATTCTCTAAATGACTAATTTTTTGTCTTTCAAGGGTCTAGGTAAAGTTTTCTGCTTTCCATATAGCCTATAAGGTCTATCCCAGGGCTGTCTACATAGCAGGTGCTTAAATGCTTGTGGAAAGAGCTATTTACCCCAAAGCAGCAGGAAATGTGGGCTTAGCATATTAAGGCACTTCCTGAGAGAGAGCACAGCCAGTCACCAGGTAGGTGATTGTGAGAGGCCCCAGGGTCCTCCAGTCACAAGTTCTTTAAGAACAGGACCGGCTCCCATTCTCACAGCAGGGGAATCAATTAAATGCTCTCTATAAGACTGCAAAGCTCTGGGGCTTCTCTAGTCCTTGGATTTTGATTTAAAATGCATTTGGAAACCTAGTTATTGTTGGGGTGGGGGAAGGGGTAATCTAATTTGAGAGACCTAGGAGGTCAACCTCATAGAAAAAAAGGCAAGCTAGAGAGACCATGATTGGCTTGACCCTCAGGGAAGTAATCAGGCTGCATTTCATTGGCCACCCCACCGCTAATGTCCACAAAGCTACCATGAAGAGCCCATGGGAGCCAACAAATTATGGTGAGGCAGGGGGAAAACTGCCATCTATCAAGTGCTACTGGGGACTCCATCTTCCCCATTTCTGCCCCAGAATGTAATCTAGGGAAGGCACCTTTTACCTTTCCATAATATTTTTAAGACGAAAGCTTTTTGGAGAGCTGTATTTATATTTTATATTCTTTTCTTATCGTGTTAGTGCAATGGGATGCATTCAACCACATGGTTATCTGAGAGACTTTCTGGGTCAGGGTACAAGACTAGAATATGGCAGTGGAAAAGTACATTAACATATATATGCATATGTATATGCTCCTTTACTGCACATTTTGTATGTATGTGTATATATAAAATATATGGCTATACACACACACACGTATGTATTGTGAACATATATATATATATATTATATATATCTCAGTGAAGGAGCATTTATATCAGGAAGCTATACTGTCAGAAAAGAAACAAATTGAAGTTTGGGTGAGGATATATGAAGAGAAAAACCAGAAGTGAGACATACTTCAGAACACCAGGCAAAAAAGTAATACATGATGTTTTCAGGAACAACACAAATCCTGCATGGAAGCCATGATGTTATAGGGATCATGGAGGGGACGGCTATGACCATCTGGATGTTCGATTGGTATTCTTCTATAATCAAAATACCTATTGAATTTTTGACCTGCCTTGATAACTTCATTCTTTAAAAGATGAAGAAAGGAATGAAGGAAACAACTCTTCAGGGTCTGAATTTGACCAGTAAGAAAGAATGGTGCCAAAATCCGGATGAGGCAAAGTGATCATACCACGTTAGAATTCATAATATGTAAGAATAAGAAAAAAAATCCAGCCATAATTTCATATAGTCCTGGGTTTGCAAACATATGCAAAATATGGATAATAATCCTAGGAGTTTGAAAAAAATTATATAGTCCCAGGAGTGCAAATTTCTAAAATTTCAAATACAGAATAGGTAAGATACCATGCTCTAGGATTGACTCTTTGTGAAGGGCTTTTTCGAGATGAATAGGAAAGTCTTAAAGAGAACATTGTGACAATGCAAACAAGAATAAGGTAGAAAAGGAGGAAGGCATTTAAAAAGACAGATGCAGATGGAGAGGGAACTCAAAGAAAAACATTTTTTTAATAATTTTTTTTTTTTACATCTTTTGGTCTGTCACATTTCTAGATAAATTCTCTACCCCATCCCCACCCCGCCACCCAGAGGGAGCTTTTCTTGTGTAACAAAGAAAAACCAGTATATTTTAAAAAGTACAGCTAAAACAGCAACCATAGAGTATCTGTACTGGTAGTCCCTTGTTTCTTCAATAAAAAATAAGAGTAAGAAAGACAGAAACAGAGACAGTTGGAGGTTGGGTGGGGAGGAGTATATGTGTGTGTGTGTGTGTGTGTGTGTGTGTGTGTGTGTGTGTGTGTGTGTGTAATATTTCTTCATGTATCCCAAGGTTCAAGCCTGCCTCAGTTACAAATAGCTTTCAGCTTTACAATTTAAATGCTTAAAAGTCATATATAGAAGATGAAAACAATGATAATGGAGAACAAATACAAAGAATAGCATGGTCCTATGAGGAAACTAAAGGTATCAGAGATGCTCAACTCTCCTGCATGGACTCTAGCAAAGATCTAAAAATTGTACCAGATAATATAACGGTGAGAAAATCCACAGAGAAACTATAGTAAGTACCTTTATCTGAACTAGGACTCCAAAAACCCCAAACCAAACCAAGACAAAACAAAACAAAAACAGAAAACAACAAGCCTACAGGATTTATCCACCACAGAAGCTGGCATCAGAGCCAATAAATAAGGGGGAAGTCAGTTAAAACTAGGATCAGTGATGCTCCAAGGCTACCTGAAGTTGGCAGTGGTCTGTGGTCAATGGTGCTTGAAGACCAGAGTAAGTGAGGGGAGGAGAGGAAGACCCAGGGGTATCAGAAGCCAAGTACCAAAAGTCCACCAAACTCCAGCCCGAGATGCTCTAACGGTCTTTTTAAATATAAATACATATTGTAATATATTTTCCAATTACATGAAGAAAATTTTTTAACATCCATCTTTAAAATTTTGAATTCTAGATTCTCTCTCTTTCTCCCATCCCTTGAAAATATATAGGATGTTGACTATATGTATGAAGTCATGTAAAGCATATTTCCATATTAGGCATGCTGCAAAAGAAATCACACAAACAAAATTTCAAAAAGAGAAAGATTGTTAGAAAAAAGTGTGCTTCAATCTGGACTCAGAGTTCATCAGTTCTCTATCAAGGTGAATAGTATTTTTCATCATAAGTCCTTTGGAATTGTCTTGGAAGATGCTCTTGATCACAGCAGTAGTCTCCCACAGTTGGTCATTGTTACAATATTGCTGTTACCATATACAATGATCCCCTGGTTCTGTTCGCTTCACTTTGCATCAGTTTATGTAAGTCTTCTCAAGCTTTTCTGAAACCATTCTGCTCATCATTTCTTACAGCATAAGAGTATTCTATCACAATCATATACCATAACTTGTTCAGCCATTCCCCAAATGATGGCCATCCCCTTGATTTCCAATCCTTTGCCACTACAAAAAGAGCTGCTATAAATATTTTTGTAAATTGGAAGTCAAGGGGATGATCATCAGTTGGGGAATGGCTGAACAAGTTGTGGTACAAAAATATAATGGAATACTATTGTGCTATAAGAAATGATGAGCAAGGGGCAACTAGGTGGCACAGTGAGGAGAGCACTGGCCCTGGAGTCATGAGGACCTGAGTTCAAATCCAGCCTGACACACTTACTAGCTATGTGACCTTGGGCAAGTCACTTAACCCCAATTGCCCTGCCTTCTTCCCTTAAAAAAATGATAAGTAGGCAGATTTTAGAACAACCTGGAAAGATTTATATGAACTGATGCTAAGTGAAGTGAGCAGAACCAGAAGAGCATGGTACACAGCAACAACAATAAAATGACCAACTGTGAATGATTTAGTTATTTTCAGCAATAAAATTATCCAAAATAATTCCAAACGATACAAGATGAAAAATGCTATCCACCTCCAGAGAAAGCACTGATAGAGTCTGAATGCAGATCATAGTATATTATTTTCTCACTTTTTTGTGGATTTTATTTTTTGGTCTGTGTTTTCTGTCACAACATGACTAATACAGAAATATATTGTGCAAGATTGCATATGTATAACCTATATGAAATCACCATTTCAGAGAAGGGGGAAGGGAAGGAGAGAATTTCTAACTCAATTTTTAAAAAATGAATATTAAAATTGTTTTACATGTAATAGGGAAAAAACAAAATATTATTTAAAGCTAAAGAAAGGTCCTTTTCTCTTTTCTTTAATCTTTTTGAGATGCAGACCTAATAATGATATTGCTGGGCAAAAGGGCATTTGGGCATAGTTCCAAATAACTTTCCTAATGTCTAGGTTAATTCACAACTCCACCAAGAATGCGTTAGTTTCCCAATTTTCCACAGCCCTTCCAGCATTCATTACTGTCCTTTTCTGTCACATTAGCCAATCTGATAGTTGTGAGGTGGTCATTTGTATTTCTCTAATTAATAGTGATTTTGAACATTTTTGTGTATGACCATTTTCATAGCTTTGATTTTTTTCTTCTGAAAACTGACTGTTCATATCCTTTGGTCATCTATCAACTGGAGAATGGCTCTTATTTTTATAAATTTGACTCACTTCCTTATAATTTTGAGAAATGAAGTCTTTATCAGATAAACTTGCAGTAAAATTTCCCCCCAGTTTCATGTTTTCCTTCTAATTTTGGTTGCATTAAAATTTCCCCCCAGTTTCATGTTTTCCTTCTAATTTTGGTTGCATTAGTTTTGTTTGTGCAAAAGCTTTTTAAATTTTGTGTAGTCAAAATTATTTTACTTCCTGTGATTCTCAGTCTCTTATTTGTTCCATGTTCCCCTAATTTACTTATCATCTCACATTTTATGTCCAAATCATTTATCCATTTTTATTTTATCTTGGTATATACACTGAGAGATGTTGGTCTATGCTTAGTTTTTGGTTTTGGTCTTTTTTTCCAAACAGTTTTCCAATTTTTCCAGCAATATTTGTCAAATGGTGAGTTCTTACTCCCCAAACTTGGATTTTTGGGTTTATCAAACAATAGATTACTATGGTCATTTCCTACTCTGTGTTGTGTACCTATTCTACACTCTATTCCTTAGCCAGTAGCAGATTATTTTCATGATTACCAATTTGTAACATAGCTTGAAATCTGAGGGCAACTAGGTAGCACATTGAATAGAGCACTGGCCCTGGAGTCAGGAGGATCTCTGTTCAAATCAGGCCTCAGACACTTGACATTTACTAGCTGTGTGACCCTGGGCAAATCACTTAACTCCAACTGCCTCAAAAACAAAAACAAATTCCCCCCTCCCAAAAAAAAGAAATCTGCTACTGCCAGGCCACCTTCCTTCACATTTTTTTCATTTATTCCCTTGATATTCTTGACTTTTTGCTCCTCCAGATGAATTCTGTTATGATTTTTCTGCTCTATAAAATAATTCTGTGGTAGTTTCATTGTTATGGCATTGAATAAGTAAATTAAGTTAGGCAGGATTGTCATTTATATTATATTGACTCAGCCTGCCCACAAGAAATTAATATGTGTAAAAAGTGTTTTGTAATTGTGTTCATATAGTCCCAGTGTTTGTCTTGGCAGAAAGACTTCCAAGTATTTTATATTGTCTGCATTTACTTCAAATGGAATTTGTTAAATTATCTCTTCCTGAGGGGTATTATGGGTAATATTTAGAAATGCTAATGATTTATGTGGATTCATTTTGCAACTTGCAAATTTGCTAAAGTTGCTCATTGTTTCAACTAGGTTTTTTTAGTTGATTCTCTAAGGTTCTCTAAATATATCATCTGCAAAGAGTGACAGTTTTTTCCTCATTGCCTTTTTTATTTCTTCAATTACTTTTTCTTGTCTTATTGTTTAGTTTGCATTTCTAATACAATATTGAATAAGAGTAGTGATAATGGATATCCTTCCTTTAACCTTGATCTTGTTGGGGAGGCTTGAAGTTTATCTATGTTACAGATAATGCTTGTTCTTGGTTTTAGATAGATACTCCTTATTTTGAGAAAGGCTCCATTTATTCCTATGATCTTTAGTATTTTTAATAGGAATGGGTATTGTATTTTGTCAAAAGTTTTTCAAGCATCTATTGATATAATTATATAATTTTTGTTGGTTTTGGTATTGATATGGTCAATTATACTGATAGTTTTTTCTAATATTGCAGCAGCTCTCTATTCCTGGTACAAGTTCCACCTGGTTATAGTGTATGATCTTTGGGATATATTGCTATAATCTCTTTGCTAATATTTTATTTAAAATTTTTATATTGACATTCATTAAGGAAATTGGTCTATATCTTTCTCTATTTTTGCTCTCCTTGGCTTAGATATAAGCATCATATTTGTGTAATAAAAGGAATTTGGTAGGACTCCTTCTTTGCCTATTTTTCCAAATAGTTTATATGGCATTTGAATTAATTGTTCTTTAGTTGTTAGGTAGAATTCACTTGTGAATCCATTTTGTATTAGGGATTTTCTTTTAGGGAGTTTATTGTTGGTGTGTCTGATTTATTTTTCTAAGACGGGCTATTGAAGCATTCTATTTTCTGTTAATCTGGGCAATTTGTATTTTTGTAAATATTCATCCATTTCACTTAGATTGTCAGGTTTACTGGCATATAATTGGGCAAAATAACTCCTAATAATTGCTTTAACTTCATCTCCATTGGTGGTGTATTCACTTTTTTCATTTTTGATACTGGTAATTTGATTTCCTTTTTTAAATAAAATTAACCAACAATTTAACTATGTTATTGAGAATTTTTCATAAAACTAACTCTTGCTTTTATTTATTAGTTCAAGTTTTTTTAACTCTCAATTTTATTAATTTCTCCTTTGATTTTCAAGTTTTCCATTTGGGTGTTTAATTGGAGATTTTTAATTTGCTCTTTTCCTACTTTATTTAAGTCACATGCCCAATTCATTGACCTACTCTTTCTTTTATGGAAGTATGAATTTAGAAATGTGTATCCCACAAATTTTGGTGTGTCGTCTTATTGTCGTCATTCAATTTAATGCACTTATTGGTTGTTTTTATGATTTGTTCTTTGACCCACTCATTCTTTTAGGATAGATTATTTGTTTCCAATTAATTTTTAATCTATGCTTACATGGCCCTTTATTGAATGTAATTTTTATTGCATCTGGTCTTAAAAGTGGACATTTAATATTTCTGCTTTTCTGCATTTTGTTGTGAGGCTTTTATGCACTAGTACATTGCCAATTTTTGTGAAGGTGCCATGTACAGCTGAAAAAGGGGCATACTCCTTTCTTTTCCCATGCAGTTTTCACCAGAAGTCTATCATATCTGACTTTGCAAAGATTCTATACATGCCCTTAATTTCTTTCTTATCTATTTTATGGTTTAATTTATCTAGCTCTGAGAGGGGAAAGTTGAAATCCCCCATTAGTATAGTTTTACTGTCTATTTCTTCCTGTACTGCATTTAACTTTTCCTTTAAGAATCTGAATGATATACTTTTGGTGCATATGTTTCATATTGAAATTACTTCATTTTTTTAGCAAGATATAGTTTCCTTGCTTATCCTTTTTAATTAAATCTATTCTTGCTTTTGCTTTTTCTGACATCATGATTGCTACCTCTGTCTTTTTTTTTTACTTCAACTGAAGCATAATAGATTCTGCTCCAGCCCCTTATTGCTAACTCTGTATGTGTCTCTCTATTTCAAGTGTGTTTCTTGTAAACAATATATTATTGGTTTCTGGTTTTTAACCCATTCTTCCATCTATTTCCATTTTATGGATGAGTTTATCCCATTCACATTTGCAGATATGATTGCTGAGCATTTCCCTCTATCTTATTTTCTTCTTTTTTTTCTATTTTTATCCTATCCCTCCTCCAAAGTCTCCTTTGCTTCTGATCACTGCCTTTCTGTATCTGTTCTTCCTTTTATCACCACCACCCCCCTTTCTCTAATCCCTTTCCCTTATAAGTAGTTGGATAATACAGATTTCTATACCCAACAAAGTAGGCAAGTGCACAAGCACATACGCACACATGCACACACACACACACACACACACACACACACACACACACACACACACACAGGCAGTATTTTTTTCCCTGCTTTGGTTCAATTTAGATGAGAATGAAGTTCAAGCCTTGTTTGCTCCCTCACCATTTTCCCTTACACTATAAAAAGGTTCCTTGTGTGCCTCTTTTATGTGAGATAATTATTCTTACTGCCCCTCTCCTTTCCCCCTTCTCACAGGGTCTCACTCTTTTGGCCCATCCATTTTTTTTCTTTATTTTAATTTATTTTTAATATATTTAGATTTCAGCATTGATTTTCACATGCGTTTGAATTACAGATTTTCTCCCCATTTCCACCCACCCCCTCTCCAAGATGGTGTACACTCTGGTTGCCCTGTTCCCCAGTCTGCCCTCCCCTCCGTCCCCACATTCCCCTC
>CM053627.1:24573519-24595170 GCA_028646595.1 Phalanger gymnotis
TCACCAATCCACACCCACACAGGTTTCACACCTGACAGGGCCCTGGGCCTGGGGCTTAGCACTTAACAGCTGAAAGTACTTCCACTCAAAAGAAACAAAAGCCATGCTAATGAGACAATTTTGCTTAACAACACACATGCACTAAACTTGGAATCAGATTAGACCTGGGTTTGAATCCCAGGTCTGGCCCTTCCTTGTTCTGTGGTCATAGACAAATCGGTTCTCCTCTTCTAAACTTCATTTCCTCAGGGAGGATGGCTCCTCCCTCACCCTGATAACCTCATGGGATTAATGTGAGAAAAACACTTGGTAAACCATAAAGCTTCAGAGAAATGGGAGCTAATTGTGTTATCTATCTATGTTTTTGTAATAGTATATTTTCATTCATGACAATAGTAGACCTAGTATCTTTGGAATCCAACTACCTCAATCTGATATACTCTCTGAAGGGGGAGCAGAGGCAGCAACAGAGGAAAGAAAGCCTCCACACTTGGCCAAATACGTACAGATGAAGTCTGTTCTGGAGGCATTCCAGTTTTTAAAGGCTCTCATCTTTAAAAGAGGGGAAGATTCAAAACAAACCACCAATGATACTTTGAACCAGAAATGGTGACTGAGATGTCAGCAACTGCTGACCCATATCTCAACTTTCTCACTTCTTTAAAATTCCCAACTCTTCATGGTCTCATCTGGGGTTTTCTTGGTAAAGATACTGGAACGGTTGCCATTTCCTTCTCCAGCTCATTTTATAGATGAGGAAACTGAGGCAAATTGGGGTAAGTGACTTGCCTAGTATAACCAAGCTAGTAAGTATCTGAGGTCAGATTTGAACTCACAAAGATGAGTTTCTGACTCCAGGCCTGGTGCTCTATGCACTATGGGACCACTTAGTTACCCTTATGCAACCCCAATTTGGAGGCATTACTTTTTTAACGACTGACCATTGTGATGGTTGTTGTCCTTTGTTCTCAAAGGGGACCAAAATGACACTGCTATGCTAGAGTTAAGTTAGTGTGTCTGACTGTGGCTGATCAGACCAATATGAGCTCAGAATGCTCTACCACTCGTTGGGCATAAATAGTCTATGTGAACACGTGGGGTGGATTCTCTAAATTTGCACATCTTGCATTTCTTTTGAGCTACTTCAGTTCTGCTTTGCTCATGGAGCACAGCAACTTCTCTGATAAGGACACACCATGTCGAGTGGTCCTGTGCCAGTGTCTCCCATGTCACACAATCAATTCCAAAGTTCTTAAGAGTGACCTTGAGAGTGTCCTTGTATCGCTTTTTCTTCCCACCATGTGAATGCTTGCCCTGTATGAGTACTCCATGGTGTGTCAACTTAGTAAATATTTGTCCTAAAATCTAGTTTGGCTGATATTGATGGGAATCTCATTAGTAGTGACAGTAATTAGGAACCCTAACTCTGCAGGGTTACCCCTAGAACCCTGAGAGAAGGATTCAGCCACTGGCTGGGCACCAGCCTACAAATTCAAAGAGAAGCTGCTGAAGTCATCTCACAGAGTCTTACAGATTTCTTTCCTCCAAGTGATCTAGTGACACCAGCCTCCTTGCTGGAAAGTCTATCTCCTGACTGTGCATTTTTATGGGCTGTCTCCCATGCCTAGATTTCTCTCTGTCCTTACCTCTATTTCCTGGCTTCTCTGGATTCCTTCAGGTTACAGCTACACTCCACCTTCTCCAAGAAGTCTCTTTCAATCCCCCTTAATTCTAGTGCCTTCCCTCCTTGATGATTTCCAATTTATCTTGTGTATAGATAGTTGGTTTCATGTCCCTCCCCACCCCTCTTCCCCCTTTAGACTGTGAATTCCTCGAGAACAAGGATTGTTTTTTGCCTTTCTTTGTGTCTCCAGCATTTAATATGGTGCCTGGCACACAATGGGCATTTAATAAATGATTGTTGACTTGAGAGAGGGTACTATTTGTGTAAGGCACTTTGCAAATCTCAAAATGCCACATCAGTCAATCAATAAACATTTCTGTAAATGTAAATGTTTATATAAATGTTATACTAACATTTATATAAATCTTTATGTATGCTAGTTATCATCAGGAAAATTTTGCCTAACAACGCAAACTACAGATGAAAAGGTATGCGCATCCATTGAGGGGAGAGAGGGGAGAGAAGAGGGGAGAGGAGCTGGGAAAAGAAGGATGAAGGAAACAGCTCCCCTAGAAGTCCTGACGATGAGAGATAAATTTTATTCCAGAAATTCCCAAGTGTGGTTTGTCTCAGCCTTTCTGATTGGATCTTTACTTTTTAAATAGACATTTTTTATAGGAAATGGATTCTGCATATGTCTTTTTTTGGCACCTGATTGTGGGCCTAGAACATTTAGGTTTCCTTAGTGCATTTCATGAGGAAGTCTGGTGATCAGAACTATGAAAACATCCCACACTAGGAGCAAAGCCCTCACTCAAACACTGGCAGTTTTCAGCGAGATTGAAACTTTCCAGCATGATTCCACCCTGCCCTGTTGACAGCCAGTTTTGAAATGGAGACATTCCTGGGACTTGTGTATTTCTTTTTGACTTTTCTTCCTTTAAAAATGCATAGTGTTCATTGCACACTGCTGTCACCTTACATTCTGCCCTTTACCATGATGCCTGCTAGGGGATCTCACTGATGTGTCCCAACCTGGTGTCACAAAGAAAATATGATCCCAAGGAAATTCTGAGATGTTTGTTGTTGAATTGTTTTTCAGTTGTGTCTGGCTCTTCTTGGTCCCATTTGGGATTTTCTTGGCAAAGATACTGGAGGGGTTTGCCATTTCCTTCTGCAGCTCATTTTACAGGCGAGGAAGCTGAGGCAAGCAGGGTTAAGTGACTTGCCCAGAGTCACCCAGCTAGTAAGTATCTGAGGCCAGATTTGAACTCATGAAGAGAAGTCTTTCTGACTCTCAGCCTGGCCCTCTATTCACTGCACCATCTAGCTCTCCATCTGGGATGTTTATCTGTTGTTGTTTTTTAAGATTTTTCTTCCCCAGGTTTCAAAGTACTAGGATCCTAACATCATTGATCTAGAGATAGAAGAGATCTCAGAGGTCATCTAGTCCAACTCCCTTATTTTTACAAATGGGGAAACTGAGGCACAGGGCTGTTACGTCACTTGCCCAGGGTCCCAGTCAGGAAGCTAAGATATGGGATTTAAACACAGTTGCTCTAACCTGAGTACCAGGGCTCTATTCAGTTCCAGGCTAGCTACCTGCCAACTTTGGAAGTAGTGGTTTTCCATGGGATACAGGGTCACAATGTTAAAGAGATCCATTCACGGCTATGCCTTTTGGACATGGTCTAACCAATCCCAATTGTTTTAGCTTCCGAAGGCTTTCAGGGGCTACTCAAGTATTTATAGCTTTGTGCTTGAGTAAGCAGATAACATCATGACTGGAGGTGGAATAATTTCTCTGGCTCTTACTAGCATGAAGGGTCTTGGGTCAGATGAGAATTGTAGTTTATATAGACATTAGGAAATAGAAACACATGCCCAGTAGGAAGTCATAATAATATCTGGCTGGGAGAGGGTGATGAGGTGCCCTTCAGCCATGTAGGAGGATATTAGAATCTTGGGGATGACATGGCCCTAGGAATTGCTTGATTTATGGTCATTTTTCTTCTGGAGAATATAGCTCAGTAAAGAGGGCTAACCAGAAAATAGGGGGCCAACTCTACATAAGCAAGCTGCCACTTTGCTAGAGGTTGTCTTCTGTCCTCTGGTTTTTTAAATATGGAGTGATAACCTACTTTTAAAATATTTGTATATCAATAAATATTTAACCTAACCAAAAAAATAGAATTGCTTACACAACAGAATTTCAGGGTTGAGAGTGACTTCTCAGGCCATCTAACCTAGTCTGTACTGGAAAAGAAATCTCTCTTTATTACGTGCCCAGTGATCATTTGGGTCTCAATGGAAAATCTTCAGTGAAAGGAAAGCTGCTATATTAAGAGGTATTGCTTTCCACTTTTAGACAACTCTGATTTTTAGAAAGGATTTCCATGCTTTAAGCTGGAATAGGTCTCTCTGCAAGATCTACTCATTGCTCCTTATTTTGCCCTCTCGGGCCAATCAGAACAATTTTAATTCCTTTTTGGTGTGAAAACTTTGAAGACAACTATCAGGTTTCCAACTGAGTCTTCTCCAGGATAACCATCCCCAGGGCTTTCCATTCTAACTTGAGTGGCCTAGATTCTGGCTTGGTTTCCAGTCTAGCTCATCATCCTGGTCACCTTTCAGCTGCTCAATGTCCTTCCTAAAGGAGAGTTCTCAACCTGACCACAGTTCTCTAGATGTGGCCTGAGCAACAGGGTGGAGTGAAACTGTCACCTTTATTCAATTAGATTCCATGGGGGCAGCTAGGTGGCACAGTGAGTAGAGCACCAGCCCTGGAGTCAGGAGGACCTGAGTTCAAATATGGCCTCAGACGCTTGATGCACTTACTAGCTGTGTGACCTTGGGCAAGTCAGTTAACCCAAATTGCCCTCCCTCCCCCCCCCTAAAAAAACAAAAAAACCCATTTCAATTAGATTCCATGTTATGCCTTGATCTGATCCTGAGCTAAGGGACCTGCATGATTTTCCTGAGCCTAATTTGTTCATCTCCTTTCCTTTCTCCAGTCCCTACCTCCTTCAGTGCTGGAGCCTTCATTGATGGGAGAGAACAAAACAAATCGGGTCCCATAGAAAGAGCTCTTCTTCCAGCTGTTGAAGGGACAACACAGAATTACTCTCCAGCTTCTAGCCATCAGTCTTCATACATGCCACCAAGGACCCTGTGGGGCCCACACTTTCTAATATTGGGCCCCTTTGCTGCCTTCCTGCCAGTCTCTTTCCAGGGCTCATACCCCAAGATAATTTATTCTTGGAAGGCTCTGGGAAACCTTTTTATCCCTGGGCTTTTTGTGGACCATTCCCTATTCCTGGTATATCCGGTTTAGTACCTCTTTTTCATTAAGATGAAGCCTAGGTACCATCTGCATGAAGCCTTTCCTAATCCATCTCTCCATCACCTTTTTATTCCTTCTTTCTCAAACTACCTTGCATTTAACTACTTTGAATATATTTGTATTATTAACTTTATATTTGTGCTGTATATATTTTTATATGTGCATATATATATTTGCCATCTCCCCCATTAGGATATGAGTCTTGTTAGTGAGGATTGCTTCCTTCCTTGTACCTGTAAACCTAGAGCTTAGCACATAGTAGGAGTTTAATAAATATTTGCCGATGATAACGATGACGAATTGGAGGTGAGAGGAGGAGAGGGGACAGCCTGATTTTTTTCATCTATTTAATATTCTGTTTAGTATAATGCGCCTTGATTGGTGATTGTGCAGTTCGTCAAATGCTGTTTAAATGTGATTGAAAGATATTTAAATTTGCTTGATTCTGAGCATTACCTTTGTGATTCTGAAAGCTGGTTTCTGCATGATATGGAGGACTGGGAGATTTCATATAACCATGACACCCAGTGGTTTGGTGGAAGGACAGCTGGATTTGGAGTAAGGGGACCTGCTTTAAATCTCAACTCTGCTACTTACTTACTTAGCTCCCGTGCCCCCCATGTACTTCCCATTGCTGATCAGGCTGGCCTAATTACTTTTTAAGCAAAGGAACTTAATGAGATGAGACTGCTAGGTGAGCAGTGGCAGCAGGAGCCATCTAGTCAAAGGGAATTCAAAGGGGTCTGGATGATGGCACCAATTCACAGGGGTCTGGATAGTGGATAGAATGCTTGTCCTGGAGTCAAAAAGATCTGAGCTCAAATCCAGCCCCAGACACTAGCTGTGTGACCTTGGGCAAATCAATTAACCCTCTTTACCTCAGTTTCCATGCCTGTAAAATGAACTGGAGAAGGAAATTGGAAACTCCTCCAGTATCTTTGCCAAAAAAATCCTCAAAATGAAGTCACAAAGAGTCGGACATGACTGAAACAACTGAACAACGACATTTAAAATGATCATTATATAGCAGTAGCTACATAAATACTCTCCCCAAAGTCTAGGACACACTCTCCCATAGATACACATAGCCTTGCTGGGGACAGTGGGCCCAAAATTAATGTATAAAATAGGTAACGGGGAAAAAATCTGGACAATAAATTTCTTTGATAAAGGTCTCATTTCCGAGCAATGTAAGGAATTAATTCAGGAATGGAATTGATTCAATCTTTTAATATATTCAAGATATATGTTGGAATTGATTCAAGATAAAATGCTGTTCCTCAACAGATAAATGACCAAAAGAAGAAATATGAGCTACCAGCAATCCTGTAAAAATGATCTAAACTATTAATAATTAGAGAAATGAAAATGAAATCAACTTTGAGCTTCCACCTGGTACTGTAAGAGGGGGCAAGATATTGAAAGAGGAAAATGACAAATGCAGGAAAGGCCGGGAGAAGGCAGCTGCACCGTTCTGGTTGGGCTGTGCATCGGTTCATGGAAGATCTTCCCAGTTTCCTGCGACATTGTGCAATTTCTCATTCCTTACGTTTTTTTTCCAAACGTACAGAGGTAGTGAGGAGGGACACATGGAGAGACCTTGGGAACGTGTATGGCTCTCAGCTCCTTGTTACTGGAAATCCCTTTCTCCTTTGGAATGTCCTCACGAGGTTCTCTTTGGGTGGAACTCCCTTTGGGGCTCTGAGAGTCGGTGCCTTTGTAGAGTCTGCAGACAGCACCATCCTTTAACACAAAGAGTCACATTCCCTGAAGCTGCCTTTTCCTGAGTGACTGACTACTGCTCCCAGGTGGACAGGTTCTCTCCTACTGGGTCAGTCTGTCTGATCCCATCTGGATCCCAACTGCTTCTACCTGGTCCAGTTTCTCAGATGACTAGGTCAAATCAGAGGCATGAGGCAGGAGCATGAGAGCGGGAGGAAGGAGGGAGAGAGGGAAAGAGAGAAGAAAACCACCTTTCCTTCTACCAGTAAACTGGTTCACTGCTTGACAGGACCCACGGCTGTACTGGCTGCTGCCTTGTACATAGCCCTGTGACTTTTGCTGTCCTTCTTGACCTAATCAAAGAGTTTCCCATCTGATAAAGAAAGTTCCGGGTACAAATCATCTTATTTACACCTTTAAGACTTCATCAGTCTATTGATTAATTGATCCAATTGAGACATGAGGACTTCACCAGTGGGGTGAGAGTAGAACCTTACCCTTATATACATATGTGTGCATACACACATATGTATGTATGTATATATACACACATACTATATATACATACACACAATTATGTACACGTGCAGTATGTATACATATGTGTATGTCTGTATATTTGTATATATCCATGTGTGTGCGTGGCTGGACCTATGATTTCATGGGTATAAGGAGCTGTTAAGTGAGGAAATTCTGCCTACAAATAAATATTGGCGATTGTTCTGTGGTTTACATTGTTATGGTTGTTTGGGGTACCGAGACTGACTGATGTGTCTGGGATCATACAGACAGTATGTGTCACAGGTAGGATTTGAACCCAGGGTATCCTGACTCTTGATAGTATGGGATTACTGATGTGACTCTCTCTGTGCCCTGCCTCACTATCAAATATACACAAAGTGATTTCCAGGTAGACAGTGAGAGTCTAGTATGAAGGGTGGGCTGTGGGGGTATTCAGGAAGACTAGCACCTCTAGTGTGAAGGCTTGCCACATCCTTTAGGGCTGCTCAGCCACCCTTGGTATCCACCTGGCACTCAACTCTCCCCTGTGGCTTCTAGAAGCTGTAGCATGTGCAGCAGCTACACCCCTGTAAAACTATCTTGGCAGATAGGCAAAATTGGGTTGAGGTCTCGAGCCCATTGGTGAGTTAGGGGGGTATCTACCCCAAGCATGTGAAGACATCCTTCAGCGGAATGGATGGATGAGAATGATTTGTTCCAGAGGCCATGAAAGCAGCTAAAGCAGGTGCTGTAGAGTGCCTAGAGCTTGGTCAGACATCGAAGACACCAAGGTCATCCTGGGACATCACCACTCATCCTGACTTTTGTCCTGCTAATGGACTTCAATGACTCTGGAAGAGAGAGTGAAGCTGATGACTTTGTACAACTCAACTTGCTTACATACAGTTCACATGTGAGTCAAGACATCACCCATGATGTCACTGGTCCTCTTCAAAAAAAAAGGATAAACAGCAATAAAAAGGGCAACCTATTAGTAGAAAAAGTATTATGTCATAGGTGCTCTTTATGAGGCTGCTCCCATCAGAAAGTATTTATTGATTGGTTTTTCTGTGCCCATCACTGTGGATCGATGTGGGATGTGAAATTTAAGAGAAGTATAAGCCATGCTTCCCACCCTTGAAGATCTTACTTCTAGTCAGGGAGATAGCTGATGAATGTGAAACACTATGAAATAGGACAAGCCAGTGAGTCCTCACTTCACACTGTACAGAGAACTGAGGGAGCAGCAAGCCTTGCCAGGGTTTGTCTGCCACTAGTTAGTTGGCCATCACCATAGAGAGCAGTGGCAGTAGGAGCTCTCTAGTCAAAGGGGATTCAAAGGGGTCTGGATGATGGCAGCAGTTCATAGGGGTCTGGATGGTGGCACCAGCTGGGCACAGCTGGGTATAAAAATACACACGCATTGTCAGAAAAATTGCATGAGGAAAACTGAAGCTTTGCCATTTACCGCAGAATGAACCTAGAGATTTTCCCCACCTTGGAGGTCCTTATGATCCTGGTTTTCAGCTTCTATGAACTTTGTTCCTTCTTCTGCATTCCTGGTTACTAGTCTTGGTCAACAAACTCTTATGAAGTAACCACTACATCAGTCAACAAAGATTTATTAAGAACCTATTGGTGCCAGGTACTCTGCTAGAAACTGGAGATACTAAGATAAAAGGGAAAACTGTCCCTGCCCTCAAGGAGCTTACAGTCTAGCTAGAGGAGACCATATGTATGTATCATATACGGAGTGAATACGAGAAATCCTTTGGGTTGGCTTCTTTCAGAGTGTGGCATCATTATTTGACTGGATGAGCTGGTTTGTTGCTTAGCTTCAGGTGTGTGGGGAAGAGAAGATGCCAGCTATTGCCTTATAGTCTCTAACAACCTTGCAATGCTTACAAGATCATTCTATGGGCATGACAAGGTTGTTGCTCATTCACCTAATTAAATGGTTACCAGGGATCCAGGAGAGCACCATCAGATGGCAAAAACGAAAGACCAGTGAGAAGCAACACCAAGAAGAGACAACAAGCTTCATCTCAACCCCAGACAGAGACTACATGCCAAGCAGAATCTGCATGATAGGCAAGACCAGTGGTGACCAACAGAGATAACTTAGCTTACCCAACCCTAGAGATTACATGGCCAGTAGAGAGTGTGCATGAGACAAGAGCAGTGGAAGCCCATGCCCATGCAGCAGAAGCATCTTATCAACATAACCAGAAAATTCTGTTGCCCTTGGAGTGCTGGAGGACAGCTGCCCCTCACCTTATGTGCCCTGGCCCCACATATTCCGTACAAGTGTGTTTTCTCATGTATGTTCCCTAGGTATGCCCATTCTTCCAACTTATGGTATGTATATTTGTGGGAAAGTACGCCCTAGGTTTATGGGGAAAATATTTTATTCCTATTTTCCTTGCCATGATGTTTCATTAAATTCCTTCACTTTGAATTTGTGTCCTCTGACTGACCCGTGAAAGTAAATGTATCAGTAGGAGTTTGCAAGCTATGGTTTTGAGTGGATGTAGACTGACCAAGTATCTTGAACATTGGGTCGGTTTGTCTAGGAAACGCCTATGTGAATATGTGTGTTGTGTTGAAGGCACCATGTCTCAGTTGGATCAATTAATCTATGGACTGATCAAGTCTTAAAGGCATAAATAAGATGATTTGCACCCTGCGCTTTCTTTATCAGTTGTGGACCTCTTTGATTAGGTCAAGAAGGACAGCAAAAGTCACTGGGCTCTGCACAAATGACTCCAGGTGTTAAGGGAGAATTCAAGATGGTTTGTCACCAATTCAGATATACTCCATAAATTAGTGTGGGCAATAGGCTAAAAAACCTGGCTGCTATTTTGGATCAATCCAGAATAGCTTTTAAAATTTGGCATAGTTCCTGGCACACAGTAGGTACTTAATAAATGTTTGTTGACTTGACTTGCAGAAGGATTTTTGAGTGGTACTCAAGTACTGTTCATTGCTTTCAGATTTTAGAATCTGAGGGTTCTCGTTTATCTGGTAGAAGAATCAAGGCAAGTACATCAGGAGCCCATGGCAAGGTTTAGAGGTAGGAAATGGAGGATCCTCAACAGGGGTCATTGGGAAAGCTTTCCTGATGGTCCATCTGAATCCTTTCCTTTCTATGTGAAGGTTTGGCTGGACTGGTTTAATTAGAAGTAACTCAGATTGTAAACAAATGAGGATGGTATGACAGACAGTGCGGTGTAATGGATAGATAGCTGGCTTCAGACGCAGGGAGACCTCTTCCTCAGACACAGACTTGTGTGAGTTGAGACAAGTCACTTAATCTCTAGGCTCCAGACATTTCTCTGAAACTACAAGATACAGAGCAGCCACCAAACTTCATTGCTGAAGGGAGTTTCTTTACCTGGAGTTCCCTCCATCAATTAAATCACAGATCTGAACAAAGCAACAACCAAAGGATCATGAAGTGTCTGTGAATTCACTGGTGTAATGGAATCCCAGCATGAGAACTCCTCCATCCATGCAGATCACAACCCACGTGTGATTCAGTCGATGTCTCCTTGGGAGCTCTCCATTCTCCAAGTCACTGAGAAGTGAAATGGATTACTTGGGATAGCACACCTAATAATGGCAGGGGCAGGATTTGAACCCATGTCCAACACTCCAGCTCCTCTATGACATTGAGATATGATTATAAGGACATTCGATTTATTTTTCCCTTGGCTTTGGTTCGTGTCTTCTGGATCCATGTTGGACAAGCCATGAAGATATACCATTGATAAAGACACAGGCTGACAGAAAGAACTACAGCATGCCAGTCCTTGTTAAAATCTTATTAAAATGTATTGATTTTTCTCTTAAAACCGAAGGAAAGCTATTTGAGAGCAATCTCCCGCTTATCTAGAAATGTTCTTTATTTCCTCCTTGCAGTCTGTTCTATTCCTACTGCACACTGTGTTAAGATGAGCTTTGTGCCCATAATCCATAAGTGATGACGCCCAGGAAGGCCTGGGATCATTTACAGATAATGGGGATGGTGAGAGGGTCAGAGCTGTGCAGCCTTGGGCCATTAATGCTTAAGTCTTCAGAGGAACTCTTGATTCACTTAACTTGGGAGCACTTAGAATAGCACAGCCTTGTTTGTAACACTTTTGCTCAAGGAGAGAAGTGTTAGCATTCTCTGGGATCAGTTGAATGAGGACCATTGCTTTGAAACTCAACCCAAACCAGGAATTTGTCTTTACAAAATTCAGCCATTTAAATGGTGTCAAACATTTACTCTTTTTAAATGGTTCATTTTGGGGGCCAAGTGCAGCATTTTAATGAGAAATGACACCTACAGAGCCGTTTGAACAGAAATCTGATTTCCCTTCTTTTTGCCCATTCCAAGTTCCAGTTTCCACATGAGACCACCAGTAAGGTCTGTGGGAATGAGAGCCCCATGCCAAAGGCAGCCATATTGTCATGGATCATTGAAGTGTGGCTCAACATTTTTCCCCCTCCAACTTTATAAAACAAATTTGTCAGGCAGATTTGGAACACCGAAAGGTCCGGGCAATAGAAAAGAGTGTTTAGGATGTGGCAGTGGAAAGAATGATGGCTTTGGAGTCAAAAGACCCAGGTTTGACTCTTGTCTCTGCCACTTAGTACCTGTGTAACCTTGGACAAATTATTTAACCCCTATGAGCTTTACTTTCTTCATCTGTAAAATGAGTGGTCTGGTTCACATAGACACACATTCATAGCAGCTCTTTTTGTGGTGGCAAATAACTGGAAACTAAGGGCATGCCCAGCAGTTGGAGAATGGCTGGACACATGATGGGATGTGAATATAATGTCACATTGTTGTGCCTTAGGAAATTATCATAGGGACAGTTTCAGAGAAACCCAGGAAGACACAAATTGATGAAAAGTCAAGAGAGAAGAACCAGGAGAAAGTTAATACAGTAACACAGTATGAAGAAAAACAGCTTTGAAAGACTTAAGAACTCTGATCAATGCAATGACTAGCCATGATTCCAAATGACCAAAGATGAAATGTGCCCCTCTCTTCTTAACAGAGAGGGCACTGGACTCAAGATGCAAGACGAGCCATATATCTTTTGGACATGGCCAACATAGAAATTTGTTTTGCTTGATTATGTGTATTTGTTACAAGAGTCAAAGATCAAATTGCCCGCTTTTTCAAAGGGATAGAAGGGAGGGAAGGAGGGAATTTGGAACTAAAGTTTTAAGAAACAAATGTTAAAAATTGTTTCTGCATGTAATTGGGGAAAATAATGAAATAAATAATTTGAAATTGACAAGAGTTTTATTTTTCTTCCAAGAAAGGGTAGATAAGAAGGAAAATAGATTTTTGTTAATTGAAAAAATAAAATTAAGTTAAACAAATAAAATAAAGGGGTTGAACTTGGAAACCTCTTAAGGTCCCCACCTACTCTATGTCATCTTATTAACATCCATAAGCTGCAGAGAAGGTGCCAACCTGCATTGATAGAAGGACTTTTCTCACTTGGTAGCTCCCTATACAAATGAAGTCACAGGTTCAGGTCTTATCCCCATGTCCCAGCACTGGGATAAGAACTGGAGGTGCAAAGAGAAAGAGAAGCAATGTAGTCCCTGCTGTCAAGGGGCTCATGTTCTAATTAGGAGAGTCTCTCTCTCTCTCTCTCTCTCTCTCTCTCTCTCTCTCTCTCTCTCTCTCTTTCTCTCTCTCTCTCTCACACACACACACACACACATTTCCCTCCTTTCTCTATTCTCTCTTTTCTTTGTCTCCTCTCTGTCTTTTCCCTTTTCTGTCTGTCTGCCTATTTCTGTTTCTCTCCTTCCCTCCCTCTGCCTCACTGCCTCTCCTTTCTCTTTTCTCTCAGTCTCTCTGTGTCTCTCTCCCTCTCTGTCTCTCTGTCCCTGTCTCTCCCTCTTTCTCTCTGTCTCTGTATGTATGTATATAGATGTGTGTGTTTGTGTGAAGTTTTTAATATGAAGTTTCAGGCAAAAAGAAGATTTCAGCTCTAAATCTATAATCCTATGATATAATCATTTCAGTGTTAATAGTCACAAGTAAGAGATAGTCATTTTTCATAAATAGGTGTAGGAAAAAATCCAGTCAAGAGGATGAATAAAAGAAAGTGAATAGGAGAAAAAAAGGAAGGAAAAAATACCAGAGAAGAAGGAAAAAGAGCCCAGATTCAGGAAATCCTTAATTCAAATATGCCTTCAGATTGCTCATTGCTTTGTGACATACTCTCATTGCTGTGTGACATACTTAATGTTTGTCTACCTCGGTTTCTTCAATTGTCAAATGGGGATAATAATTACACTTACTTTCCAAGGTTATTCAAACTTTGCAAACATTAAAGATGATGGTGGTGATGGCGGTGCTGGTGGTGATATGAGGCAGCTAGGTGGCACAGCAGATAGAGTGCTGGGCCTGACACCAGGAAGACCTGAGTTCAAATCTTGTCTCATACTCTTGCTAGCTATGCGACCCTGGGAAAGTCACTTGACTTCTGTTTGCTTTGATTTTCTTATCTGTAAAATGGGGATAATAACATCTACCTCCCAGGGTTATTGTGAGGATCAAATGAGATAATGATCAGTGTGCTTAGCGCCATTCCCAGCATGTAGTAGGAACTGTATAAATGTTAGTTATTATTATTATATGACCTGATGAGAGCAAAGGAATATGTCTCTAATTCGACCATCCAGAAAGTCTATCAAAAAGCACTCTTACTGAGCAGTACTCTAGCCATTGGTTGTCAAACCAAGCCCTGTTGTAGGACACAGGAGACTTTGGCGTCTGCTGTGGGTGAGGACTGGGGACAAATATGAATGGTCTTGACACCCGGTCCAAACAGTCATGAGCACTTGACCCATGACAATCTCTTATCTGTGAAAATTGATTACAGCTAAGATCAGTCTGCTGACATGCCAATGCCAGCATCACCTGATGAGTGTATTCAAGGCTGTAGATGACCAAGATTCATTTCACCTTAGCTCCTCTATCCCCTTTGGGCAAAACACCCTGCTAGGTGCTAGGGATGCAGAAATGAAAACCATCTTATCTTCAAGCAGGTTATAGTTTAATGGTGGCTAGGAGACATACCTGAGTAAGTAGGGCCCAGGGGAGAATGGACTAACGACCCTGCGGGAGCTCTAGGGTAGAAAGGGCATGTTATCTTATCAATAATGTTCAGGAAGAAATTTGAGGAGGTAGAGACAACTTTCATCTGGGAAGATGAGGGGAGGTTTCATGGAAGAGGAGGCAGCTAGGGTGCCTTGAAGGAGGAAGGGGAAGGTAAAGGAATAATTAGCATTTGTATCATCCCTATATATCTGTGCCAGACACACTAAGCACTTTACTGATATAATCTCATGTCTCACAGCAACCCTGGGAAGCAGGTGCTATTATCATCTCCATTTTACAGTTGGGGAAACTGAGGCAGGCAGCGGTTAAAAAATTTGTTCAAGGTCACACAGCAAGTAAGTGATTGAGGCTGGATTCGAACTCAGGTCTTGACTCCATGACCAGTGTTTCGTCTGCTGCACTACCTGCCACCTTTAGAAAGGAAAGGATTTCAGTAAGTAGAGAGGGGGAAGCATGAGCATGAGTATATCTGCATACAAGCTTGAATGTAAGAGAAATAGGAATGAAACTGAAGAATTGTCAGTAGTCCGTTTTGGCCAGAAGGTAGAGGCTTAAAGAGGATGCATAGTGAAATAAGGCTTGAAAGGCAGCCTGGAGCCAGAGTGTAGAAAGCATTGAATGTCAGACTAAGAAGTTTATGTTTTTGTCATATGGACCATAGGAAGACACCAAAGGCTTTTGAATGATGGGATGATGAGCTCTGGTCTATCTTCAGATATTTGAAACTTACTTTGGAAATTTTGCAGGTGGATTAGAGTGGGGAGAGACTTTTGTTAGAGATCCCAATTAGGCGGGAATTTTCATAGTCCAGCCAAGGGCTGGTGCCTATGTGAATGACTCAGTTTACGTGTCCCCTTCTGTAAAAGGCCCCTTTGCTGGTCTTCCAGCCCCTTTGGATGCAAGGTCACCTTATGTTTGCTTGGTCCATGTCTTGTATATATCCATATACGTACATGTTGTTTTCTCCATTAGAATGTGAACTTCTAGAGGGTTTGCTTCCCCAGTGCTTGTCACAATACCTGGCAAACAGTGAGCCCTTAATAAATGATTGTTGTGTGATGGGGGCTGATGCAATCCCCAGGTGAGGGAGGCTGGGAAATCTGCTCCCAGAAAGGCATTACGATGTGTAATTGAGTGCCTGGCTCCTTGATTCAAACATTTGCAAGCATTCTGTAACTGATCCCAGGCTGCTGACCGCTCTTTAGAAGAACACACCCACTCAGGAATGAGGACCACCCTTACTTTGGCCAGCTAGTGACTTTTTAAGGAGTTCCAGCTCTGGCTAGGCAGCCCATTCACACTCCATCTCTTCATCACTTTCTCCCTAACTTTGGCAACACTTCTGAGTCTTACTGTATGTAGACTTCCACAGATGTGAGGTAAATGGTGGAGACAGAACAGTTGGGACCTGGAAATTTATGGGAGGTATGATTTGAAGGAAAGGGAAGGAGTATAGCATCATGGATTCAGAGCGGGGAGGGACCTTAGAGTCTATTTAGGCCAACTGTACCAGCTCAGAGGTTGTGACTCACACAGAATCACACAACCAGTAGGTATTAGAGGCAAGATTTGAAGCCAGGTTTTCCTGCCTGTACTCTATCACCTAGACCACAATGCCTCCAAGATAACATGAAGATTTCAAGTTAGGGTAACTGGGAGGATGATGGTTCCATCAACAGAAATCAGGAAACAGGGAAGAGGTACAGGATTTCTGAAGGGAAATGATGAGTTTCGGTCATGTTGAATTGGGGGAGGAGAAAGGAGAGGCATATGGTTAGAACTATCTGGATTTCAAATGTAAATTTGAAACTAGAGCTTTGTTGTGAGAATGGGACTAGATATTTAATTTGGGAAGTCATTTCCTTAGAGATGATCGTTGAGAGATTATATAGAAATAAGAGAGCCTAGGATAGAGCTTGGGGTATGTCTTCTCTTCTGAGGGTTTGTGAAGAGTAATTGAAGGTAATTGAAGATATAACTATATAAATTGAAGGAGAAAGCAGCAACACCAAAAACAAGTGGGGAGAGAGTATCAAGGAGGAACAGATGGCCACCAGGGTTAAATGGTGCAGAGAAATCAAAGAGGAAAGAGATCAATAGAGGTTGCATCCCAGTGGTTGCCCCGTCTCAGCTATATTACAATTCTATAAAGAAAGACTTGAAATATCACCAATAATCTCATAGATTTAGAGCTAGAAAGGACATCAAAGGTCATCTAGTCCTGTCCCCTAATTTTACAGATAAAGAAATTGAGGCCAGAGAGATTAAGTTTGCCAAGAGAGTCCGGACTTGAACCTAGGTCATCTGACTCAAATTCTAGACTACTTTTTTGGTGCTGTGGTTGGAGCACTATTCTTGGAGTCAGAAAGACCTGAGTTTGCATCTTGCCTCAGCTACTAAGTAGCTGTATGTAATTAATTTAATTTCTCTTGGACTCGATTTCCTCATATGTAAAACAAGGGACTTGGTTGGACTGATGGACTCTAAATTCTCTCCTAGCTCCAAATCTGTGACCTTATGTTCCATGCTCAGGTTTCTGGCCACTATGAGGGATCATGGCATAATCTTGGAGACAATTTTCTCTTGAGCTATTATTATAAAAGGCCAGAGTACTGCTCCCTTTGATTCCAATTGGATCATGAAAAATGATTCTTGGGTTTTGTTTGCCCCTTCCACATTAACCTGAAAGTTGCTTGGCTAATGGTAAGTTTTTCAAAGGCAAATAAATCTTCATCAGAGTTGAGAGGCATCTCTTGTACATTCAAAGGGCTAATGATTTGCTCATACATAATACAAGCATGAAAACATCATTGCAAGTTGCTGTTAATCTCCCTCATGTCTCTATCTGTGAATGACATGCTGGGAAAGAGAACCAAGAGCTAGGGAAAAGGCCGTGGGGGTGGGAGGAGGTTTCTTCCTTATATTGTGTTTAGTAGTTCAAATCCATATACAGGCTGGCTCATGTTTATTTCTTCTCCCTCCAGGGGATGGCCAGGTGGATTTTGATGAATTCATGACAATCCTGGGCCCCAAGCTGGTGTCTTCAGAAGGTCGAGATGGTTTTCTTGGGAACACGATAGATAGTATATTCTGGCAGGTAAGACATTTTTTCCCCCCGAGAGATTGTTTGAGCATAAGTATGAATGTCAACCCGAGTTTGGCTGTAGCTTGAGCCTTATGTTGCTTCCCTCGTACTAAGGCAGGTGTACTACTGGTTGAGTGTGTATTGAATTGTATACTGGTGCCTTTGAATGAATTAACTTTCTGAATGTTTGAGGTTTTGGCAAAATATCTTCTCTGTACTTTTCTCTTAATTTGAACAATAGTGAGCCTTGTCAGTCATTCAGGCAGTTAACAAAGATATATTAATCAAGTATTATGCTGAACACTGGTGATTCAAAGAAAAGCCTTGCAGTGGATTTGGGACTTCCCTCTCTGGAGTTACATCCATCTGTCTCAATTATAGGAACTTAAGAATAAGCCAGGATGGCTGTGTCTAAGGAAAGACTCTGTCTCTGATATTGGTAGTCAAGGAGCCTGGGTAGGAGAGGCTGGGCTGATGATGGTGGCCAAGGAGCCTTGGTGGGAGAGGCTGGGTTTATGGTAGCAGCCAAGGAGCCTTAGTGGGAGAGGCTGGGCTGATGATGGTGGCCAAGAACTCTTGGTAGGAGAGGCTGGGCTGATGATGGTGGTCATGGAGCCTTTATGGGAGAGACTGGGTTTGAGATCGGATTGTGACACATAATGTCTGTCTGACCATGATTAAGTTATGGAACATCTCTTACACTGATGAAATGCATGTAATGATACAGATGTTACCTTCTTTATAAGAAAGTGCTTTATGGTTGTCTTTGCTGGTATCAGCCACAGCTGGGCAGGGCCTATTATTAACTTCCCCTTAATAAGGCACTATGGCTTCCCCTTTGAATTTACGTGATTGCTTTGGGAATTCCTGTTTAGTATCACATTCTTGACACCCTCCTGGGGTTCATGACTTTTGCATCTCTAACCTCTAATCCTGTAGACTTAGGTCAATGAGTGTCTTCCTTCCGTTCTCTACATCATTTTGTGGTCTTATATCTCTTCTGAGCTTTTGGCTTTTGTCACAAGAATGATCGATAAGTGTCAATAGTGACATCACCTTTCAGAAGTGGTTTCTGGTATCTTTTTATAGTTCTTTTTAAAAAAAGCTCCTATACTAAACATTGCCACATATTGTCTGGGTGACCCTTGGCAAGTCATAACATCTCACTGTTACGGGCATTGCTATAGGACTGTAAGCCTAAGGTGCCCAACCACCATTAGTAGATAGAGTTACTTCTACCAAATAAATTACAGGTGCAGTCCTTGTCATTATCCTTATCCTTATCCCTTAAACCAAAAAAGAGGCAGCATCACATTGTGGTTAGAGACTTGGGCTTTAGATCAGGGAGACTTGGTTTCAAATCCTATCTCTACCATTTATTGACAAGACCCTGAATCTCTATGTGCCTTGGGGATCACCCTAGGACTTATTTACTAAGTCATAGGCTCCTAGTCTTAGAGCTAGACCAGATCTTTGAAGCCATCTTCTGATAGAGGAGGAACTCCTTAGGTGCATGGACCATTTGTTTCATTTTTGCTCTGTATCCCTAGAACCTAGCATAATGCCTGGTACAGAGCAGGCAATTAATGAGTGTTCTTTGGTTGATTAATCTAGTCTCAGTCCCTCAAACGATAGGTAGGTTGAGTTAAAGGGTAGAGGAAAGTTCCAAAGTGGGAGTTTGTTAGGTTGATAAAAATTACTAATCTTTTTTTGTATTCATATAAACCAAGAGAGGTTTACCAGAATTAGATTGATTCAGTTTGGTGCTAACTCTGCTCTGTACTCAATTATCAACTCAATAAACTAAACATACATAAATTAAGCACCTACTGTGTGCAAAGCACTGTGAAATACAAAACTACTAGTCAACAGTCAATGAGTATTTAGTAAGCTTTTATTAGGGTTCAGGTGTTCTGTTAAGCACGGACAATAGATGGCAAAATTTCCTGCCTTTAAAGAGCTTCCACTCTAGAAAGGGAGCCAACATGTACATATGAATGCATCTAGAAGATATGAAAAATTAATACAAATTCATTTGGTGGGACCAGGTTGTGAGGAGCTTCAAATGCCAGACTTAGAAATTTATATTTCATCCCAAAGGAAATGGGAGCCACTGAAGTTTATTGAACAGGGGCAGGTATGGGACAGGATCAGATTTGTAGTTTAGAAAAATCACTTTTGCTTTGTGGAGGATGGATTGATGTGAGGGGGAGAGTAATTAAGAGTTCACTATGTGCCAGGTACTGTGCTAAGTGGTTTTGAATCTCATCCCAACCCTGAGAAGTAGCTGTTTTATTATGCCCATTTTACTTAAGGAAACTGGGGCAAATAGAGGTTAAGTGAATTGCCTAGGCTAAGTGTCTGAGGCTGATTTTGAACCCAAGTCTTCCTGACTCCAGGTCCAACTCTGTATTCACTGTCCCACCTAGCTTCCTGAGAGATCATAAAAGATGAATACTAAGAAAAGGGCCATTAGATTTGGCAAGAGACCACTGGTGACTTTGGAGAGGGCAGCTTCAGCTGAATGATGTAAGTCTCCAGATCTCAAAGGGAAAGAGAAGTGGAGACACTGAGTGTAGATGGCCTTTTCTTTTTTTTCTTTTATTTTTTAACCCAAACTTCCATGCCTTCCCTCCTAAAAAAAACCAACAACAAATTCTAGAGCTACAAAACCTGCAAAATGACAGAGTGAAACAAATCTCTAGCCCAAGGCTGCTGCTGAGACCAGGCCAGAGTAGACTGGGAGGAGTAGGCCTCAGGGCACTGAATCACTGGGAGCTGTGGCAGTTTCCAGACTTCTCAACCCACATATAAGACAACTTAGCAGGTCAGTGGGAACTGTTAGACCTCGGTGAGAGACCTGGCTGATCAGAGCAGGAATGCAGAGATCTCTTTGCTGGCACTGAGGCAGGGTTCTCTTGGTTTGCCCTGCTTGGATCTGGGTGGTAGTCCTGGTTGGCGGTCCTTGGGGGACGTTAGCACTGGTTAGTGCTAGCAGAACTTGTGGTGGCTATGGAAAGGGAGTCCTCTTGTTGCTCCTCAAGATATCAGTGCTTCATTGTCAGCAAATGTGGATTCTCAAGCAATGGAATGACCAAAAGCCCCCTGGATCCTTTTAACAAGGTTATAGGCTCCATTCTCTTTTCCCAGGTCTTCTAAGCTCTTCCCAGAATACTTCCAGTCATGGTTGGAGACGAATTTGATATTAGCAGTTTTTCCCGGTCAGGGAACTTGTGGTTTGGGGGACCCCCAAAATACTGATGCACTGAGTCTTGCTTGAATGAATTCTACTTAAGCCTTCTCAGCTAAAGAAAAACAAAGTTTATTGAAGATTTGCCATAATGGGTAGACTAGTCTGAGAATTTGTGATGCTTGCAATACAAGTGGGCCAGATTGAGTCTGAGCTATAAATGGCCTTTTCAAGGAGTTTAACTGAGAAAGTGAAGAGAGACATAAGACTAAAATGAGCAGGAATGGTAAGAGGTAGTGAAGGATTTTTGAGGAGGGGGAAACATGGCCTGAAGGCAGCAAAGCAGAGACCACTCATGAGGGAAAGACTGAAGGTTAGAGAGAAAAAGTTGTGGGTAATAGTGGGGGCAATAGGGTTTGATCTTACCAAGGCAAAGGGCCATGTCTTCCAGAGTTTGGAATAAAAACAGGAAATAATGTGGGAAGATGTCAAGGGGCTGTGAGCCAAGGAAGAAGGAAGGAAGGAGAGAGAGCTCAGTTCAAGGCCATTCATCCTTGATTTTGGTGAAATATGAGGTGAAGTCCTCAGCCACTAGAGTAAGGAGAGGCTGTTCTGTGAGAGGCTTGGGCTGCAAGATTTGGAACAACCATTGTAATAGGTGGCATAGAAAATTAATTAGGAGAAGTGGAAGGATTGCCTTGCTGTACTGAGGGACCAGTTGAGATTGTATAGCATAAATGTGTTAGCATAGTTGTGACTTCCTTGAGCTCTGTTAAGCAGCTTGTGAATAGGAATAAAGAAGGAGTATGGTGGAAATAATATGGCATTGGGTTTGGGCAAGGAGGGAGTAGTTAAAGGACAGAGGAACATGGAGGAAGTGAGAAGGGTGTAGCTACACTACGGGGATGATGGCCTGGAAAAATTTTTTTTAAATTTATTTTTAATATGTTTAGTTTTCAGCATTGATTTTCACATGCGTTTGAATTACAGATTTTCTCCCCATTTCCACCCCCCCACTCCAAAATGGCGTACACTCTGGTTGCCC